>CM054124.1:83768919-84270597 GCA_028751855.1 Ambrosia trifida | reverse complement strand
TTTTAGATATATATGGATGAAACATAGATGGAATTCTATCCCCATATGTCCTTACTAAGCTCTCTGACTTTTTTGTCCGCTGAAGTTTTGGGAAATTGAATTTATCCCAAATGCTGCCCCCCTGGAACGATGACGGTATGTAAGAGTTGTGACGGTGAAGCTCCTAAGGAGAGCATGGCTGGGACTGGGAAGGTCGTACGAGGTCCTCCTGTGATGGTACGAATGAGCTGTGCCGGGAAAATTCAAACTCCTCGTCGGACCCACTTTCTTCAACCGGCATATGCAAGCTCTTTCTTGCAGATTGTTCTCTCTTGTGTTCTTGCTGCTTCTTGGTTGGACGACCACGGGTTTTCTTTTGCACAACAGGCGGTTTATTGGGGGAGTAGTTGCCTGTGACGATTTGTGCAAATTTGTCCAGGTAGTTTAATTGGGCAAAAACTGGTTTTGTATCAATCGTTTCCTTTAAATCTGCCCACACCTTATCTACATTTATATCTTCGCAACCAGTCTTCGCAGGTTTGAAGTCAAGCTTCCTCCAGAACACGTCTATCGAGAACAAATGGATTTCTGACCTGAAAAAATAACATATGTTATAAAGTTAAGTCATGTAATAAATTATGTAGTAAAATCATATGGACACTAGTGCTAATTACCATTAATTTGTAACTGCTCGAGACGACAGGCACATGGCAAAGCACAACTAGTATAAAGCTGGCATCCACAAGTGTTATTGTAACGGCGCATGGACGTTTGCAGACGGTCGATCTCTTCGTATATCAACTGAAGAGCATGTTTGCTAACCTTCCGAAGTAACTTTTCAAGCAATGGCTGTCGCTTGTGGTGGTTCATGGTTTTTCTTAGGCTTTCTTCAAAACCTTTTTTAATGTCTCTATATTGCTTATCCACCATTTGATCAACGGACTTCACAATTGTTGACAACGAGTTGCGATTGCTTGGAAGGTAACTTTTAATTTTGGCATGCATGCCCTCAACTCTGTTGGTAGTGGTCTGGCGGAAGTTCAGCGTTTGGTTAGTCCACGCTGACACAAACTTTTTACGGAACCGGTCCAACCAGTTATTCTTCGTGTAGGTAAAAACGTCTGAAAAATATAACCAAAACTTGTCAGGCGTGTGTATGTAAACAAGTACGTATGTAATTATGTAAAACTACTTACCTAGCCGATCCATCTTTTCCAGATATGACTGAAATTGCCCCAAATTGTATTCGTATAGGGTTTCGTCGCAGAGTCACACAGCCACCAAAACATTCGAACAAATTCCTTCCACTCCTTATCCGTGAACTCCTTCTTGCTGTTCCTGTTGATATTCTGCGAGATATGAAACCGGCATAGATACTTGTACGCCTTTGGGGAAAACCTCATCACACGCGTTCATCAGCGCAAGGTCCCTGTCTGTCACAATCACTCGCGGCTCCATACATTTGTCCAACATAGACCTTATCCTCTCCAACAGCCAAGTGTAGTTATCAATCTTCTCAGAAGAAAGAAACGCATGGGCAATCGAAAACGACTGGTTTGTCGACGCCATACCCACTACCTGAACAAACGCCATATTGTACATGTTTGTATTGTAGGTGGCGTCAATCATCAGCACATGCGGGAATGCGCACCACATAGTATGTGAATGTTTGTGAACGAAGAAAATATCCGTGAGGCGCTTCGAGGTTTCATCCGCACGCGTGTAGTAGGTGAATTCTCTCTCTGTCAGAAGGTATTCGAGGTGCTCCATTGCACCTTTGGGAATGACTGCCTTTCCAGCATTCATCATCTGAGCCGCATTATGTATATCGTTCAGGGTAGCCTTTTTCTCCGGGTTCTTTGAAACGATCATTCTCCAAATGCCACGCTTGGGAACATCATTCTCTGTCATCTCCCCGACCAGTTGTTTGTCATCCACAGAAAGCCTTCTGGCATATGGGTGACCCTCTAAGTGTTCAAAGGGAGTGTGGTTGTGCATCGGGTTTTTCACCTTTAACCTCCAAACCCGTGTCCGAGATTCAAACACCCCTGTCAACTCAAACGGGCAGCCAATTTTTTTGCTACCCGTCTTCCTCACCAAAGCCACACTCTTATGCTCCCCCCCAAGAGTGCATTGAAATACAACCTTAACAAAAATAAGTTTATTAGAAAATAAGTTTATTTTTAATTTTTTTAAATAAATAATAATAATAATAATCGTAATAATAATAATAATAATAATAATAATAATAATAAATACAATAATAATAATAAATAGAATAATAATAATAATAATAATAATAATAATAATAAAAATAATAATAATAATCGTAATAATAATAATAATAATAATAATCGTAATAATAATAATATTAATAATAATAATAATAATCGTAATAATAATAATAATAATAATCGTAATAATAATAATAATAATAATAATAATAATAATCGTTATAATAATAATAATAATAATAATAATCGTAATAATAATAATATACTAATAATAATCGTAATAATAATAATAATAATAATCGTAATAATAATAATAATATTAATAATAATAATCGTAATAATAATAATAATAATAATAATAATAATCGTAATAATAATAATAATAATAATAATAATCGTAATAACAATAATAATAATAATAATCGTAATAATAATAATAATAATATTAATAATAATAATAATAATCGTAATAATAATAATAATAATAATCGTAATAATAATAATAATAATAATAAATACAATAATAATAATAAAATAATAATAATAATCGTAATAATAATAATAATAATCGTAATAATAATAATAATAATAATAATCGTAATAATAATAATAATCGTAATAATAATAATGATAATATTAATAATAATAATAATCGTAATAATAATAATAATAATAATAATAATAATAATAATCGTAATAATAATAATAGTAATAATAATAATAATAATAATAATAAATACAATAATAATAATAATAATAATATTAGTAAAACAATAATAATAATAATAATATTAGTAACAATAATAATAATAAATACAATAATAATAATAATAATAATATTAGTAATAACAATAATAATAATAATAATATTAGTAATAATAATAATAATAATACTAAAAAATAATAATAATAATAATAAAGTTTATTAATTAAAAATTAACAAAACTCGTAGTAAAGGAGAAACGTAATCCTAAAGGTGTGTGACCCGAAAACCACTGGTGCACCCGTAGGGAATTAACCTTGACCAACGAAAAAACACGTGTTTTTAGTAATTAATTTATAAGCTAAGTTTATTGTTGCTTTTTAAATAACAATTTATAAAATACGCATTTGTTAATATCTTGAAAACAATAGTGACTGAAATATATACCTTCACGAACTCTTCTCCTCTTTTCTTCGATCTTTTTATAACTATAACGTCACCATTTGCCATTCCCGTATCATGTACCCAATCGACCAACTCAACGCGTGTCGAAAATGTCCGGTCAGTCTCGAACCAAAGGTTGATCGGGTTAGGTCCTTCCTCCTGATCTTCTACCCGCTTCTCATCGACAGCGCTGTCTTCATAGTGCGTACAGTCTTGTTCTTCAAATGTGTCATCACCATCGTTAGCGCCGTAAGTATAACCGTAGGCAGGTTGACGAGGCTCATCTTCAAATTCATATGGGTCCTTCCACTGTGTATTCAAGTCCAGTTCTACCGCATTATCACGGTAACGAATGCCAGAATGACCCTCCTCGACGTTATATGACCTACCATGCCCGACATTATATGACGTACCCTGCCCGACATTATATGACGGACCCTGCTCGACATTATATGACGGACCCTGCCCGACATTATATGACGTACCCTCCTCGACATTATATGAATTACAGTCGTAAGAATCACCGAAAATTAAGTCGTAATACGACATGTTTCTATATATTGTGGACAAAGAATTGAAATCGAATGAGTTTATAATGAAATCGAATGAATTTCCAATGAATTTATAGCCAAAATCCGATGGGACCAGGCGCCTCGCTTAGGCCTAAGCGAGGCGCCTGGGTAATTAATTCGAGAGAGTTTCAGTCTTAACGGTTAATTAGGGTTAATCAAACTCTCAGGCGCCTAGCTTAGGCCTAAGCGAGGCGTCTGGAATAATAGGTTTCAGAGGAATCTACAGCTTTATGTCTAATCAGGCAGTCAGACGCCTCGCTTAGGCCTAAGCGAGGCGCCTGACTGCCTGATTAGACATAAAGCTTCAGATTCCTGAAACCTATTATTCCAGACGCCTCGCTTAGGCCTAAGCGAGGCGCCTGGCTTAGGGGGTTTAATTAGAAGTTTGGGGGGTTTAATTAGAACGACCCAGATAGATTTTATATTTGTACATTCATTTTGAGTTATAGTTTTTTTTTTTAACTTTAACTTTCATTAACAAATGGACAATTACTCAAAACAAGGACCACCACACAAACGCTTACAACATATACAAAGGATTGTTAACCCAATCTTTCCATACAATATTTCTAAAAGTGCTCCTATTCTTAATCCAAAAGAACGACAAAGATTTGACGCTCGAAACCACCTCATACATCTCCGGCTCCTTATGTTGAAAATCTTCTTATTCCGAGCATCCCATAATAACCACATAATAACAATGAGGATACTTTGGATTAATTTCCTTCCTCTTTTATCATCTGTCGCATCTCTAGCCATATCCAAAGAGTCTCTCACTTGAAAAGCAAACATAGAACTCAAACTGCAGCTTGACCCGATTGCATTCCAAACTCTAAAGGAAAAACCCACAGCTGGAAACTAAATGTAACGTGGACTCAACATCAAAACTGCAAAGAGAACACACCTAGTCTTCGAGGAAGGCTTCCCTTCTGGAAAGAGCAAGAGCATTAGGGATTCAATCCATCTTGGTCCTCCAGGCGAAGATGTTACACTTTAGAGGGACCTAGTGAACCCATATGAACCTATACCAATCTCCGTATAACCTGTTCTTCTGCATCAAAACTTTAACAGCTCTAATAAAAAAAGGCGTCGCACCAGAACCAACCAAGCCCAGGAGTCTGGCCGGTCGGATATTCTGCACTGTTGCATAGCTGTGGACATCATAGTCCATTCTGCAAAATAGCTTTCGGACTGCACCTGTGCAGGATTTAGGACCCTCCAGTAACCTGTAACTTCATTCCCATCCCACTTAACCTTAATGACGCAATCTTTATTAACCTCCAAGCTAAAAGACAAGGGAACTTGTTTTTAAGAGTGTCGTCTAAGATCCAATGATCAAGCCAAAACTGAATCCCCTTTCCATCGCCGCAAGACCCTTTGAAGCAACTCGTGAAAGTCTTATCCCCAAATTTTAGTTTATCTACAAGTCGAACAATAGCGGCCTAAACTCCACTCGAGTAAGAAGAGCTATGGACAAAAGTCCATCTTCGTCTACATGGATGGCACGCGATTATGACTCTTTTCCAAAGACTTTTTTCTTCACTCTTGAATCTCCAAACCCACTTAGCTAAAAGCGCCTCGTTTGAATCTTTATGCTTAGTGAGACCTAACCCACCCACTTTTTTAGGAGCCGTTAATCCCCACGCAACCCAATGAATCTTGTTTATATGCACTGACCTTGCCCACAAAAATCTTTTAATAGGCTTCTCTAGGGTGTCAATGATTTTAACCGGCGCCTTGTATAAAGAAAAATAATAGACCGGGAGACTATCGAGCACCGATTTGATTAAAATGATTCGCCCGCCTATAGATAAGAGTTTGGCTTTCCACAATGACAACCTATTCTCGAAAACATCAACCACCTTTCTCTAATTCACACAACGGTTCATGTTAGTGCCTTTCTTGATACCCAAATAATCAAAAGGTGTTTCGCCAACACGACACCCTAAACTCTCTGCCATGTCTTGAAGATCACTAAAAGGCACGCCTATTCCAAACAAATTGGATTTGTGGATGTTTATCTTTAACCCCGAGCACTAATAAAAAATACGCAGAACCCGAGCTATTCTTTTAACATTTCCTTCAGTCCAACTCCCATAATAAGTGCGTCATTCGTAAATAAGATTTGAGATAAACTAAGGCCCTTATTACCTAGTTTTAGTCTATCAAACTCCTTTTGATCTGTAGCTTTATAAAATAAACACCACAAATCTTCCATAACAATTAATAATAGAAAAGGAGAAAGCGGGTCACCTTGCCTCAACCCCTTCTCGCACTGGAAACTCAAAAGTGAGTGACCCATTAACAAGTATAGAAAAATGCGCTAATTTAAGGATCCCTTCAATCCACAACCACCATCTCTCCAGGGATCCCATTTGTTTAAGAATAGAGATCAAAAACCCCTAGTTGACATTATCATAAGCTTTTTCAAAATCAATCTTCATAAGAAAAGCTTTTCTACCCTTCTTTTTAAGCCAATTTAAAATTAAAACTTCACTGACCATTAAAGGGCCATCCAAAACATTCTTTCCTTATATAAAACCTGTTTGATCTTCCGAAATGATCTAACCAATAACGTTTTTGAGACGTTAAGCGAGGACCATGGAAATCACTTTATTTATTAAACCTACCAAAGTGATAGGTCTATAGTCTTTTAAACTCGTGGGTTTTTTATTTTTTGGAATTAAAGTGATAAACGAAGACCCACATCCCCTATTTATCTCACCCATGCTATGAAAATAAGACGTAATATTATTAAAATCACCTTCCAAGATGTCCCAGACTTGACGAACAAAATGGAAATTGAATCCATCCAGGCCCGGGACTTTATCCATCCCACAATTAAAGACTGCATCCTTGATCTCCTTTATAGTAAAAGGTGCAATAAGACAATCGACTGATAAATGCGAGATCTTCTTAAGATTCGGGCGTTCTTAGCACCGACCTTGTCTTGAATTTTTCTGAAAAATGGGATCTAAAGAATTTTAAAACTTCTTTCTCCATCCAATTTGGTTTTGAAACCCACACCCCATCTACCATTAATCCAGGAATACGATTAATCGCCTTCCTACCATTAATAATTCCATGGAAAAAAACCGTGTTTTTATCACCAAGAGCCGCCCAACAAATATGAGACTTTTGTCTCAAATCTTTGTGGTAGGCCGCTACAAGATCCCTGATTCTATTATGACATTCGACCCATGACCATTGTTCTTCTTCGTCAAGATCTATTGACAAAATTATTCTGTACATGTTTCAGGTTATTTTGAGACGCCTTCTTTAAGCTTATGGATTTATATTTAGGCTTGTCTTCATTGTATTTCAATTAGACTTGACACTTTAGAATCATTGTATCTTGGTATTTCACTTCAATGTAATAAACTATTTATTCAATATATCAATATTTATACTTTAATACCATGAGCTATTGAATAATCATTGTATCTTGGTATTTCACTTCAATGTAACCAATAATGTTGTGGCAGACGCCTTGAGCAGGAAGGAATCTGCAAAACCTCGTCGTGTTCAAGCTTTGCAGCTCACCATCCATTCTTGTTTGCGTGACCGAATCCGTTCTGCCCAACAGAAAGCTTTGAAGGTGGAAAACCATAAAGCTGTAACCATGTATAGTGATGATAAGCACCTTAAACTTAGTTCTGATGGCCTACAATACTTTGTAGAACGTATTTTGGTTCCGTTGTTTAGGGGTTTGCGGGAGCTTGTTTTGAATGGCTCACAAATCCCGGTATTTTGTTCACCCTGGCTCCGATAAGATGTATCAGGATCTGAAGATACTCTATTGGTGGCCAAACATGAAGGCTGATATAGCTTCGTACGTGAGCAAATGTTTGACTTGTGCGAAAGTCAAGGTCGAGTATCAGAAGCCGTCTGGTCTCTTGCAACAACCTGAGATTACTGAATTGAAGTGGGACCGGATCACGATGGATTTTGTAACCAAACTACCGAAGTCACCAAGTGGATGTAATACCATTTGGGTGATTGTCGATCGGTTGACAAAATCAGCACACTTCCTGGCTATTAAGGAAACTGACAGTCTGGAGCGGTTAGCTCGCATCTATCTTAAGGAAGTGGTTTCTATCATTACTGATCGTGATTCTCGTTTCGCTCCAGAATGAGATCATCCAATTTTTTTTATTTATTATTTTTTTTTTTTTGAAAAAAGTAGGGCATGTAATATACATGATTTTAAACATTTTGGGCCAAAAAATCAAAAAAGCGCCGAGCACTTTTTTTTAAAAAAATAAATAAAATTTCGACTAACACATGTTAAGCCAAACTAACACGTGTTACCCATTTTTTACCCGAAGACGGTTTTTATTTAAAAAAAACGGCTCGGCGCTTTTTCGATTTTTTGGCCCAAAATGCTTAAAATCATGTATGTTACATACCCTAAAATTTTCATAAAAAAAAAGTATGGAAGTTAGAGTTTGATAGAGTTTCCAAGGTTTTCACTATAACAAGGGTTTCCAATATAACCTTATACTATATATATATATATATATATATATATATATATATATATATATAGGGTAGGGATCATACGAGAACCAACTTTAGGGAGAGAACCAGAGAACCATTGTCAACACAAACAAAAAAACCTAAAAACCCCACCTTCACCCCCTAAAAACCTAAACCCACCCACCTCACTCCCTAAAAACCTAAACCCCCCATCCCCCACACCGCCCCAACCCCCCCCCCCCCCCCCCCAATTGTGAAATGCACATGTGCAGCTAACCCCACACCCCCCAAAAACCAAAACGCTCCATCCCATCCCCCCAAAAAGATACCCCCTCTTCCACCATACCAAAAAACTAAACCCTAAAGCTAAACCCATTAAAAAACTTAACTATAATAGTGAAATGCACATGTGCATGTAGTACAATTATCTTATTTTATAGTTTTATATAAGGGTTTTTTTTTAAGTTTATTCACCAACAACCCCAAAAAACCTAACCCCATTCCCATCATACCTAAGAACTAAACCCTAAAGCTAAACCCATGAAAAAAAAACCTAACTATAATAGTGAAATGCACTTCGCGTTTATTTAAAGATCACCGGATAATTTTTTTTCCACCTTATATATCATATCACGTCCATTTAAATGATCATTTCATTATGGCAATTGATAATTTATTCAAAAGTGTGCTCTAATAGTGAAATGCACATGTGCATACGGTATATGACGTAATTATGACGTAAAAAAGGCTATTTTTTTGTTTTTCTTATTTTTTTTGTATTTTTTTATTTTTTTTTCAGAAAGATTAACACTAAAAAAACATTTTGGTGTTTTTACTTTTTTTATTTTTTTATTTTTTTAGGTTATATAATTTTTTTATTATTTTTTTTTATTTTTTTTTATTTTTTGGTGGAGGGGTTTTTGTGTTCACACTTGGTTCTTTGGTTCTCTCCTTAAATAGTGGTTCTCAAATGATCCAAATCCTATATATATATATATATACTAGTTTTATACCCGTCTGTTGGACGGGTTGTAAACAAAATTATACAAAAACTAATAAACTTTATGTTTCTTTATTTTGATTTGCTACAACTCCAATTTAAAACAGCCTTTGTATATGAAAGTATATACAAAAGTAAATGGTAGTATCACTTAACATTTAATACAAATTATAAAGAAACAGAAAAATAGTTTAAATATTTAGTTGATGTGAACAATATTAATTTAAAAGGTCAAATTAAAATGTCAACATGTATGTTTTTTTTTATAGTTCTTGGATTATGCGTTTTAGTCTTTATATTTTACGTAATGTGGGTCAAAAAACTGAAACTTTGATAAACCGAACTAATCCCTTAATATAACCGAAAACAAAACCAAACGGTTTTAAGAAATCGAACTAAACTGATATTTTGAAATCATTATTATTTAAACTGATGAAATGATAGCATCACATCTTAATATACAAAGCTTATAAAGCACACATTTGGTTTCATTGATCTACCTTATCTAACATTTTTATGTTGTAGATAACAATTTTTTATTAAGGGAAATGAACATTGTAAATATTTGTTTGCATGTAACCTACATATATAAAAACATTATTACAAATCTCGTGTGAAAACACGGGAAGACTAAGTCTAACTAAAGCTGGAAATACAATCATTGATGGTTGTGCTTCTGCCTTTCGTAACCACTGATGAATGAAACAGCTGATGATAAATTAACAGAAGCATGAAAATCTCTGTTGGGATAACAGATATTAAAAAGAAACAAATAATCTTAATCTTCAACTGAGATTTCATTACTCTGTTTACGAATATCTGTTAACTTGCCAACAAATTTGTCAAACAGTTGTTATAAGATTTAAATTTATTATTACAATTACATAATTTCAATGAAATATCTGAGTTAACAAAACAACATACAAAATGGAAAACTTGGTCTGTTTAAGACAACATACTCCCCAAAATATAAAAAACATAAACAGGCGAACTTTACTAAACACCAAATTAAGAAGTCAACCATCTGTTGGAAGAAAAAATGTGTTTAGTAACGTATGTTCAAGGGCAGAGGGTCTGTTTAGGAGATCTTTCTAAAATAGTTGTTACTACAAACAGTTGTTGATTTAAACAGATATTACTTCAATAGTTTCCTTCAAACAGATGTAGCTTTAAATAGTTGTTACTAAGCAGGGCCGGCCCTGAGCATGGGCTGGGTGGTCGCCGGCTCAGGGCCCGGCCCTCAAATGGGCCCGAACTTTTCAACTATCGTGGAACGGCGATTACGAGTGGCTGACGATTAGTGTGGTTAAAGATGAAGAGAAGAATGGGTAAAGTGAAGATATGTAACAACACTTGTTTTTCAGGCGGATGACATCTCTGGTTTTTGTTTCCTTTTTCATACGAAGAAGATGATGAATTAATTAGTATATTTTGTACACTTGCAAAAAAGTAACTGACAACAAAGTAGAACCTATCTATTTCTCTCTCTCTCTCTCTAACTTCTAAGTTTAAAAGCATTTATTACATTAGTTACACAACTAGTCCCTCAATTATTTTATTATTCAATTAGTAAACATGGGTGAAACGTCACATTCTACTTTTTTTTATAAATAAATAGCTAATAATTATTTTTTTACCAAACACGTCTTTTGTTAATGACTTATGTATACTTTTATAAAAGCTATATTAAGTAGCTATTGTTTTTTTTATATATATATATAAGACTATTTGGGATTACGAAGACTATAGGCCTTGACTTGGACATAGTGTAGCTTTTTTGTTGTTTAGTTTTGTTTCATATTGGGCCTGCATGCCCGCTAGTATGTCACTGGTTTCCCCCCTCCATGGTAAAATGTCAAAGAGGGGGGAACCCGAGTTTCGGAATAAAAATTTGGGCCCAAATTCAGTTTAAGTCTTGGCTTTAGCACCATATTCATTTTTTTTTGACAAAATTACAGAAAACAACCTTTATGTATTACCCAAACTACACCTTTTACCTTTATCTTCAAAAAGCACTATAATCAACCTTAACCTTCATTGTTTGTTGCAAGTCCAAACCTTTACCACTAACTCAGTTAAAATTCCCTGTTAACTTCCCTCACATGCAAAGCATGTGAGGGCATTTTAGTCATTTTACCTCATTTTAAACAACATAAAAAAACATAACCATGCTAAAATGATCAGATCATCAAACGTTTATCCCCAACCCCCTTTTCCAAAACCCTTCAATTCAAAAACCCTATAATCATGGATCCAGAGTTCATACGTGCAAGGCGAGCTGAGGATGAGGAAGACTTAGCATTGGATTTTATCTACGGTATTGCTTCGTTTTTCTTGAAATGCAGGTTTTCATTTTAGTTTATTATGATTTTATTTCGATTTTATTTATGAATATGTAGATACATACCCGGAGTTGTTCACCATTAATCTATATCATGGAGGTTATTTCACTGATCCTCCTGATCGGGTATATCTTAATGACGAGCTTGATTTCTTCGACCTGTTGAATATTGACAAGTTTGGAATGCAAGAATTAGAGGTTATTAAGAGTAGGCTAGGTTATACTGATCAAGTTCCTCACTTTTTTCACTTTTCTGATCCTCATGGTGATTTAGATACTGGACTTTATCGACTTACACTTGCTGAAGATTTTCTCAAACTTGCTGAGTTTGTCAGAGCTGGTGATAGGTTTATTGATGTATACATGGAACATGGTTGTTCAAATGTTATAAGGTACTCTCAATCACAATGTAGTGAAGTTCTTTCATTATGTTGGTATGAAAATGGAGAAACAAAGGGTAATGAATCAGCAAAAGCCAATGAAGACATAGGGGACAACCAAACAGGGGACAACCAAACAGGGGACAACCAAACAGGATACCATGTGAGATTAGACAACCTAACAGGGGAAAACCAAACAGGGGAACACAATGCAAACTCAGCTGATCCTGGTATGGATCACAGTATGGTGTTTGAAAGTTTGGATGATTTTGAGCCTTTTATGGATAGTTATAGTGGTTCTAAAGAGAAACACAATGAGAAAGATAGTCTGAAACAGAATGTGGAACAGAATGACAAGAATGTGGAACAGAATGACAAGAATGTAGACATGGAATCAACTGATGGTGAACATGATAGTGAAGAAGACAGTGAGTTTTTTGTAGATGAACACAATGACATTCATGAAGATGAAGTGGATATGAGAGACTTTAAATTCAATGTTGATGTGGATGTGGAGGAACAAAGGCATGATGTTGATTATGACTTAGATGTGCTGGATAATGATAACTTTGATACTGCTAGTGAAGATGAGGAAAATCTTGGCAACATTAGGAACAAAAAACTAAAACAGGCTAGAAGGGCTTATGGGAATGATAATAACTTTCATTTAGGTATGATGTTTGGCACTAAGGCTGAGGTAAAGAAGATGATCAAAAGACATACAGTTGAGACTAAGAGGCAGCTGAAACTTGTGAAGGATGAGAAGGATAGGATCAGGGTACGTTGTTTTGGTGATTTGGGGACAAATGAGGTTGGGATAAATGCCAAAGAAGGTGCCAAGTCAGTAACCATTGAGAAGAAAACCAAATCTGAACCTCCAAAACATAAAGGGGGTAAACCAAAAAGCAAGGGGGGTGACATAACAAAGGGGAAAAGTGTGGGCAAGAAAAAAGCAACTTCAGAAACTCCAGGGACTGAACCTCCAAAACATAAAGGGGGTAGGGGCAAGATGAAAGACCCATCCAAATTTACTTGTCCTTGGGTTTTATTGGTTTCCCTTGACCAAGAGACAGAGACTTGGATAGTTCAGACATTTATTGACAAACATAAATGTCTTCAAAGCAGATTCATTTCAGCTTGTAATTCCACTTTTCTAGCTCAAGAACTTGTTGAACAAATTGAAGAAAATCCGAACATTCCAGTAAAGGCTGTGCAAGAACAGTTCCAAAGAAAGTTTGAGGTGAATGTTTCCAAGATGCAAGCTTACAGGGCAAGATTCAAAGCTCAACAAGTACTTCATGGGGATTATACAGCTCAGTATGCACATATTAGGGACTATGCTGATGAACTTTTAAGAACAAACCCAGGGTCAACTATCAAGATAGATGTTGAACCTGTGTCAGATCCAGATTCCACAACCAGGCAGTTTAAAAGAATATATATTTGCTTGGGTTCTTTGAAACAGGGGTTTAAAGCAATTGGGAGAAGTTTGTTAGGCCTTGATGGTGCCTTCATGAAAGGTCCTTTTCCAGGTCAGATGCTTACAGCAGTAGGTATTGACAATAACAATGGCATTTATCATGTTTCTTATGCCATTGTTGAAGCTGAGAATATCAACTCCTGGATGTGGTTCCTAGAAAACATTGCTGATGATTTGGACATTGGATCCAATTCAATTTTTACATTTATGAGTGATAGACAAAAGGTTAGACTACAACATGTTATGATACCTATTAACTTATTTATATGAATTAGACTAACAATTCATTGCACTTGTGTATAGGGTATTCTTGAAGCAGTGTCAAGGCTTTTTCCTAGGGCTGAGCACAGGTTCTGTGTGAGACACATATATGAAAACATGAGGATTACCTTCAAAGCTAAAGCATTCAAAGACATGATATGGAAGCTTGCAAGAAGCACAACAGTGGTGTACTTTGAGAAAACTATGGAAGAGCTTAAGAAAATGAACCCTCAGGCACATCTATGGTTGTCTAAGATACACCCTAAATACTGGTCCAGATCTCATTTCACAGGTAACCTTTATGTTAAACCTCATTTCCAATAAATAATTGGTCTAATATTTGGAATGTTTGTTTAAAACAGGTTTAGCAAAGTCTGATGTTTTGTTAAATAACATGTGTGAGGTGCTGAATTCAAAACTTGTGGATGGAAGGGATAAACCAATAATCACAGCTTTGGAGTACATAAGAGAGTATCTTATGAGAAGAATAGTCAATGTATTACAGGCTATTGAGAGGAGTGATGGCCCTTTAACACCAACTTTCACAGAACAGTTTCAAGAAATAAAGACTGCTGCTACAAATTGTAGAGTTAGCTGGAATGGTGGTGACCAATATGGAGTTGCTGGGCCAGGTAAGTGGAAGTGTGTGGTGGACATGAAACAAAAAACTTGCACTTGTAGAAGATGGGAAATTACTGGGTTGCCCTGCTCACATGCAGTGGCAACCATATGGAATATGCAAAGTTATGGAATGGATGTTGGGATTCCTGAATCATGGGTGGATCCAGTGTATCATTTGAGTACATGGAAGCAAGTTTATAACTTTAAGATTTTCCCTATAAATGGTATGTCTTTATGGGAAAAGTCAAAGGTTCCAACCACCCTCATAGCACCAATATATCACAAGCCAGTGGGGAGACCAAAAAAGAAAAGAAAGAAGTCTGCTTTTGAGGATGAAGATGTGAAAAGGAGTGGGAAACTGTCTAGGAAGAATGCTTGTGGAACTTGTAGCAAGTGCAAAGGGAAAGGACACAACAGTAGGACATGCACTGGTGTACCATTTGACCAACATAAGAAAAAAACTGCTCAGTCCAGGTCCAAAGCATCCACCAAGTCACCAGCAAAGAACAAGTCCAAAGCATCCAGTAGTCAGCCATCCACCAAGTCACCTGCAAAGTCCAAAGCCAAACATTCCAGTAGTCAACCATCCAAGTCACCAGCAAAGTCAAAGAAGAATGCTCAGAAGGCTAAGGGGAAGAAGGCAGCTTAGTGTTTGATGTTGAATGTTGAATGCTATTATTATCCATGTTTAAGACAATTCTGTGGTTTGGTTCTTATGACTTTTTATGCTATGATAATTCTGCCTTCATGTCTAATATTTTGGATATTATGTGTTTGATGTAATGATATTATGTGTTTATGTTATGATATTATGTGTTTGATGTTATGTTTTGTATGTGATGTCCAATATCAGTACAGTTTGAAGTCATAATCTGCACAGTTTGGGTCAAAATGCTTTGTATGTGATGTCCAATATCAGTACAAGTACAGTTTGGGTCAAAATGGTTTGTATGTGATGGTCATAAACTCAGTTTTTGGAACATAACATGCTTACATAACTGTTTGACTGTACTAATGGGTCAAAATCTGCACATTTGACTGATGAAGTCATAATCTGCACAGTTTGGGTCAAAATGCTTTGTATGTGATGTCCAATATCAGTACAAGTACAGTTTGGGTCAAAATGGTTTGTATGTGATGATCATAAACTCAAATTTTGGAACATAACATGCTTACATAACTGTTTGACTGTACTAATGGTCATAAACTCAGTTTTAGGAACATAACATGCTTCATTTCAATAAAACTTCATTACATAACTGAATTACATAACTGCATAAAGTTCATTACATAGGGGCAATTCTAAACAGACTTAAACACAAACACAACCACAAAAAAGACCCAGCTTAAAACCAAATATTTCTTCCTTTTCCTTGATTCATCCTCTTTGGCTTTCAGTTTATTCACCAGCACTTCATTAACAGCTTCCAGTTCACTAATTGAGCCTTGAAGTTCAGTAATTGAACCCTCAAGTTCATTTTTTGACCTTAATAATCCAGCTATGACATTATCAGGCTCAACCCAGCCAAGAAAACCTCCACATTGTGAAGCCTACATGATGAAAAGAATTTAGGTCAAACATGATTTGGGGGAATCAATAACATTCGAAATTAATTAGGTCATACCTTCAATGGGCATGAATAAAACCGACGATCTGGATTTTTGCTGGTCCACGAGGTCCTGACTATTGCCTCTCTCCCACATCTGCAGTAAATCGGGGCCATTTGATTGATGGTTAAAGAATTAGGGTTTGCAAAAATTTTGTTTGAAGATGATCCTGGATGTTGTTTGATCTGATCGTCTCAGTTTTCAGGGTTATGTTTATGTTGTTTAAAATGAGCTTAAAATGACTAAAATGCCCTCACATGCTTTGCATATGAGGGGAGTTAACAGGGAATTTTAACTGAGTTAGTGGTAAAGGTTTGGACTTGCAACAAACAATGAAGGTTAAGGTTGATTATAGTGCTTTTTAAAGATAAAGGTAAAAGGTGTAGTTTGGGTAATACATAAAGGTTGTTTTCTGTAATTTATCTTTACAAAATTTTAGGCCCAATTTTTTTTTTCGCCCGAGGCCCAAATTCTTTTCGCCATTTTCGGAGACGGCCCTGTTACTAAGCTCTGTTTCATAATCATCTAATTAAATGAATACTCTTTACATATTCGTCTAATTTGACATGTTTATTATAACAAAAGTGTAAACTATAACCATTACTTATATGTACTTGTTGGAAAGATAATAAAACGCTCGTTTTTTTTTTCGTTTTTTTGTATAGCACTATGGTAGTCGTTGGAAAGATAATAAAACGCTCTTTAATTTGGTGTAAATTTTTTTCAAAAAAAATGTCGTTTAAAAAAGTTATTAACGTTTAAAAATCATGGGGGAAAGTGCATTTGCTATGCACATGAGAGAGAAAAAATAATTTAATAGTAGATGGAGTATCCATGACCCATTTAATTGACCCGGTAAAATGAGCGGGAAAAACTTAATGGAAGCCCCCATAAAGTGACATGTGTCCCTCATTAGCTTTCATTTATATATTATAGAAGATATATATATATATATATATATATATATATATATATATATATATTGAAAGGCAAACTTCATTAAAACACCAAAAACACCGGAAATCTCCAAGACGGAAATTCCAACAAAGGACCAACAGTTCCATTATATCAAAAAGAAAAAACTTTCAACCCTTCCGATCCAATCCCATTCAGTTATATAAATAACAAGTTTTATAACCCAGAATCAACCCGTTTGACATGAAAGCCACTAAAATGGGTCCGAATACCTCCCCATTCATAAATTAAAAGCTGAAAAATACCCTTTTAGGGAAGTTATCATTTATTTAATTTCTTGTTGACAAATTTGATAAGCAAACTAATATTCTCGATCAGTTTTACTTAATATCACCATTTAACCAAAATAAATTTCTCACTTTTACTAAATTATACTTGGAGTATCCACCAAATTCTGTCGGATCATATCTACCCTCTACAATCCTATCCACTTATCCAAATCCCAAAACAAATCACTTAATCCAAACCGTAACCTCCATATCTACCGACAATCCAAGCACTACCAAGTCTTTTTCGTAAAAACTTTATTATTCAAAGCTTTCTTGTCATGTCACAAAAAACGACATGATTTATAAGGGCATGTCTAGTGAAGGGGCGTTATATGGCGTTATGCGGATTAAAATATTATAAAGTAATAGAAAGGACGTTATGGGAAAAGATGGTGTAGTGGGAAGGGGTGTTATGAGGCTTTATAAATGATTGAGTAATCATTGCTTAATTATTTTTTTATTTAAATAATAATATTAAATACCTAATAATAATAAAAATAATAATAATAATAATAAAAGAAAATTTATTAAATTAAAAAACAATAATAAAAAAATAATATTTACTATTAAAAAAATAATAACACACCTCACCTACCCTTTCCCCACCTACTTCTTGTTCTTGTTCTTCCTCTTCTTCTTCTTCGCTTCTTCTTCTTCTTCTTCACTTATTCTTCTTTCTCTTCACACACACAAACTTCAATAATAATAATAATAATAATAAAAGAAGTTCAGAGGGCAACGACCGTTATACCCATGGCTGGCACCTCCATAACGCCCCATAGTGCCCCGAGGGGCGGTGTTCCCCGACACTATGGGGCCCAAAACGCCACAACTTTCACACAGACTAAGGGGCTGTTTGGTAGCCTCTTAATAAGGCTCTTAACCATTCAGCGCTGAATGATTCAGCATTCAGTGTGTTTGTTTCAGCTTCTGAATGGAATGGTTAAGTCTGAATCATTAAGATTTGAGATGTTGCTGAACCATTAAGCACTGAACTATTAAGCACTGAACTAGGCTGAACCTTAATGAGGCTCCCCTACCAACGTGGGACAAGAAAACTAACCATTAAGAGGTCCAACTTAATGATTCAGCGCTTAACCATTCAGACCTCTTAACCATTCAGACCTCTTAATGATTCAACACTTAATCAACCAAACAGCCCCTAAGTAAAAAAAAAAAGCGCACACAATATCCACAATAACATATAATAAACATAAACAAAAGTTTGTGTACCCCATTAAAAGAATACATACCTACATATACATCTAGACAAATAAGGCTACATGCCGTTGAAACAGAGCTTCTAGGAGTTTCATTATGTCGCATCAGCGATACGTAGACATAGACTCCATTTAATAACACTCTCCTAATAATATAATGTTCAGAAAGAAAAAAAGAAAAAACAAAAAGAGAAAAACAAAAACAAAATTTTTTGTTTGGTTTAGAAAAGGGCCCACCACCAAATACACTCGTTGCCGACCGTTATTGGGGTGTCGAGGCATCAATAGCACCCTCACAATGGCGTCGAGAAAACAATTAAGGAAGGGGAGCTTTTATTGTTCAAAAAATGGCTAAGGGTATATTTGAAAAAAGTAGTTGGTGGCTAGAAGCTGTAGTTGGTAGCTATAGTTTTTTAAATATATTTTTGTTTTTGGCAGAGTAGCTTGAGTTTGTTTTTTTTTAATAAAATGCATGTTTTTTTTATGGTAGATTAGGTATTTGTGTCATTTTCTTATTTAAAGTTTGTAGCTAGTATGGATTTTTCTTAAACACTAATATTAGTACTGTTTCAATATGGAGTTTTTTCTCTTAACGTAAAAACTTCAAGTCCATTCATCCAAACAAAACTTTTTATTGACTAAGAGTATTTTCTTAAAAACTTGAAAATAAAGGCTTCTAAAAACTCTTAGGCTGGGCAGTGTGGAGACGCCCATCCACTCCCATCCCATCTTTTTTGCCCCGTCCCACCACCGCCCCACCCCGTCTCCATATTGACGCCCTGGACAATCCAATCATAATAATCATTCAATCTAGCCAATCAGGTTTCATGTCTTGGACATGCACACCCACTGGACACTCCAATCATAATAATCATTCAATCTAGCCAATCAGGTTTCATGTCTTGGACATGCACCCCCCCCTTATGTCTCCATTTTTTGATATTTGGCTCCCACTGACAATTTTTCCTACGTAGAGGAGAACCTCTGGTCTTCGTACCCCATGGCCTTAAAAACTAAAAGCCAAACTAGCTAGCTTAAGACAGGAGGGAGTGGGGCAGGAAGGGGGGCGGGAGGGTGATGTGGCAGGTGGGAACATCGCCCCCTTGGGGCGGGAAGGAGGCGGCGGGAGAGGTGGGCGGTAGGGGAAGGTGGGCGTGGGGGGGGGGGGGGGAGGTGATGGTGAGGTGGCGATTCCTGGTTGGTTGGTTTTAATTATACCGTTAGAATATTAAAAAAACAAAAATTTTTAAAATCCAACCGTTATCAAACGGTAATAAAGAAACTTTTTTTTATAATCTATATATATATATATATATATATTAAACCATATACTCTTCTACTCACACCTACACTCTCCTATTTTTATAAAATCCTCTCCAAACTCTCATTTTTTTTAAAATACTTGCAAGATGTCGGACCATAATTCAACTTCGTCTGATGCGTTTGATGAATTCGCTTTGGCCTCCTCATCCGACGACGCCGCCGAATTGATAATGGCTACCGTTCAGACACTCGTTAAAGCTGTAGTTGATGATGATGAAGCGACCTCGGAACCCAAGCGTAGAAAGTATATAGTTCGTGAACGACAAGCCGCAAATGATTTATTGGTACATGATTACTTCTCGCCCGAACCAAGATACGATGAAAAAACTTTTAGGCGGCGTTTTCGTATGAGTCGTAATTTATTTATAAGAATATCAAACGATTTAGAAAATAATTACGAATATTTCCAACAAAGGCCCGATGCGCGTGGTGAGATGGGATTTACCACGTTTCAAAATGTCACCGCCGCGCTTAGACACTTGGGTTACGGGCAAAGTTCCGACATAATGGACGACTATCTAAGGATGTCGGCCCGAACGGCTAGGGAAAGTCTCCACTATTTTTGTTCGTACGTTATTGAACTATATTTAAAAAAATATTTGAGAAAACCTACGTTTAGTGACGTACAACAACTTTTGGAATTCCACGAAGAAAAACATGGTTTTCCTGGGATGCTCGGGAGTTTAGATTGTATGAAATGGGAGTGGAAACTTTGTCCAACTGCATGGCAAGGTCAACACTCAAGTGGATATCATAAAAAGACCTGTATGATGCTTGAAGCGGTTGCATCACAAGATCTTTGGATTTGGCATGCATTTTTTGGTGTGCCTGGTTCGTTGAACGATATAAGTATTCTTAATCAATCCCCAATTTTCAACGATCTTGTAAAAGACGTTGCACCGAAAGGAACTTTTTTTTGTAAATGGGGTAGAATACTACTAGGGATGGCAATCAAACCCGAACCCGATGGGTAAACCGAAACCCAACACATTTGGGACGGGTTTGGGGTCGGGTAATCGGGTATGGGTCCGAGTATGGGATTAGTTTTTATTTTTTTCGCGGGTTTGGGACGGGTTTGGGATTTGATGATATACCCGTTTACCCGACCCGATTACCCGATAACGTATACCCATTTACCCGATTAGATACCCAATATAATTTCTAATATATCTTTTTAAATATGTATGCATAATATATCTAATTGTCCATTTAGATTGTCATCTTGTGCTAAAAATTATAAAAAATTAGTGTATACTATTTGTTATCTATGTCTTTGAGTGTTTTATATGATTTAATTATTTTATATTTATACATTGTAATCATTTACATATATATTTAATAATGTTAAATGTAATTGGTTAATAGTTACCTAATAGCTATCCGTCGAGTTTTTGGTCGGATATACTCAATGGATAAGTTTTAAAAATTAATGGGTTTACCCGAAACCCGCGGGTATACCCGATACCCGATGGGTAATTACCTAACCGGGTATGGGGTTGGGATTACCTAAACCCGTCCCAAACCCGACCCATTGCCATCCCTAAATACTACTACGAGTATCTTCTAACAGATGAAATTTACCCTGATTGGGCCGTGTTCGTAAAATCGTTTACACGGAGGACTACGTTAGACGATAAGAGAACAAAGTTTAACAAAGCTCAAATGGCTGCACGGAAAGACATTGAGTGAGCTTTTGGTGTGTTACAAAAAAGATGGCGCATTTTGTCTATGCCATGTCGAATGATGGAAAAACCGCAAATAAGAAATGTGATGTACGCATGCATTATTTTACATAACATGATTTTGGAAGACAAAGGGCGTGCAATATGCGAGTATTTTGGTGACGAACCACCATCAAGTCAAGGAAACATTACTGATGCAGAAATAGAATTAAACAACTTGGAAATAAAAAATACCCAAACACATCACAACCTTCGAGCGAATTTGGTTGATCATATTTTGGAGTGTACCAAGACAATACCCATCCGACAGTGATGATTAAAAACATGTTTGATGCATTTTTTTATTTTATGTATTTTGTTTAGTTGATATATTTTTTTATTTCATGTTTTTTTATTTTTTAGTTTGTAGTTTATTATTAATTATTAATGTTTTTTATTTATGTTTTTATTAAAATTTTGTTTTTTTATTAGTTTAATGAAGAAAATGAAAAAAAAAAAAATAATTTCAACATTTCACTTCCCTCCTCTTCCTCTCCTTTCACTTCCCACAATTTTTTTCCCCCACATAAGTCCTACAAGTGCCACATGACGCTTCCCCTCTCCCCTGTAGCAAGAGACATCAATAGCGTCACAATTGCACCGTACATCCTCATAACCAATATTAAACTTTTGTAACAATCTTTTCGTATTCTCAATAGCCACTCCATTTTAGCTCACCAGTCCCCCTTTTTCTTTTTCAATCAAATCAAATCAAACCAAATTTCAAAACTTTTTCCAATTCAATACCCATTTGCATATCTCAACAGTTTCCAGATCTAACCCACAAATTATCCATCTTTCTTCTGTAGAAACTAGTAACCCCAAATCTTTGTTATGGCTGTCAGGGGAGTTGATTTTAAGTGGTCAGTTATCATAATTAACATTAATAGTTTTGTTTTGATGTGAAATTTAGTTGCTTTTTGTGTTTTTAATGTGTTCTGAATTGTGGGTTTTGTAGGTATGATGGGTTTTTCCTGTCAATGCTTGCCACTAGTATGTATCCTTTTAATGATTTTTTTTACTATATTGTGTGTGATTAATATTAATATTAGTAAAGATTTTGTTGGTTCTTGACTATTTGTTGGTTATAGAATAATTGTTGCTATTAATTGGAAGCATTATCATCTCTGCACACATCCCTTGCATATATGGATTGTGGTGGGTAATTAGGGGAAGTTTTGGATCTTGTTTATAACTTTTGAATTTAAGGGTGTGAATTTCTGACACCGGGGGCGGTAACACGACACTAAGCTAACATGAAGTTTGCGGGTTTGGGTTTGGTGTAAACGGGTTCAGATCAGTTTTGAGTTGAACCCGAGAGTAGTTTTGAGTTTTAACTAAACGGGTCGTCTTTGTTTCTGATGGGTTCGTTGGTTGACTCGTTTAACGTTATGTATAATTTTTTTTAAGTGTGTTTTTATTTGTATTTTATGCCAAAACTTGTAAGTTAAAAGAAAGTCTTACATACGGTTTAATGTTTAAAATGTGCTTGGTTTATATACTTTTGTAATTTTGGTTATAAAAGGGTAAATTTTAAGTATTAGTATGCTAAAAAATAAAAAAATTCTGAATATTAGTGGCGTGTTCATATGTATGACACGAATTATGTGTTGGTGTCGTGTTCAGGTTCGTGTTGGGTTGCCTTGCCAACTTACAAACACGACTTGTTTTAACACCCCTGCTTTTGATTAGCATAAGTTTTTTGACGTTTTACTTGTTGGTTGTTTTGTTTAGGTTGACTATACCACTGTTTTTATTTTTCGTCTGTTAATGTTTGTGGACAATGGACTTGCTGCTGGAATGGGACTGTAAGTCATTTATGTTCATATTTGTAGTTAAAGAGAGTATAATCTGCTGATGTTTGGATGTGTGATGTGTGTTTCTAAAGATATTGTTGCTTGAAGAATCAAAATTAGATAATTAGCTAATTAAAGTTGATAGTAGTTGGATAATTGTCTGATTGTGTTGACCCTAAATAATCACAATTTACAAAATCAAAAGCATTATTGCTTTAGGTTCACATCCAAATGACGAAAGCTTTGAACTTTATGATCAATAGGGGCACGTTTCTTTCGGAACATATAACATGTTGAGAACTGTGAGAATCTCATAAATCATAATGCATAAAAAATGATTATAATTTATGACTAGTGGGAGAGAGAAATGATAGGGGTTACATAACCGTCTTGTGTATTACATTTTACGGTTCTCAACATATTACTGGTTTTGAAATGAACGCCCCTCATTAGGGGTGTTCACGGTTGGTTTTTTTCTTATCTTTCGTAGCAAACGGTCTAGTTTACGGTTTATACAAATAACCAACCGTATTAAACCGGACCGGACCTCAAGTTTTATTTTATTTTTAAATATTTCATATTATATATATACACATAAATAAAATTAAATTATTTCAACCTATAAGTATGTTAAGGTAAACTTAAAGCTTTGTTATTGCATGTTTCTATTGACATCATACAAAGGCTTTGTAACAGTTATATTGAAATCACCTATGTATCAAAACCTTTTTAACTGTTTTATTGAACCGTAATACCCTAGCTTCCTGTTATTTTAGTTTGATTTAGGCATTATGGACAACTATTATGATATCCTAGAATTTGTCCAACATGGTTTGGTTCGGTTTAAGAATTTTATGCTTTGGTTTTGGTTTACAAAAGTTAAAAACCGTTACTAACGGTTTGACCCAAAAACCGCGAAAACCGGACCACGAACACACACCCTTACCCCTCATGGTCCAGTTGGATTCTAGGATTTGTTCTTAGAATTGTGGATGAAGATTACATACAATTTTATGTCTGAAAGTTGGTATCTAAAATGAAATAGGGACTTTGGCCCGCAGCAGAGACAAGCCCGGTTTTGTGGTAGAATGGTGGTATTATCCATTCTTTCAGTGTTTCTCTATCCGTTCCTTTGGGCGTGGACTGTTATCGGTTCCCTATGGTTCAGCAGTGCAAAAGACTGTGTATGCTTACTATTTGCTTTCCTTACTTATATATTTGTTCAAGTGCACGAGTTGGGTAACAGAACCGAAAAGGGTAACTTATAGGTTGGATTGGGTTGACCGGAACACTTTCTTGGTAAAAAAATGTTTTCTTTATTGTATCTAATTACTGGAACATATTCTTGTTAAGCATGGGTTTAAAGAATTTATTATCATCAAAAGACTTTTGGCCCGTTTCTTGTTTAGTCGCCGTTTTTTATATTTGACCCGTTACATATACAATAACGCGATTTGACCCATTCATATGTAAACGGGTTAAAAGTGCCACCTTTGTTTGATGAATATGTCTTTATATATTTTTTTTCTTTCAGCTGCCCGAAGAGGGTCAGAAATGGGGTTTCCTTATATGGTTGCTTTTTAGCTACAGTGGGCTTGTATGCATTGCTGGCACGTGTATGAAAAAGGTGCAATACGAACCACTTTCACAATCTTGATGCAAACCGTTTTTTATAACATTGATGTTTATTTAACGTCTTCTCTGTAGTGGCTAACAAGGAGGCAAGCTCATGCACTACGCGCTCAACAGGGAATTCCTATTTCAGAATTTGGGGTACCTTAAAGAAACAACTTTTTACTTGTTTTAGGCACAAAATAAATAAAATATATATTTTAGTTATCTTTTTTTTTTTCAAATGATTATGTGTTTCAGGTGCTAATTGATATGGTTCGTGTACCCGATTGGGCTTTCGAATCAGCTGCTGGTCAAGAGATGAGAGGCATGGGTCAAGATACTGCGTATCATCCCGGGCTTTACTTAACTGAGCCGCAGGTACTTGGTTTTAAAAAGCGCTAGGCACAGACAAGGTCTAAGCGCATCGCGCAAAGCGCAAAAAGCGTGGGATTTTCGTACCCGAAGCTCACACTAATTATATAATTTTTTTATATATCCCATATATATTCCATGAGTTTTTAGCTTCATTTACCTAAAATATAGCTACAAATAAGGTTTTTATGTGATTTTACATATATGTACAAGCCAAAAACACCAAGGTACAACATTTTTATGCATAAAAATACCCTGTGTACGTGAGGCGCGCGCCTCAGGTGAAAAAGCGACTGAAATTTTGACAAAAAAGCGCCCAAGGCGCGCGCCTTTGGGAAAAAGGATAGGCGCAAAGCCCCGAGGCGCCCTAGGCCGCGCCTTGATGCGCCTAGGCGCGCTTTTTAAAACCCAGCGCAGGTATCTTTAAAATCTTTGGCACTAAAGGTGGAAAAATGGGTACTTTCTGGCACTGGCCGAATCGGGCGTGTTGGGTTGATCCAGAACACTTTTATTTAATGTCTTTATTATAAGTGATAGGGTTTATGCATTCAAAATTCACTTTTGTCAACCTTCGACCCGCTTGATCCATTTGACCTGTTGACCCGTTCTCATTTAGCCATCTTCGTAGATTAATACAAATAAGAAATAGCTTCAATCTGCCCGTTTTTAAGTGATTCGTTTAAAGTTGTCGCCTCTAATAAATAGATGGAATTTTTTTTACTAAATCCACTTGACCGATAGTATATTCTATTACATAAATCACACAAACTTATGAAGTTTAATTTTGCCATTTAGAGAGAAGCAGTGGAGGCACTCATTCAAGAACTTCCAAAGTTCATGCTGAAAGCCGTTCCAACAGATTGTAGCGAGTGCCCAATTTGTTTGGAAGAATTCCATGTCGGGAACGAGGTACTACTTATTCTAGTTTGAAAAACACATCGCGATTTAACGAAATCCTAGGTTACAATTGTTTCCTGCTCAAATCCTAATCACACAGTTAACACTTATTTCTTGCTAACAATGAACATCAGGTCCGCGGTCTTCCATGTGCACATAACTTTCACGTGGCATGCATCGATGAATGGCTTCGGCTAAACGTGAAATGCCCTAGATGCCGATGCTCAGTCTTCCCAAACCTTGACCTCAGTGCTCTACAAACCATCCCTGCTGATCCAGACCGGTTAACCGTCTCAACAACTCAGTACATGACAAGTCAACCGTCTAGTCAAAGTTATTTATTGAGAATGCAAGGTTTCCTCCGTCCAGTGCGCACCGTAAACGTGGGATCTACCTCAAGCTCTGATTCCGACATTGCTTTGGAAGTTGCCGAAAACGGAGGTCAAACTCATAACCTCGATAGAATTACAAACCCTGTACAATGATATTCTTGACCCGTGAGAGCGTTCATGGTGCACGGTCATAGGTTAACGTAACATCTAACTGTATGAATATGCGGAAACTAAATCGTGTTATGCGTGTTTTGTTGTTAAGTAGATATTTTAAAGTTATGATGTGTTTATAAGCAAGTAATGGAGTTTTTGTAAGTTCTGGGTAATTAGTGTATGAATTTTATAACCGGATCCGGGACATCTTTTTTAATGGGTACGGGTCAAAACGGGTTGTTTTTAGTCGGGTTAGAACAAGTTAGTTGATGTTGATTGGTCACAAGTTCATCTTGTATTGTTTTCTGTTTCATACCATTGAGTAATGTTTATTATGTAATGTATATACGTCTACAAACATAGTATCGTAAATCATTGGTTGCTTATGTGTTTTTGCTTGCATAACTTCAGTCACACCATGCTTTGGAAAATGTTGTGGAAATGGTTCTTTACTAAATTTGCACTGAAAACGCTTGTATTTTTATGTAAGTTATATAGATAATTATTTGTTGGTTTGTGTTCTAGCATGTGAAAACCTCACAACGAAATCAAATCATGTTTAAGTCAGAGTTAAGATGAATAAGATATCGCTATTCGAAGTTGAGTGGTTGAAAGAAACGTTGCTAAACTTGGGTGACTTTGATAGGAATTTTATGTCATAAAGTTGTTTTAAACTCCTTTTCATCAATTTTTTTTGTCAGATGTAGATCAGTGGAAATTCTTTAACTTGAAACCCCTTTCTTCCCAAGTTCGAATCCCTCCCCACACGCCTGTCCCTTTCAAACCTATTGGGTATATTTTTTTCGATGAATGGCGGGACTCGAACCGGGTACCTTTCAGGCAGGAACCCCATAGGGGAAAACCTTCCCACCTCCGCCGTAATCACTGTATTACATCATTGGCGACATTTTCATCAATTATTATGGAAGTTTTGATTGTTTCATTAATATTTCATGAATCAAAATATTTAAAGGAAACTAGGTTTTCACGCGCGTTGCGGTGACGATCTAGTTCTGTTACACGTGTTACAATGATGAAACTAACGTGACTTTGCCCCAATACGGTTCTGGGTTGTTAAGTCATTACACGCGCTTAATGCCACACCTTGTGCTTCACCAAAGAGCCTTACACATCCCAGTAAGAAACCACATTTGTATCTTTTATGTTAAAAGATATGATTAGCAATTACATAAGCAACTATGATGAATTTTCTTGTGATATAATAATTGACCTGCAACTTCAGTTTATACGAAAATGCAATGAGTGTGAGAATGTGATATGACTTTGGTTGGCATGGGTTTAGATAACATAACATAACATAATACATGAGGTGGATCCACATTCAATTGAGAGACACACTTGCTAACCACCAAGAATATTATTACCCAGAAGTAATAACCAAAATTTATAAAATAAAATAATAAATAACCTTCAGAGATTGAAGCACAACACAAAAGCATGTGCTCACCAACACAGTTGTCCTCTCCTCTATAAAAAGGTCACCGCCCACCTATGGCCACGATCATTGCTACGTTTCCTAACCACCGTGACAACAATCGTAAAAAAAAAAACAGCACAACACCGGCCCAAAACCCCTGACAGCGGGGATTGCCGGCCGGAAAAACTGTGGCAAATAACGCGCAAACACTACTATTACAACCATAACCGTAAGCAGTAACCACACCCACCTACAGCGAGCACACCTCCGAGCTCCTTGTCCGACCGGTGGTTCCGTCGCCGCCGAACAACAATGGCGACACCTCATAAAGACGCTATCTTAAGAAAGAGAGCAGAAGAAACAGAGGAGCTGAAAGGGGACGCGTGTACGGGTGTGAGGACGTGGCAGAGATCGTTGGTCCAATCAAGCGGTGAGGCGGTATCAGAACGGTACGCGGGAGGATGTGAAGGAGTGTAGCGGTACGCGGGCGACAATGAAGACGGTCTAGTAGGAAGCAACCGCCGCCAAAGAAGGCCAATCAGAGCGCAGATGCCCAAGATAGAGACAAGACGGTATTCATTTCGTGCTTAAATATATAGATAATTAAATATGAAGTGAGTATTAAATGAACCTTATGAGTCATTTTGGATTTTTTTGCAAAAATAGGTTATTTGTTGTATGGGGAAGTGTTTGTAGGTGGTTTCAACCAAAAAAACCACAAATAGGTATGTTGGGAATCTGATCGGCGACATTGATTTTTTTTATTTGAATGTCGCTAATCCAAATTGCTACATTGATTTATTGTATTTGAATGTTGCTAATACAAAGGGCGACATTGATTGAGTAATTTGAATGTATCTTTACCAAATGGCGACATTCATTTAATAATTTGAATATATCTTTACCAATTAGCGACATTGATTCATAATTTAAATGTATCATTCCAAATTGGCGACATTGATTCTATGTCTTTAAACCAAATAGCGACGCGACATTCAATAATTAGGGTTTAGAAAGCTTTGTGACATTATTTTACACGTTGGTCTGTATTTTTTATTTTTAATTGGGTTGAATACTTTGACAATAATCTGTATAAGTCGCTAATTGGTTTCAAGGCTTTCATAATAATCGTACTAAGTCGCTAATTGGTTTAAAGACTTTCACAATAATTCGACAATTTTCAGCTATTTAAGGGGCTAGACCCCAAACCAAAATGGGCACAACCTCTTTCTTAGAAAACCTGCTTCCCCACAACCATCACTCTTAAAAACAACTATTTTCTTAGAAAACCTGCTTACCCCCCAAAACCTTCCAACCACAACGGATGGCTTCATTCTGTCCATACCTGGTTAGATTATACTGGGGTGGTCGTTTTTCATACGTTAACGGGGCTGTTCAAAGTGATGATTCTCTAGTAACAACTAGCTTTATCATGCGAGTATCGATGTCATTTGAAGAACTAGTTGAAGCCGTATGCAGTCATATTAACATTAACAAACCATCAGTTACTGTTCAGCTACTGCTTGCTTTCACTTTCCAAGGGTCCTCTCAAACATCCAAGATCTTCAACGACGATGGGGTTCGAATGATGGACTATCTGGCCGTAGAGGCACATGGCCATTTTGTTGCGGAGATCTACGTTGAATGGCAAGAAGCTCCTCCATTACAGCATATTAGTTTTACCAACCTGTTGCGTGACGTGGGCAACGTAAATGTTGATGCACCCTTTGGGTCTCAGCATGATGTGGAATCAACCCAATTTGATGCCGGTAACGACCCAAACGACGAGGTAGGTTCCCCAGTGACAGACGAAGAAACAGTTGCGGTACCTCAATATGTTGTCGGTAACGACCAGAACGACGGCTTCGATGACTCCGGAAGCGGGGACTCTGAACACACGGAAGACAGTCATCGCTCAGCACCAGTATCAGATGACAGTTCCTCTGAAGAGGAGGCCACAGCTAGTCAGGGGCCCCGGTGACCGAACCAAGTGACGGATTAACTCTCCAGTTACGTCCACATCAACACAACGTTCCTGAAGATGATGTGGATGTAACTGATTACGTGGTTCCAGATTACGAAGATGACGACTTTGTCTTATGGAACCCAAGTATGAAAGATATCCGTGTTGGTATGTATTTCAAATCGAAAGATGAGGTTGACCGTGCAGTTAGACAGTGGAACGTTCGTCGTGGTCGAGAGCTGTTCGTTAGGGAAAGCAAGAAGAGATTATACAAGGTCATATGTTACACCAGAAGACCAAAATTTGTAAATCCTTTCAGTGGTGCTCGAAAGTGTGAGTGGCGTTGCACCGCAACCAAAAAGTCTGACGTGCACTATTGGCGAATTATTGTGTGGGGTGGCGAACACACATGCTATTCAACGGTGGTACGTAACAGCAATGGAACCTTACGATCGAAGGTTATCGCTTCACACATCGTCTCACAAATTCGTGCGGACATAAACCAATTAGGTTGCATTCTGGTGCGTTGTGGTCTCCCTGGTGCGTTCTGAGTGCCAGTCGTATCAGTATTAGAAACATTTAAATTCAAGCTCAAGTCAAGGCGGGGCGGAGGTGTAACATCGACATACCCTGCACGGTGGTCTTGTTGACTTTGATTAGCTGCATAATACTGATAATCACTGTGAGTATCCGGCATAAAAGTCAACAATTGTGCTTGTGGGGTAAAAAAGTCTTCTTGTTGTTGGGTTACCCGATCCCGCACATTTTGTTGATTAACCCCCGGGTTTGTTTGAGGTTCCACTAAGAAGGTGGACATCAACTCACTAACTACCGTCGGACTTAAGCCATCCCACCAATTGGTCACCCCACTTAAGCCATCATCATAGAAACCTGCACCACCCCCAGCGCTAGACGGTCCAGCCAAACCTGCACCACCCCCAGCGCTAGACGGTCCAGCCAAACCTGAACCACCCCCAGCGCCAGACAGTCCACTGCTGAACGCCCCAAACCCACCGGCAGACGTACCACCTCCACTGGCAAACGCACCAAAACCCAACGCCTCAACCCCACCTCCACTGGCAAACGCCCCAAACCCACCGGCAGACGTACCACCTCCACTGCCATACGCACCACCCCCACCCTCAAACGCACCACCCCCACCCTGAAACGCACCACCCCCACCTTCAAACGCACCACCCCCACCCTGAAACGCACCACCCCCACCCTCAAACGCACCGCCAACAATGCCAAACTCACCACCTCCACTGCCATACGTACCACCCCCACCCTGAAACGCACCATCCCCACCGCCAAACCTGCCCCCAATGTCGCCATCATTAACAACTGTATCATCAGAAGCTGGTTGATGACGTCGTCTCCTTATTGCCCTTTGAGCTCTTGGCGCCATTTGGAGGTTGACCTGGTTTGCTGTCAAATGCGGCTGATACTGGGAATATTCTTGGGCATCTGACATTTGCATAGTGTGTTGGGCAACACGTTCAATGAACTGGAGATTGCTAGAGGTCTGGGTACCATCTCCCGCTCCAGCTTGAGAGGATGCGTTGTAAATTACACCCATTGACTCCCTCTACAAAAAAAAAAAAAAAAATTAACAAAAAAAAATGTATTAAATTAAATTAATCGACAAAATAGTAACGAATACCATCATTTGAATTCTTGCCCCGTCATCTTGAAAAGCAGGAGGAGGCATAGTTACTTCCCTGGGATCAGATATGTATACAACTGTGCGCGCATTATACCACGGCATGTAGTCGGCGTCAACTGATCGAGTCGTAATTATTTCACCGTTGACAAGAGTTTTGTCACGGTTGTTCCATCCGCTAACATACTCCTGGTGTGTAGTGAGCCAGTTAGTCCCGGTTTTACCTTGCCGGTTTAACTTGTGCAACCTCTTATGCTCACTTGGCTGTATACTGATCGGGGGCGGCTCCTGTTGCACCATCCCAAATTGTCTCATTACCCGTTGCGGATAATGATGTTCGACAATATCCCAATATATCAATGGGCAGGTACTCATCCAGCTTTTCATACCACTTCTGCAGATTGGTGGCAGCTTTCCAATGATATCATTGTAAGAGGTCCATTTAAACTACAAAAAAAAAATTATAGTTAGTTACACCCATTAATATCAAAGCCACTATACGAATGACAGACTGATTGAAGTAACAAATTAGATATAATTACGTGGCTCCGGTGTAACGATTGAAGTTGAGAACGATATGTTCTCAAGCAGTGTGACGGGTTTACAGTGAAGTTGAGTGTCTGCTCTTGCCACCTATACAATAATTAGAAAGCAAAATAATTAGTTCACTTTTTAGAAGTTTTCACTTCCCAGATTTTGAGCTGACCCACAATTAATTAATTCTCCCTCTAGGAAAAGATTTGTAATCAGTTTATAAAATTCCTATATTTTTCACATGTTCTCTTCCCTTAAGTGTGTTTTAAAGCATCTAATAAAGCAAAATAATTAGTTCACTTTTGTAGAACCTAATAATTTAAGCAGCATAATTATATTACCGAGCTGCCAACGGGACGGAATGATCAAAATTTACGTCTATTTGCGGGCCTATGCTTGGAAACCTTTCCCATGCCCAAAGCTGTAGAATGAAGGCGGGACCAGAAAGGGCTATTGCATCGGGTGCTGTGGCATCACACAGGTTTCTATACAAACATGCTAAAGCTGCACTACCCCAGCTATACGATGAACATCTTCGTAGATCATCTAAAAGTCTTAGACGGTGCAACAAAATTCTATTGTTGGCATGATCCGGAAGTATTGTGCAACCAATAAGATAAAATATTATCGAACGAGCACGAATAACGCACTCTTCGTCGGTTGCTTCAGCTTCAGAAAATGGTTTCTCTAACTCTTTTATAATAGTAGCTGACTTAAGAGATTTGCCAATAAAATCATTTCGCTCAGGGGTAAAACCCAACAAAGTTTCACACATTTTGATGGCCTGCTGCTCTGTAATGGGAGTTTCCGGACCCGATACCACAACACCCTCTACCGGTAATCCCCACAACACGTTGATATCCTGTAACGTGATGGTGGCTTCACCCACAGGTAGATGAAATGTGTGCGTTTCTGGCCTCCACCGCTCAACCAACGCAGTTATCAGTGCGTGAAAATAGACAACGCACGGTGGTCGTTGTGTAGAAACAACACATCGTTTTCAAGAGGACCCGGGTGTATGTTGTAATTCATTTTCAAATCACAGCTAAGTTTTTTCAACTTTGAAATATATTGAGAGTTTGCAAAAGGAAAAACTTTTGAATGCCTGAAGGAAATTTTTGAGAATTTCATCTTCGTGCCTCTATCATCCCTGTTATATAACAAGGGCTCCTGTTCTTTTCGATCATCCATTTTCTCTGCAAGTCTACTATAGGAAGCAGTATGACTTGAAAGATTATTCACTGCTGATGGACATCACAATGGCAAGTATTAATATAGTATTATTATAGACTACCATGTGATATATAAAGACAAAACACTCACAATTTGAAGATAGTAAACGACAACATGGGGACAAACACATGTGAAAACCCTACCAAAGTCGCTCATGGGAATCAGATTATTTATTGAATGTCGCCTATTGGTAAAGACACATTCAAATAATTACATGAATGTCGCTGATTGAAAGACAAACATTCAAATTATTAAATTGAATGTCGCTGATTGAGAGAGAAACATTCAAATTATTAAATTGAATGTCGCTGATTGGATCAGCAACATTGAATTCTTACTTCAAAGTCGCCATTTGGATATGTTACATTCAAATTATTTATTGAATGTCGCTGATTGGATCAACAACATACCTATTTGTGGTTTTTTTGGGTGAAGCCTCCTACAAACACTTGCCCATACAACAAATAACCTATTTTTGCAAAAAATTCGTCATTTGGCAAGAAGATAAAAAAGACGAAAAAAGAAAACCATTTTAACATAATAGACAGAGAACTAGATTGCTACGTGGATGATAATTAGTGGGACGGAATGTTATTCAAATGCCATTAAGTCTCAAGTCAATTGGTCTTAAATAACCCGTGTAGTGCGCGGAAAAATTTAGAATTTGATTTGTTCATGTCGTGGCGGAAGCTACATGCTTGTGTTTGAGCGAAAACGTTGTTCACGATAATGCTGAGCCTCTTTGCCATGTACACTATATCCATGGTATGAGAAATTTGATTTGAATATTGCATAAGTGAATGCAACAAATAATACTACTTTTTTTCTAAATTCAAGGAAGTATTAATGTTTATACAAAACTTGATTATTGTTTATATATTGAGCAACGGTAATTTAATAAAAGAATGTATAAACGCAACGTAAAAGTGACATTGTAAAGAAATTCAAGTCTACGGTACTAGTTTTTCAGTTTTAGCAAGCACGTTTTTATAGAACTAATAGTTTTGCGAGTACCTCTTGAGTTATTCAATAAACCTTTTATTATTTGCGATTTGAGTTGAATAGTTCGGGCGATAAGCCTTTCAAAGTGTTGATCAAACACAATGGCTATCATATTAACATATTGACGTGAATCAATTGTAATAATTAAAGCATTCTAATTGTTTCAGAAATAAACTACATTTTCGATAATGTTGCAACTACACAATCAGTTTTGTCAAAAATATAGTCGGCACAGATTATTCTTTATTAATCAAACAAGAACCAACAATATCCTCAAGATAAACAATCAAAACAAGAAAACCTCACTACAACACTCAAAACCCCTCAGATGATTATTATCAAGATAATCATCAGCAAAATACACCAAGGGAATAAACTAAGTTCTGATCAAGATGATCAGAACATAAACCCTAATATTCTGTAAAGAAGAGATTTGATGAACAAGTGAGAGAGACAAATATAGATGATTGCCAAAACTGGAAAACAGACACGAGAAAGGCTTTATATAGCCATGAGGATGGCTCGGGAGAAAACACACCCGAGCCAAGGACCACTGTCGAATCAACATCAAACAAACAAATGGGAGCATGATCAGGACCACACGATTAGGAGTGGAGATTGTCAGCGTGGCAATCCACACCAAACACTTATAACACTAGCTGAGATGGGCCACTGATCTTGGGCTCTGCTACTGGACCGAGACAACAACTAGGTTTCTTTTCTTAGGCTGCTACCACTCACGAATAGGCCTTCAACAAAAAAGTAGCACACCAGCTATAATCCATGAGCCTAAACCTGCAAAAGACTTATGCAACATATTTTATTTTTAACACCCACCCTCAATTTTATTTCTTATATGGGTCAAACATCTTAATTGACTCGCACATCCTTTGATGATCAAAGGAAGATAAGCCCTTTGTGAAAATATCTGCAAGTTGACTTTTGGAGTCAACCTTGCAGGTTTTAACCAAACCTTTAGAGATATGCTCTCTAAGAAAAAACAAATCCAATCCAAAATGCTTAGTCTTGTCAAAGAAGACAGGATTGGCTGCAATGGCAATAGCTGCTGAACTATCACAAAAAAGGTTGTCTGGAATATTAATATCCAGTTCAGATAATAAGTTTTTGATCCAGATTACCTCACAGACAGCAGCACACATTGCACGATATTCTGCTTCAGCAGAAGATCGAGAAACCGTGGACTGCTTTTTACTTTTCCAAGTAACCAAACATTCACCAAGATATACACAATACCCAGTAACTGATCTCCGAGTTTCAAGGCATTTGCCCCAATCAGAATCAGCATAAGCAACAAGGGAACTAGTATTACCTTTTCTAAAGACAATACCTTTACCAGGTGCAGACTTTAGATATCTAAGCAATCTGAATGCAATTTTAATATGCCCCTCAGAAGGTTTGTGCATGTACTGACTTAAGTAATGCACAACATAAGCAATGTCAGGTCTAGTGTGACTAAGATAGATGAGTTTTCCAACCAACTGTTGATATCCAGTAATATCAGATAATATCTTATTATTACTAGCAACAATGTTGGTTAACACATGATGTTCAAGTGGATTAGTGACAGGTTTACACCCTAACATTCCATATTCCATTAACAAATCTGTGCAATATTTTCTTTGTGTAAGACAAATGCCATCACTGGTCTTAATAACTTCAATACCCAAGAAGTACTTAAGTTCACCAAGATCCTTTATCAAAAATTTAGTTTTAAACAGATTTTTTATTCTTTCAATCTCAGTATTAGAACTACTAGTAATTATAATATCATCCACATAGACAAGAAGAACTAAAAACACAGACTTGTCATTTTTAATAAACATAGAATGATCACACCGACTTTGAACAAACCCAAACTTACATAAAGTAGTCACCAACTTCTCATTCCACATCCTAGGTGCCTGCTTTAGGCTATACAATGATTTTTTCAACTTACATAATTTGTTTTCAGGAATATTAGAGTAACCCTCAGGAATAGACATATAGACGTCCTTTTTTAATTCACCATACAAGAAAGCATTGTTAACATCTAATTGAAAAATATCCCAACCATTATTAACAGCTAAGGTCAGAACACTTCTAATAGTAATATGTTTAACAACAGGAGAAAAAGTTTCCTCATAGTCTAGACCCTCCCTTTGACTAAACCTTTTAGCCACAAGTCTAGCCCGATACCTTTCTATTTCCCCATTTGCTTTATACTTAATCTTGTATATCCACTTACAACCAATCATATGTCTTTTTTTTTTTTTAGGTAAAATCAACTATATCCCAAGTATCATTTCTATACAAAGCATTAAGTTCATCATTCATAGCATTAACCCAAGGGCAGAGATAACGTACAAAGCTTCTTAACATAAGAAGCGTAATAAGCAATCTCAGCCATTAGATTAACAAAATGTCTGGATGCAGATTAAAAGCCCTATTCATACTTGGGTTAAACTAACCAAGGGTAAATTATGAATAACTGTCTATTTTTTTTTCAAATCGTAACAACAAAAATCAATCGAATTTTTTTTTTCAACAATTGAAAATCGATTAAACCAATCTGAATGATTACACAATCAAAATAACAAAAAACATTCGATTACAATGAACGAAAACGAAAAGAATTATAAAAACAGAGATTTACACGGGAAAGATTTAATCATACGAAAAACCATACAAACTATGAATAAACGCTTGTAATAGTTGTCAAAAACTTTCGATTTTGTTTCAATAAGTATGATTAAACATAAAAATTAGGTTAAAAAAAGTTGCAGAGGAAGAAGATGAAGTTGGTGAAAACAGACACTTTTAAACGCACTAACAAATTATAAACGCACTTATTGTATAAAATTTAAATGCACATACAAAATTTAAACGCACTCATTAAAAAGTTTCGAAGCACTCATTGAAAATTTAGAAGCAATCATTAAAAAAGTTTGGAAGCACTCATTGAAAATTTTGAAACACTCATTAAAAAGTTTGGAAGCACTCATTAAAAATTTAGAAGCACTCGTTAAAAAGTTTGAAAGCACTCATTGATAATTTAGAATCACTAATTAAAAAGTTTGAAAGCACTCATTGAAAATTTGGAAGCACTCATTGAAAGTTTGGAAGCACTCATTGAAAATTTTAGAAGCACTCATTAAAAAGTTTGAAAGCACTCATTGAAAATTTAGAAGCACTCATTAAAAAGTTTGGAAGCACTCATTGATATTTTAGAAACACTCATTAAATAGTTTGGAAGCACTCATTAAAAAGTTTGGAAACACTCATTAAAAAGTTTGGACACACTCATTAAAAAGTTTGGAAGCACTCATTGAAAATTTGGACGCACTCATTGAAAATTTGGACGCACTCATTAAAAAAATTTTAAACGCACCTTTTACAAATTTTAAAAAGAACCTGTGGAACATGTATGCAGCTGTTCGTTAACCTTATGAAAAAAAAAACCCGTGGGACATGCCGCAGCTGTTCGTTCATGGCATGTTCCCTTCCAAACGAATTTGGCTTCTCAAGTGAATGGAAATGGTGTAGTGATGGGACACTCCAAGCATATCAACAGGTCTAACCACAAATCGAGTAATGGGGCATTGCGTGGGACCAGGCCTTACATTCTTGGAATGATATTTTTTCTACTCACTTCCTGTACTACTGTACTACACCTGAAGGTGAGGATTTACTATCTACTTTAAAATTCATAAAATATTATCAACGTTTACATGAAGATTGATAAAAGACACTTTCGTGGTGGTGGTGGTGATGATGGTGATGGAGGTCAGATCTCGATCTATGTGTTAGAATAAACGTTTGCTTCAAAGGATGATGGGTTAGGTTTATGTTCTGAAAATTTAGACCAGGGAAGAAGAAAAAAGGTTTAATCGTGGTTTAACTGTGGTTAGGCTAAATTGACAGGTGGCAAGTTCCAGTGGCTTCCTACACTTTTTATGTTAAGGTACTTTGTACCCTATGTAACACCCCAACCGATGGCGGAAACATCGGGATGCCACGTATTGATGATTGTTCAGTAGCTCATGGTGAATAATAAATTTCATTAAATGATTTAAATAAATTACATACAATTGTTCTACAAGAATTCGTACATCAAAATGAATAATACCATGCACACATCTTCAAGCATTAATTCAAATCTTCAAGCAAGTAGAACCTGAAACATGTCAAGTTTGAAAATATTTTGGGTCAACAAAAGTTATATTACTGTGTGTTGGTTGGCTGTGGACGCGGGTTCGAGTCCCGGTCCACACAAATCTTTTTTTGGCAATTATTTCCCTAAAGCTATATTATTCTAAATTCATAATATGATTATATAAGCCCGAAAGTGACTCGAAATATTTTTAAAACGTACAAAAGTGTCGAGATACAAATAATTATTAGTTTAAGGTATTTAAAACATATATTGTTTAAAACAATACATTCTTTTTATCAAAAAAAATTAGGGGAAATTCGCGATGTTACAGTCTCCTCTACTTTTGGAAAATTCGTCCCGAAGTTATTAAAAAACACAGGTTTGAGGTTGATTAGGTAGAAATTAAGGCAGTTGTGGTTTGGGTTAAGGCATGACATGAATTTATAGGTAATAGAATAATTTGTTTCGAATAATTTGGATAAGAGGTTTGAGATGTGAGTTTTAAGGATTGGATTAGGTTCGTCTGAAGTAGCAAGAAGCATAAGAATCTAGCAAAATACTAAACTTATGTTTTAGGAATCTTATAAGAAATGCATGAATTGATTGGCTATATGAAAACCAAATGAACTACTAAAACCTTATTAGAATTTCACACTACCTTAACGTACCTGTAAATTCATGATTACGTTCCGGACCGCAATCACCAATTTACCTTACATTAGGGTTTTGTGTCCTTCTATGACTCTAAACACACATGTAAGTAATGCAAAATAACCTTGTGATTGAATCGTTTACAATGTATCCAAAAAATGAGTCCAACTGTTGAGTAGGAAAAAGACTTCTACCAGTCAGTGAGTAAGAACCTCTACCGATTGTTGAGCAGGTGCGATAGCCTCTACCAGTCGTTGAGCAGGTTGTAGGGCCTCTACCGACTGTTGAGCAGGCATGATGACCTCTACCAATCGTTGAGTAGGTTATTTGGTACTCAACTAACTGTTGAGCAAGTACTTCATCCTCTACCAGTTGTTTGATTAAGTGTACCAATTATTTCACACATAAATTGCAAATTGATAATATGTACATATAAACAATCAAGTATCAAGCATAGCATGCGAGTTGTAATAGTGTTGTCCTTGACAAGGTTAATGACTCTAGGTGTGTCTATAGCAAATAGTTTATATTCCATGATTTCTAGTATCAAATGTTTAAATATGGTAGATAATCGAATCCTCATGTATAACTAAGGATTATGTTTGATGCAACACACAATCAAGTTTCAATAGTTTGGTTATCATGGGTAACTAGTTCATGTTTGAGAAGGTGAAGGATATGAATTTAGTTCTTGAGAGGATGATGAAAAATCTTGAAGCAGAATCAAGGTTGTGAGAGATAGTGAATGTGAAGATAGTTGATAAAGAGTTTATTTTATAGTAAGGAGATTATGTAGCAGTGTAAATTTTGGGGTTTGGATCAAATGTTATAATCAAGTGTATAAGAAAACATGATTGTGATATATGCCAAATATTGTAAAAATTTGAACAAGTTGAAAATGAGTGAGTGTCGATAGAGAATTTAGAGACTAGATATTATTCCTATGGATAAAAAAAATCTTATTTTCAAAATTGGTTTTATACATAAAGCAAAAGTTGTTAAATAGTACAAGCTAAGTGGGCTTTTGATTAAAATATTCCCGTTAGTTGGAGATTTCAAACATGACATTAGGTTTTGAAGATCAAGGTTCTATTAAGTGATTTTTAATAGTTTAAAGCATTATTTAGAAAATTGTTTGTTACGTCAATAAATAAACAATTGAATTTAAGTTCGAGGACATCTTTTGACAAAAAAATATGTACTTTGTAAAGTTACTAGGTAATGAAAATACAACAGCATTTAGAAATCTTTAGTTTGTGCTAAGGTATGAGGTTATAGTTTTTAAAAATAAGTAACATGTGGAGAAATGAAATAATATGATTTGGGTAGGGTGTTGAATATTTAAAAAGTGGCTACGATGGTAAGGTGAAGTGTGATTGTGAAATCCATAGATGGTTATGAAATGAGATTGATTTAAGCTGTAAAATTTTGAGATTTTAGAGCTTAGTTTAAGGAAAGTGAGTGTAATCATTTAATCATTAATTAAAAAGAATAAACGAAAACGTTGACTTATCAAAACTTCTAGATTCTAATAACATAGTGAAGACATGCTTTAGCCTATAGGTGAACACTCATCCCGAGAATTCCCAGGTAGGCATCCGGGTCCCTCGTCTGATTGGGATATATGTGCAATGCCAGCCTAGACAAAAGACTCAGAATACAGGCGTTCACCCTTCCAGATTGCACGTGTTCGTTATTAAAATCTAGAACTTCGACGAGATCTCAAGGTGGTTCAGGCTAAACCTGAGGATTTTGTCCTATTAGTCTAAGAGTAGATCCAATGGTGGAGAGCAACCTTCTTGTAAGGATGAAAATAGGGATGAGCAGTAGGAGGGAGATAGAGAATAGCAAGTAAAAGGAGCAAATACTGGTTATAATCCTATGGTTATAGACTGGATTATTTTTCTAATAACCTAATTCCCTATAACCTGGCTCTGATACCAATCTGTAACACCCCAACCGATGGCGGAAACATCGGGATGCCACGTATTGATGATTGTTCAGTAGCTCATGGTGAGTAATAAATTTCATTAAATGATTTAAATAAATTACATACAATTGTTCTACAAGAATTCGTACATCAAAATGAATAATACTATGCACACATCTTCAAGCATTAATTCAAATCTTCAAGCAAGTAGAACCTGAAACATGTCAAGTTTGAAAATATTTTGGGTCAACAAAAGTTGGTGAGAATACATAGGTTTTTGAATATAATTGATAACAATAGTTTGTACAACAATCACAGTTGTATGATGATAGAGTATGATTCCGACATGTAACAATGCGTCTTTGTACAATCAAACCTTGTGTCGACTGATGACTAACTCGCAAGTTAGTTAAATGTTGTTACTGTTATCGATCATCCCTGAATTTATGCGGGGGGATGGGTTTGTCAGACCTATAGCGCTATAATCTAAACAGGCGGCTTGATCAATGTTAATGATTGTACTGTGTCTTTTTGTTACAGTCAAATGATAGAATGAGTAAATGATAGTGTAATTGAATCACAAGTTTCAACAATGTAAGAATGAGTAAATGATAGTGTATAAAATGTTTAAACATGTTTCACCCCAAAATGTAAAACAGAAAAAGGGGCTATGTAAACTCACATTGGCTAAGGTGAATTATCCTCTAAGTGTTGTGAATGTGTGCGAGGCGAATCCCAAAGACTCAACAACGTAGCTAGTTGAAAAAGAAAGAATATCAAGCTTCCAATTCGCCAATTACAAGAGCTTATAATCAAAGCTTCAATTGTAGAAGTAATAGACTATAGAAGAAGGGTATGAGGGAAAGTTTAATCGGATTGAAACAATCGATTTAGAGGTGCAAAGTATAATGGGTCATAGGTGTGTTTTTATACTAGTTTTGGATTCAATTAGCCATTAAAATTGGTCAACACCATAAAGTAAGGTTTTTATGATGAATTGACTATTTGACTAAGACTTTGACTATTTGACTAAGACTTTGACTAATCAATTTAAGGAATGTGTTAAGTTTATTTTCTTCTGAAATACTACATAAGATGATAGTTGGCTCAGTTGGTTGTTACTGTGTGTTGGTTGGCTGTGGACGCGGGTTCGAGTCCCGGTCCACACAAATCTTTTTTTGGCAATTATTTCCCTAAAGCTATATTATTCTAAATTCATAATATGATTATATAAGCCCGAAAGTGACTCGAAATATTTTTAAAACGTACAAAAGTGTCGAGATACAAATAATTATTAGTTTAAGGTATTTAAAACATATATTGTTTAAAACAATACATTCTTTTTATCAAAAAAAAATTAGGGGAAATTCGCGATGTTACACTCTATACTTTCTCTTAACCCAATTAGGATCAGTTATAGCTTCCATAAAACACCTAGGTTCAGACCCTTTATCAAGACCAGAAGCAAAGCATAGAAAATTATAAGGTAGACTAGACATGTTCACAACTTTCTCAATACCATACTTAACTTTGCCTTCAATAATAAAGTCACTTAGTTTTTTTTTTTTTGGAAGGTTAACAGTCCTAGTAGACCTCCTAACAGAGTTAACACCCTCATTATTATTATTATTGTCAGCCTCAAAATTATTGGCCAGTTCACTGTCTATACTAACAACCTCAGCCCTATCAGATTGATCAACAGATGAACTAGGCTACTGAAGATCATCCTTGCCTTGAGTTTCATCTGGATCACCTGATTGCTGAAACCCTTGTGTTCTATACTCCTTATTACCGTTGCCCTTTCTATCATAATTGGGATCATCCACCCTAAAGTTTTGAAAAGAATCTGAGTTTTCAAATAGGTCAAAAAAGTTTAAGGTTGTAACATTTTTATCTTTAGAAAATTCAAAGTTTTTTAAGACAGAATCTTCTTTGAAGGGAAAAAACGATTCAAAGAATTTAACATCTCTTGAGTAAAACACAGTTTTACTCTCAAGACTAAATAATTTGTATCCCTTTTTCTCATCAGAATAACCAACAAAAACACACTTTTCAGCCATACTGTCTAACTTATTAGAATTGTTCAAAACAGTTGAAAAACATAGACACCCAAAAACCTTAAGATGCTCAAGAAAGGGCTTAAAACCATAAATTTTCTCATATGGAGTCTTTCTACTCAGTACAGAAGATGGGGACCTATTGATCAAATAAGCAGCAGTAACAACACAATCAGTCTAGAATCTAATAGGAACATAAGACTTAAACAACAGAGCCCTAGCCACATTTAAGAGATGCCTATGCTTCCTCTCCACAATACCATTTTGTTGTGGAGTATAGGCACAGGTGGTTTGATGAACTATTCCATTATTTTTACAAAACTCATTCATTTGATGATTAATGAACTCTAAACCATTATCAGATCTTATCACTTTAACCCTCTGATTAAACTGAGTTAGAACAATGTTGACAAAATCCTAAAAATTTTCAAAGACTTCACTTTTATTTTTCATTAAACAAATCCAAACAACTCTGGAATAGTCATCAACTATAGTCAAGAAGTACTTGTGATCATCTCTATCAGGTATTCTATAAGGACCCCGCACATCAATATGAACTAATTGACCAATGTGAGTACTCTTATGATCACTAAGGGGAAAAGGTTCCCTGTGCTGTTTTGCTTTATGACAAACCTCATAGGGTCCATGCTTAGTGACCTTGTTACCTAGATCAGGTTTCAGAATACTAACTACAGGATCAGCAGGATGACCAAGTCTAGCATGCCAAAGACTAAGCACATTACCACTATTACAACACATTTTAGGAGACACACTAGCGTTCCCACACCTATATAAACCATCCATCTCACTACCAGTCACCAGGATTTTCTTGGTTGATACATCCTGAATATAACACGTATTCTCATTAAATCCTATAAACATTTTATTGTCCCTAGCAAGCTTATGGACAGATAATAGATTGACAGTGTATTAAAAAACGACAAGAACATCTTGTAAAACCAGGTTATCACTTAGTTTTAGTCTACCAATTTTAGTGACAACAACAAATGTACCATTTGGATGTTTAATTTTAATATTTAAATCAGAGACATCAATATAGTCAAATAGACCATCATCACTATTAACCATATGTTCATTTGCCCCTAAATCTACAATCCATCCTATAGCTAGAAGCTGCCCATTAGCACTAGTGAAACAATAAACAGGAGAAGAGAAGGCAGAGGCACAATAAAAACTACATGCCAGATTACTACTAGGAGAAGGATCAGATAGTTTATCATTCAGAAGACTCAACAACATGGTAACCTGATCACTGGGTAAGCCACTAGGAGAGTTGTTGGAAGACTCAGAGACACAATTGTTACTCAAACCACCTTTCCTGTTTTGGAACCCTCTATTTTTAGCCCAGGTAGGATAACCTATTAATTGAAAACATTTATCCACAGAATGCCCATTTTTATTGCAGTGGGAGCATTTCAGGGATTGATTAGTGCTTTTATTAACCCCTTTGTTGTTGTTGAAACTTTCTTGATTAGTTTTAGCCGTGAAGTTAACAGTTTGATTTGGTTTGTTTGAACCACCAACACTAGAGTTTCTATGAGATTCCTCTCTAGAAACCAAGGCAAAGGCTTCTTTTACAGAAGGTAGATCAGTTTTAAGTAACAAAGTGGTTCTAACATGTTGATAAGCACTATCCAATCCCATCAAGAACTTCATAAGTTTAATAATATTGGAATGATTATTAAAGTCCTTAGAGGCATCACAAATACAAGAAGGTAATTGAAGGATCTGGTCTAATTGTTTCCACATAGTGTTTAACTTGTGGTAATATTCAGCAACAATCATGCCTTTTTGACTGAATGAATTAATCCTTTGGTACAAGTCAAACACTACAGATCCATGATGTGTGCGGATATACACATAATTTTACAATGAATAAACACATGCTTTGCTTTAATATTTATAAAAATGGTTTAGACCTTAACATTAAAACACACACAAAAATGCAAGTGTACGCTGTCATATATGTAGTAAGTACAGATAAGAACCAGATATCGATCAATGGACGCGCGCGGAGCAATTGTACTAAAACTCTATCCCCAATTTACTATTAAAAGATAAGTGGAAGTTTGTTTAACTAAATTAATTCTAAAACAGTAAATTAACATATGTAAGATTCCAAATACAAAATGTAACTATAATATATCAATCCTAGCATGTCATCTATATATCATATGATATAAAGGCGTGTGATAAACATTCCCATTTTCCGACAATTAGTATCCCTTTCGGGAATCCTAACATGACAACTATATAGAAAGCTAACACGAATACACACGTTAACCACTTCAAGTCGTTTATTAGCGAGCAGTTGATATGATCTCATGCAAATCTTCTAAAGATAAGTTAGTCATCTGTTAAGAGTTTTCTAACCTCACTAATACAGGAAAGCGATACTTAATACACAATACAACCACCTAGACTAGCATAAAGTAGAGCATTTCACAACCTATTCCATTTTACCAACTTTGAACACAGATTTACTAAGATCGCTCTTTTCACCAAAATAACTAGCAAAGATCATTAACCGTGTCAAACATCAGTAACAACACCATTAAGCTTTTAAAACCCTTTTACGTGCCGATAAGCATTTCTAATCATTATTCGACTGACTTTAACCAAACCAATACCCGGTTACAGTTTCATGGTGTAAACTTATTAACAAGTTAACTAGTCTACTACCGGATGATTAAACGGATGGTTTTCAACATGTATCCGCCTAACACATTCGACAATCATCAAAGTCAATCCAACATAACTACAAATCTATTAACAATGAAACAAGGTTGCATTATGATCATCAAGATTAAAACATGAAAAAGGCCAATATCATACAAGACATGATTAAACAACACAAACGATTGTTTTTACATACTAAATACTAGTATTTTTGCCCGTAGGCCTACGATCTATAACTTAAACTTCACATACAAACTAAAATATTCAGATTTGAACAACTTAATAGTTTATAGATCAAACCATAAATCTTGAATGTGAAGGATTGGATGATGATAGATGATCCGGATGAGTTCACGAGCTTGTTCGTCGTCTTTACAGCAGTCCTTCAGCCCTAGAAATCGCCCCAAATCGCCCAGAAAATACCCAACAATGTTAACAGAGGCAAATGCCCTATTTTATAGAGTCTGGGAAGATTGAGCGGCCGCTCAATCTTAGTGAGCGGCCACTCACTTGTTCAAAAGTCAAACAAGTGGCTCGTGTGCTAACGTATGCCTTCTAGAACGTTTCTGAAAATATCTGGATGAGTGAGCGGCCACTCAATCTCAGTGAGCGGCCTCTCACAGGGCTCAGAGTCCTGTTCGCGCGCTGAAATCTTTGTTTTTCTTCAGGTTTGCTTCCGGGACGTCGTTTAAGACCTGCAATTGTAAAGATACCTAAATAAGTACAAATTCCTCGTGTATATGGTCAGAAAACGTATAAAAACGGGGACTTTTATATGTATAATTTAACGTATATCAATCCATCAATTTTATCATAGGTCTCCTAAAGGTCCTTCCAAACATCAGAAGCAAGTTTGGAATAGGCCTGCCCCATATACAACTCCTCATATACAGAATTGAGAATCCAAGTGAGACAATACTATTGCACCTTTCCCACTGATTAGCTAACACAAGATCATCAACAGGTTTGACACATTCACCATTAATGAATCCTAACTTGTTTTTAACCCTTAACGCAAGAGTCATAGAGTTAGCCCAAACAATGTAATTTTCAGTCCCCTTAAGTTTAATACTAATGACAGTTAAATTTGTGGAGTCACTAGCATGCAAGTACAAAGGGTCACTAGCATCAAGTTTACTAACAAGAGTAACAGGGTTAAGACCAGGGTCAGGTGGGTTAACCATAGCACCACCACCACCAGTAACATCACCCATGATAACAGATAAACAGATCAATCAAGAATGCACAAATAACACACAGGAAAACACATAAATAGACAATCATAGATAAGACCAAGGTGGCGAAGCCCCGTAGGTGATCCAGATAACCGGTTCGTCACTCAAATGGTGCCAGTCCAGGTCCTTACGAGGGAGCCAACAATGATCAAGACAAACCCTAGATCTAAAACAGGGACACAAGCCCTGGAAAACGACTCCTTAGAACAACACTAGACCAGACAAGAGAGAACAAGAACGATCTCACCAAGCAAGGCCCAAGTTAGGGTTCGCCTATAACTTGTAGTGTTCAACCTTCACTTAGGGTTGAACACCAGAGAGCAATAGAAAATATGCTTCCACAAGAACCCAAACCCTAGATCTGGAACAACCAAGATCCAGGAAGATGAGCAGACCTCTTGCACCAGAAGCAGCAACGGAATCAACCCAGATATCAAGAGCTCAACCAGAGCTCTGATACAATGTCAAAAATATAGTCGGCACAAATTATTCTTTATTAATCAAACAAGAACCAACAATATCCTCAAGATAAACAATCAAAACAAGAAAACCTCACTACAACACTCAAAACCTCAGATGATTATTATCAAGATAATCATCAGAAAAATACACCAAGGGAACAAACTAAGTTCTGATCAAGATGATCAGAACAGAAACCCTAATATTCTGTAAAGAAGAGATCTGATGAACAAGTGAGAGAGACAAATAGAGATGATTGCCAAAACTGGAAAACAGACATGAGAAAGGCTTTATATAGCCATGAGGATGGCTCGGGAGAAAACACACCCGAGCCAAGGACCACCGTCGGATCAACACCAAACAAACACATGGGAGCATGATCAGGACCACATGTAACGTTTCATATTTAAAATTTTTAAAATCCCTCGAAATCTCGACGTTTTAATGTATTTTAAATACTCGTGGCAATTATTATTGCATTTTTGTTTAATATATTGTAAAAATGAATAATGGATTTTATAAAAATGTGCGATAAAAATGTTTGTTTGGGCTGGGACTCGAACCCGTGTCCCAAACGATTCACCACATAACAAACACACAACAAACCAGCTGAGCTCCCAACCTGTTTGTGTGAATTTTTCGCTACCTACATTCTTTAAACACTTAACACCCCTATTTTGATTAACCAAAAGTCAAATCATAAGTCCCTCCCACGAGATTTATTCAAATACGCGTGTATTTGACCTGATTATGGTATGGAATTAAACTGACAGATCATCAACGTATTCTATACGCGTCAATTGCAACCAAAACTGCCATTTTTAGGATCAATTCGCGTTTGTATTTAAGGAATGGTCAAACCTTCTAAATCGTTTAATCCATAAGAATTATTATAAATTGGGCAACTCGTGACAACCTAATAGTGCCAAAACACAATACCCTACCCTCAATTTTTGTAAACAAATCATTCTTGTGCAAGATTAAAATCGTGTTTGATTTTTTTGCTTTGACTCATGAATTGAAGCTTTGTGATAGGAACGAATCTGATCCTTGTTTTCTATGGTTTAATCGGCTCTTATACATCATTTACCCTATGATTAGTTTGACAGAAGCAACGTTTTCAATCTGATTAGAAATCTAGGGTTTCGTTCATATTGATTTGGGGAAGATGACTCTCGCAGTCATCACACTTATTTTAAACAATTTTAAATAAATCACCAATTGACCTATAGAGCAGTTAGTGAAACCCTTGTTGTTTAAAACCTTGAACCGGGTGGGGTCTTGAGTTCGAGTCTGGCTCACCACAATTTTTATTTTGACAAATTCTTGATTTAATCCAAAAAGATCTTAAAACTAATTAAAACCAAACCTAGATGTTCTCAGGGTCTAGACCAGTTGGTCGGGCTTGTGATTATAAACATGCGAACTGGCCAGAGGCTTGGGTTCAACTCGCCAACAACAAACATTTTTTTAACCTTTTATTTATATATTTAACCAATTAATCTTTTAAAATAGTTTTTGAATACTAAAGGTGGTTTATAAATTCTATAAAAATTATTTTAGGTCATTCTAAGGATGAAGTTCATTATACAATTTTTAGTTTTTCAAAAATAAATTATTTAATATATATAAAATATATTACAAGTTTATTTATTTATAAGTTAAAAATTCTATAAAAATATCTAAACGATTTTATGAAATTCCAGAAAAATTATTTTAAACTTATAAATCAATAAATATTCCAGAAATAATTTTTGATTTTAGAAAAAAACGTTTATTAAATACATTTAATTAATTTTCACTATTTTAATCATAAATAATTCATAATAATCCCATTTTCACTATTTTTACATCAAAATTTTACATCAATTATTTTTGTTCGTTTATAACAGAAATATAAATTTTAATTTTAATTTTATTAATTTTAATATTTTTTAACACTAATACTATATTTTGACAAATAAATATAAATACATTACATATTCAATTATTAAGAAAATAATTTTATAAAAATTATTTTCATATCTACAACATCATAATATATCAATCTCTAAGCAAAATTTTACAAAAAGTCTTTTATTTATTTATCTTTCTAATTTCTTTTATTTATTAGATCATTAACAATTTATCCAATATAACAATTAGACAATTGTCTATCCCTAAATTAGGAACCCTAGAAATACTTGTAGATTAGAAAACTTAGACTTTTAGGTTTTCTCATTACTCAATTATTGCCTTATAAAATAGGGTGATATTTGGACACAAGAGCCATAACTATTCTATATCAAGGGATTTATTTCTAGCATTAAGGTGAGTTTACATAGCCCCTTTTTCTGTTTTACATTTTGGGGTGAAACATGTTTAAACATTTTATACACTATCATTGTTGAAACTTGTGATTCAATTATAAACATTTTATACACTATCATTTACTCATTCTATCATTTACTGTAACAAAAAGACACAGTACAATCATTAACATTGATCAAGCCGCCTATTTAGACTATAGCGCTGTAGGTCTGACAAACCCACCCCCTGCATAAATTCAGGGATGATCGATAACACTTACACTTTTACTAACTTGCGAGTTAGGTCTCAGTCGGCACACGGTTTGAGTGTACAAAAGACACATTGTTACATGTCGGACTCATACTTTTACATTATACAACTATGATTGTTGTACAAACTATTGTTATCTATTACATTCAAAAACCTATGTATTCTCACCAACTATTTATAGTTGACCCCCCATATTTCCAAGTTAACATGTTTCAGGTTTTATTTGCTATTGGAAGTTGTACAAGTCTTGAAACACGTAGGAGCTTTGGATCTAGTTTATATTAATCAACTTTTGTAATTTTTACTTGTAAGATGAATTGTAAATTGTTTAATATTATTCAACTTTCATTTAGTACCATGAGCTATTGAACAATCATCAATACGTGATATCCCGATGTTTCCGCCATCGGTTGGGGTGTTACAGATTGGTATCAGAGCCAGGTTATAGGGAATTAGGTTATTAGAAAAATAATCTAGTCACTAACCTTAGGATTTTAACTGGTACTTGCTTCTCTTACTTGCAACTCTACTTATTTCTATTCTCTATCTCTATCCTACTTCTTAACTCCACCTTAACTCCTACAAGATGATTGCTCTCCATCACTAGATTTACCCTTAGATTAATAGGACAAAATCATCAGGTCCTAAACTGAACTGCCTTGTTGATCTCGTCGAAGCTCTATATTCTAATAACGAACACGTGCAATCTGGAAGGGTGAACGCCTGTATTCTGAGTTTTTTTGTCTAGGAATGGCATTGCGCATATATCCCAATCAGACGAGGGACCCGGATGCCTACCTGGGAATTCTCGGGATGAGTGTTCACTTATAGGCTAAAGCATGTCTTCACTATGTTATTAGAATCTAGAAGCTTTGATAATTCAACGTTTTCGTTTATTCGTTTTAATAAATGAATAAAAGATTATATCCTTATTACACCTCATTATCCTGGATCCATCCTATGTCTCATTGAAACCTTCATTGTGTCTCTTACAGATAATGCGTCCTCATCGCAGCTCTCGTAATAACAACAATCATGATGGTGAAGGCATCAACAACAACAACAACAACCATGACAACGATGTCCAACTCGCTGCGATCATTTCTCAACAAATGGCCCAACAGATAGCGACGTTATTTCCCAACTTGGTGGCTCAAGTTATTCAAATGAATGGAAATGGCAATGGCAATGGAAATGTAAACGGGAATGGTACTCACAATGGGAATGGCAATGGGAACGGGAATGCTCACCCTGTTTGCACCCTCAAGCACTTCAACTCTTGCAATCCTCCTAAGTTTAGCGGGGACGAAGGAGCCACTGACCTCCTTCAGTGGTTCGAAGGTATTGAAAATACCTTCATTAATAGCGAGTGCCCTAATAATCTCAAGGTTCGCTATGCTATGAGTGTCCTCCACAAGCGGGCACTCACATGGTGGAATGAAGAGAAAAGGACTCGCGGAGCTGAAGTCGCACTGGCTTTAACTTGGGAGCAAGCTAAAGACATCATGAAGGCGGAATTCTGCCCTCGTAATGAAATCAAGAAATTGGAAGATGAGTTTCATGATCTTGCTCAAGACAGTGCAGAAAACCTAGCCTACAGCACTCGTTTCCACGAACTTAGCCTACTGTTACCACATAAGGTCACCCCCTACCTATTGCTATTGAAAAATATATCGGTGGCTTACCCATGAAAATTCAGGACACGGTATGGGGAAGGAACCCTGCTACCCTTGAAGAGGCCAAGCGTCTAGCAGCTACCTTAACTGACAATCAAGTAAAGACCGGGACCTTATTTCGGAAAGGCGAGAAAGCAAGTATTGTAGCCGCAATAACTACTGAGAACCAGAAGAGCAAGACCATGGTTCCTGATGCAAACCTCACTACACAAGCTTCCAATAGGATACCTTATACTAGAAACTTTCCTTTGTGCAACACATGCAAATGTCATCATCCCACTATTTCACCATGTCGCTTGGGCACCAATTGTGGTAAGTATGGCCATCTGGTCAACACATGTCGTGAAGCCCCAAACCCCAATACCAACTAACCAACCCTGCTCCGGTTGCTAATCCTAATCGTCCCGGTAGATACAACTATGGTCAGTGCTATGAATGTGGAGACCCAAATCACTTTCATAACCGATGCCTTAACCTAATCCGAGATCAAGACCCTCCAACTGCCTAATGACAAACCCCTACTCTTAGAATCTTATTTACTTTTGAATTCCATGTAATGACTCATTTGATTCAAGTAATAAATTTTAGTATTGAATATTTTTGTCTCTTAGATAAGAATTTAGTCATCTAATATATTTGGACATACGATTATTCATGACACTTGGAAATATATCTAGTTGAATATGAACTAATTGCTATACTCATACCTAGACCCATTGACCTTGTCTAGGATAATATAATCACAACTCACATACTATACTTGTCACTTGATGCTTACATGTATATATTATCAATTTGCAATTTATGTGTGAAATAATTGTTACACTTAATCAACAACTGGTAGAGGACGAAGTACTTGCTCAACAGTTAGTAGGGTACTAAATAACCTACTCAACGATTGGTAGAAGCCCTACAACCTGCTCAACAATCGGTAGAGGTTCTTACTCACTGACTGGTAGAAGTCTTTTTCCCTGCTCAACAGTTGGACTCATTTTTGGATACATTGTATACGATTCAAACACAAAGTTATTTGACACTGTGTGTGTGTGTCTAGAGTTATAGAAGGACATAAAACCCCAATGTAAGGTAAATTGGTGATTGCGGTCTAGAACGTAATCTTGAATTTACAGGTATATTAAGGTAGTGTGAAATTCTATCAAGGTTTTCGGTAAATACCCAATTACAAACCCCAGTTGTTTAACAGTCCTTTTAGCCTTGATGGTTATCTTGTGCGTTCATGGAACTTACAGTCTAGCGCTCTTAAGTTTTACCACGGACACCTTAATACCACACCTCTTTCCAAGCAGACTCTCCAACTCTAACTTCAGGACGAAGTTCCTAAAAGTAGGGGAGACTGTAACGTTTCGTATTTAAAAATTTTAACATCCCTCAAAATCTCAACGTTTTAATGTATTTTAAATACTCGTGGCAATTATTATTGCATTTTTGTTTAATATATTGTAAAAATGAATAATGGATTTTATAAAAATGTGTGATAAAAATGTTTGTTTGGGCCGGGACTCGATCCTGTGTCCCAAACGATTCACCACATAACAAACACAACACAAACCAGCTGAGCTAGCAGCCTGTTTGTGTGAATTTTTCGCTACCCACATTCTTTTAACACTTAACACCCCTATTTTGACTAACCAAAACTCAAACCACAAGTCCCTCCCACGAGATTTATTCAAATACATGTGCATTGGACCCGATTATGGTATGGAATTAAATTGACAGATCATCAGCGTATTCTATACGCGTCAATTGCAACCAAAATTGCCATTTTTAGGATCAATTCACGTTTGTATTTAAGGAATGGTCAAACCTTCTAAATCGTTTAATCCATAGGAATTATTATAAATTGGACAACTCGTGACAACCACATAGTGCCAAAACACAATACCCTACCCTCAATTTCTGTAAACAAATCATACTTGTGCAAGATTAAAATCGCGTTTGATTTTTTTGCGTTGACTCGTGAATTGAATCTTTGTGATAGGTACGAATCTGATCCTTGTTGTCTATGGTTTAATCGGCTCTTATACAGCATTTACCCTATGATTAATTTGACACTAGCAGTGTTTTTTAATTTGATTAGAAATCTATTCGTTCATATTGATTTGGGGATGATGACTCTCGCAGTCATCACACTTATTTTAAACAATCTGAAATAAATCACCAACTGACCTATAGAGTAGTTGGTGAACCCTTGTTGTTTAAAACCTTGAACCGGGTGGGGACTGGAGTTCGAGTCTGGCTCACCACAATTTTTATTTTGACAAATTCTTAATTTAATCCAAAAAGATCTTAAAACTAATTAAAACCAAACCTAAACGTTCTCAGGGTCTAGACCAGTTGGCCAGGCTTGTGATTATAAACATGCAAACCGGCCAGAGGCTCGGGTTTGACTCTTTCTAACAACAATCATTTTTTTAACCTTTTATTTATATCTTTAACCAATTAATCTTTTAAAATAGAAAAAATTACGCCGTTAGTCCTTATGGTTTACACCAAATTTCAATGTAAGGTATTAATGTTTTATTGTTTCTTATTAGGGTATTAGGCTTTTAATTTGTTTCAATGTAGGGTATTAGGCTTTTAATTTGTTTCAATGTAGAGTATTAGGCACTAACTACGTTTAAACTTAACTGAGATGTGACCCTCACGTGATTTGCACGTGAGGGTAATATGGTCATTTTATCTCCAACGTTCATACACCATCAATCATCCTTCTTATTAATAAACTGATCTTCACCCCTGTTTCAAAGCCATCAACCATCACCAATCAACCCCAATCGATCATCAGAATCACGATCACCCAACAAACATGGTGTTTTGTAGATGTGGTAGGGAAGCTGCAATCAAAACCTCGTGGACTGAACAGAATCCAGGTTGTCAGTTCTACACATGTGCTGCTCTGGTATGTATTTCAAACCCTAGAAATTAGGCGATTTTAATGTGACATTTTGACCATTTGATAATTGAATGAGTATTAATGGTAATACATTATATGTTTCAGCGTTCAAGATGTTCCTTTTTTGCATGGGTTGAGCCTCCATTGTGCAATCGTACTACCAACATCATTAAAGGGCTGGTGAACTTGAGGTCTGTTCTTGAGATGCAAGTGAGGGATTTCAAAGGTCAGGTGGTAATGTATGAAGACTCACTTAAAGAAATGAAAGAATCAGTTCAAAAAGTCAAAGAAAGTCATGCCAGGGATGTTAACAACAGGGATTTGTGGTTGATCATGAGTTGGATGTTCTTTGTGGTGATGTTTTTTTATCAGTTAATGTAGAAGAAGGCCTGATAGTCTTTTGTGGTGGATGATCACCAGTTAACTTAGGTAGTCTTTTGTGGTGATTGATCATCAGTTAACATAGGTAGTCTTTTGTGGTGGTTGATCAGGTGGTAATGTATGAAGATTCATTCTAATCTTTTGCTAGTCTTTTGTAGTAGGTTGTAATGTAAACAACTCTCATTTTTTGGTAAATGTAATGATGTTTTGAGAGTTAGTTTTGGTATTGTAATGTTTGTGACATACTTTGATAATGAAAATATTATTACAAGTATATTGTGTGTATTGTAGTGTTTACATTTGACCCATTTGAATGAAGGTAAACTGTTACAATACCATTTGACAGCAGTAAACATTTGACCCATTTGACAACAATGTGTAATCAACTGTTACCCCATAATACAATAATCTGGTCACCCATTTGACACCAATAAACTGTTACATCAGCAGCCATATTTGACCCATTTGACAACAATGTGCAATCAACTATATGTAACATATCAACCAAAATAATTCAAATGACATTCAAACACTACATCTATAACTTGTGATTCTCCTACATCTATGTTATCAGTAGTTTTTTTGACTGGTGTTTTAGGCTTTATCCCTACCATGCTCTGCCCTTCTTCAATATAAACAGTTATTTCCTTATGAGCATCCACATGCCTCAACAAACTTTGTACATCACTATATGTACGTAATGGCCTTAACCCAAAATCTAAATCATGATAAGAAACTACATAATGATAGTGCAGAAGCCCCACATCTTTAAATCCAAGTGATTTTGCAATTTCATTCAACTCTGTTATATTAAAACCCTCCCTGTTAAGCAAATCAACATAATCACATATACCATTCTCATAATCCATATCAGGAAACTCATTAAACCATCCACCGTAATAAATCTTCAAACAAAACAACTCTTCATACAGACATGAAAAGTAAAGATTTTTATAAAAAAAAGCGTATTTTTTTTGAGTTATCATCAAACGAATCTTATTAAAAGAATGATTACCATAAACGTCCGTGTGATACTCGTCTCCAGGCTTTCTGATAATCCATGAGGTTAACATATTTGACCTATCTGATGATCGTATTCGTGTAAGGAAGGAAGACGATGGGTGCAATCGAACATGTTATGGGTTTTAAAATGGTGAGGTTTTTTTATTAATATTATGGGTTTAAAGGTGTAGAAGATGAAATGACCATATTACCCTCACGTGCAACTCACATGAGGGTCAAGTCAGTTAACTTTAACTTGGTTAATGCCTAATACCCTACATTGAAACAAATTAAAAGCCTAATTCCCTAATAAGAAACAATAAAACATTAATACCTTACATTGAAATTTGGTGTAAACCATAAGGACTAACGACGTAATTTTTTCTTTAAAATAGTTTTTAAATACTAAAAGTGGTTTATAAATTCTATAAAAATTATTTTAGGTCACTCTAATGATGAAGTTCATTATACAATTTTTTTTTCAAAAATAATTTTTTAATATATATAAAATATATTACAAGTTTATTTATTTATAAGTTAAAAATTCTATAAAAATATCTAAACAATTATATAAAATTCCACAAAAATTATTTTAAACTTATAAATCAATAAATATTCCAGAAATATTTTTTGATTTCAGAAAAAAACGTTTATTAAATATTTTTAATTAATTTTCACTATTTTAATCATAAATAATTCATAATAAATTCATTTTTAACTAATTTTACATCAAAATTTTACATAAATTGTTTTTGTTTATTTAGAACAGAAATATAAATTTTAATTTGAAATTTTATTAATTTTAATATTTTTAAACACTAATACTATATTTTGACAAATAAATATAAATACATTATATATCCAATTATTTAGAAAATAATTTTGTAAAATTTATTTTCATATCTACAACATCATAATATATCAATCTCTAAGCAAAATTTTACAAAAAGTCTTTTATTTATTTATTTTTCTAATTTCTTTTATTTATTAGATCATTAACAATTTATCTAATATAACAATTAGACAATTGTCTATCCCCAAATTAGGAACCATAGAAATACTTGTAGATTAGAAAACTTAGACTTTTAAGTTTTCCCATTACTCAATTATTACCTTATAAAATAGGGTGATATTTGGACACAAGAGCCACAACTATTCTATATCAAATGATTCAATTCTAGCATTAAGGTGTTTACATAGCCCCGTTTTCTGTTTTACATTTTGGGGGTGAAACATGTTTAAACATTTTATACACTATCATTTACTCATTCTATCATTTGACCGTAACAAAAAGACACATTACAATCATTAACATTGATTAAGCCGCCTGTTTTGATTATAGCGCTATAGGTCTGACAAACCCATCTCTCCGCATAAATTTAGGGATGATGGATAACAATTACACTTTTACTAACTTGCGAGTTAGGTCTCAGTCAACACAAGGTTTGATTGTACAAAAGACGCATTGTTACTTGTCGGACTCATACTCTTACATTATACAACTATGATTGTTGTACAAACTATTATTATCTATTACATTCAAAAACCTATGTATTCTCACCAACTATTTATAGTTGACCCCCCATATTTCCAACTTAACATGTTTCAGGTTTTATTTGCTATTGGAAGTTGTACAAGTCTTGGAACACGTAGGAGCTTTGGATCTAGTTTATATTAATCAACTTTTGTAATCTTTACTTGTAAGATAAAATATAAATTGTTTAATATTATTCAACTTTCATTTAGTACCATGAGCTATTGAACAATCATTAATACGTGACATCCTGATGTTTCCGCTATCGGTTGGGGTGTTACACCACACGATTAGGAGTGGGGATTGTCAGCGTGGCAATCCACACCAAACACTTATAACACCAGCTGAGATGGGCCACTGATCTTTGGCTCTGCTACTGGACCGAGACAGCAACTGGGCTTCTTTTCTTGGGCTGCTACCACTCACGAATAGGCCTTTAACAAAGCAGCTGCACACGAGCTATGATCCTTGAGCCTAAACCTGCAAAAGACTTATGCAACATATTTTAGTTTTATAAAAAATATTTTATAAAAGAAATAAAATTGTATATAAAAAATGTTATATTTTTAACAAGTTTCAGAAGCAAACATGTTCCCAGAAGCTGTGATTGGGGAAGATGAAAGCCACTGTTATGTGTGACTTGAATTCCGAGGTTAGCGTAGTCTCCATCCTTTTTTCCATGGGGAAAGTCCAATTTATCTCTAATTTACATGGGTTTATATAGATTAAAAACATGTTACTTCAAATTATATTTGTCTATTTTAGGAAGGACATGGATAATCTAGTAGAGTAAATAAATGAAAAAGAAGAAAAAAATATGTCATGGTGGTTTGGGCTGGTGGTCTACTAACGTCCCAAAGACCCAAACACAAAGAGAGGAAAATAAATATTGTGGTGACTTTGTGGGCTTGGACTCCTGATGCACATAAAAAGAAACAAAAAATTAAAATAAATAAATAAATAAATAAAGGTTTTATCTTTTATTGGTGGGTAACCTTGATACAAGAAGAAAACTTATTAGGGTAATTTTGTGGTGCCTTATTGTGGTCTACAACACAAAAAAGAAAAATAGTTTTTTTTTTCCATCGCAATCATATCAGTGATGGTTTTGGTGTTGTTCTTTAGGTCTATAATTACTAGAGATGTAATCATTTCACATGAGTTTCGTATTGTTTCTTCTTCAAAATATTCTTTTTTGAAAGCCTTAATAAGAATTTCATGTGTTGTTTGTTGTACTCCGATATGGTAATTTTGAGAGGATGACATGGTTTTGTGTTATTTAAATATTTGATTAGTGTATGGTTAGACGAGCATGGTAGTAGAGTGTTTTGTATATTTATATATGTATATATGGATGGGGTGAATAGAAAATAACTTTGAAAACGCTATCTTACACATGTGAGACGTTTGGAATGCCAACTGGTATATTATACATTTATTTTTTGTGATATAGCGAATAGATTTTACAGTTATCACTTGGTAAATATAGTTGTTCATCTACCGCATTTATAGCATTAAATTTCGGTAATTAATACGAAATATTCATCTACCGCATATAAGTTTTTTCAAAACAAACAACTTTGGCATGATGTTTTGCAAGCCAATCCATGCCTACTATGATGTCAAAGCTTCCTAATTGCATAGGATTTAGATCTATGGAGAAATCATGATCATTAAGATTAAAAGTGCAGTTTTTGACAATGAAGTCGATAGAGACGGGTTCACCATTTGCGACTTCAACAGTGAAGGCATCCGATAATTTAGATCGTGCACAAGCAAGTAGAGGTTCGAATTCTAGAGAGACAAAACTCTTATCCACACCAGTATCAAAGAGTATAGAAGCATAAGATCCATTAACAAGGAATGTACCGTTCACAACATCATTTTCATATTGAGCTTGGATCGCATTGAGGTTGAAAGCGTGACCCCTTGGTGGTTGATTTTGAGCCGGAGCTTGAGCTTGAGCTTGGGCTGGGTTGTTGCGGGTACATTGGGGAGCAAAATGATTTGGATCACCACACCTAAAGCATGCACGGCCATTGCCGATGGCTAGAGGAGGTTGGTTAGCAGCTTGAGGTTGGTTGGTTTGGGTTCTAGGTAGGGTTGTAAACGAACCAAACGAACACGAACACGAACAAGGCTTTGTTCGTGTTTGTTTGTTAAGGTTTCTCGGATAAACGAACCGTTCACGAACACACTAACAAACATAATTCTATGTTTGTGTTTGTTTGTTAAGAAATTTAGTTGTTTGCGAACTGTTCGTGAACACGGGTCTTAAACACAAACAAACAAAAACAAACATTCAATATCCAACTAACTAAAAAAACATTGTTAATTAATATTAACCGTTAGACAAAGTACTTCCACTAAACGATAAGTCAAATTGTATCAACTTTGACATAGTTATCTAAAATTACTTAGGCATGAATACATGATATTCCTAATTCAAATGTTCATAATTATCTTAAAAACTGTCTAGATTCATCAATATCCAACTTTCCTAAACTCTACACATTCTTTGATTTCTTGTGACCATATAAAAACAAATATTAATTAGACAATGATACATAAACTTGCATTATAACTATGTAGTCAAAAGTAGTAGCATCTTTAATTATCTACTAAGGAATCATAACAAAAGGTTGAGATTTTTCATTAGTATAGTAAGACCAACAACTAAAAAGATTGATGTTTTTTTTAATGCGAGAATGATCAAAATATTACTTAAATATTTAATGTATAAAGGGGAAAAGGTTTAGGAGGGAAATAAAAGTTAGGAAAGAAACTAAAAGACCATAAACTTTTAAGTTTTAACTAGGGAGCAAACATAAGCAAATATACACGAATAGGTATAAAAAACGAACATAAACAAACACATTGCCGAACGTTCACGAACGCAATTGAACGAACGAGACATCCGTTCGTGTTTGTTTGTTTAGTTAATCGAACAGAATTTTTTGTTTGGATTCGTTCATTTATTAAACAAACAGACACAAACGAACTTCCCGCCAAACGGTTTACGAACTGTTCACCGAACGTTTGGTTTGTTTATGACCCTAATTCTAGGGGCAGCCTTGCAGTTTTGGACAAGGTGTCCATACCAGTTACAATTGGTGTAGAAATGACAAGCTGAAGTTGTTGGGTGATGAAAAGGGCATATGGCACACTTTGGGTGAGGTCTAGTGTAAGGTTTCTTGGCAGACACTTGGTTAAGAGGAGTTGGGGCTTGAGCTTCGGTTAATGGAGTGGTAACGGCATAATTATGGTTTCGGGACTTGCGTTCTCGGTTATTGCTGTTTGCCGATGGGGTTTTGGTTTCTTTTGGTTTCTCGGTGGGAATAGTGGTGGTTTGGTTGACGGTTTTGGTGGTGTTTGGGATTGTTAAGGTTCCATCTTTCACTTGGTTATCCGAGATTTTGGAAGCTAAACGGATGGCTTTTTCTAGGGTGGTGGGTTCTGCTCCTTCAACGATATTATGAACACTCGTTGGGAGGCCTTGGAGATACCTAACTATTATTCTTTTAGTGGTGTTGAATTGGTGAGGTACAAGGACAAGGAGTTGCTTGAAACGATTGGTATAGGTTGGGTTATCACCACTGTTTTGCTTGAGTTTCCAAAACTCATCTTCGAGTCGCTCAATCTCTTGCGCGGGGCAGAACTCCTCAATCATGAGTTGCTTGAGTTCCTCCCACGGTAGAGCTAAAACGGCTTCGTTCCCAAGGGTGGCTTTCTCGCTTTTCCACCACTCGAGTGCCCTTGATTTGAAGACACTAGTGGCGTGATGAGTGCAGAGATCCTCGGGGCATTCGCTATTGATGAAAACTAGCTCGATGTGGTCGAACCATTCGAGCATAGCAGTAGCACCATCGTTTCCCGTGAAAGAGTCGGGTCGATGTAGGTTAAATTGCTTAAAGGTGAAGGAGGTAGTTTTAGAGGATTCGGCTTTTGAGTCAACTGAACCGTGAGGGCTTACGAAGGCTTGGATTTTTCTAACCACATCGGGTATGACCTTAGCCATTTGCTTGGCCATGAAAGATAGCATTTTCTTGTTGTTGCTTTACTTAGAGTTCTTGCTTGACATACGGTTTGACATGGAAGACATCTATAGAATAAGCAAAAGGATTATGAGCTTTGATTAATGGTTTGTTTGTATAAAGATTGCATTTTGTTTCGTTTTTAGCAATGTATTTAGCATATAAAACACATAATGTCAAGTAGTTCAAGTAGCATGAAGTTTCACATTGTTCATAAAGCATAACACATAAGTATAAGCAAGTATAGTGCAGTTAGTTAATATGAAGGAGTTTTGATTTATGTTGGTTTGCGATTATTAGTATTGTTTGGAGATTATGAGAATAGCTTGTAATGCGAGTCTTGAGGTTGTAAGCGAGTAAGTAAATCAATATATAACAAAAATATAGCATGAAAACAACATTGAAAGTAGTATTAACATAAAAAGAAAGGCTTTTTTTTTAAAAAAATGGAGTGTTCTGGAACAGAACTAAGACTAACCAAAGTGATTCGAATTTACCTTTGAGTTTGGAAACATGCCTTGGCCTAATAGGTGGAAATACTCTCGCCGAAACTTTCGGTTAACGCTATTCACCCTTCCAGTTACTACATGTTCCTTGTCATTAGTAAATTTGAGACTTTGGCGAGATAAAAAAAATAATCAAGGATTGAAACTAAGCGCTAAGTTACGGATTTCACTCCTATCTTAGCGATGTCGTTTCTTGAGTTTGGTTTTCGCACTTGTCCAAAGAGGTAGGAAAATTAATTCCAACACTCAATTGGTAAGTTTCCACTAGAATGAGAAGTTGTGAAATTTCCACCAAGGTAAGGAATTCATGCCTATCTTGGTGTAGTTTCAAAAACACAAAAAGAATAACGTGGATTGAAAGTTGTCACCAAAGTGAGGGTTTCACGCCTATTTCGGTGATTTCCTTTCGCTTGTAGTATAAGAGCATCTTCGAGTGTAGAAAAAAAATCTACCAAAAGGAAGGTAATTTTTATAGACCAAAAGAATGGAGTAGAAGCAATTTAGGGAAAAGAAGTATATTTAGCATGATAAAGAATGGTCAATAAGGTTCCTAGCTATAGTCTAGGTCAAACATGGTAATTTTTCCTAATTCCCTATAGTCGCGGCTCTGATACCAATCTGTCACACCCTAACCGATGGCAGAATACATCGAGGCGCGACTTGTGATAGATTGTTCAAAGACTTCATGACACTAGAATTGTGACATATAATTTAAAGATAAATTCCAATCATAGCATAACAATGTCTAAACGGAAATACAAATTGTTTCAAATAAAGGAAAATACAACATCATGAATACAAAAATTAAACTAGGGTGAGTTTCTACTTCAATCCTAATACGTTTCTTGAAATCTTCGCATCAAACATTTCTTGCAACATGTATAAAATATCCGTCAACACATAAAGCGTTGGTGAGCAAACTAGTTTTTAGTCTAAGTACATAGCATAAGGAAAGTCTACTCGAATCATCATGTTATAGGCATATGCACGAAGAACCATACAAAAGGCAACAACACTCGAATACACAATTGAGAGATACTTAACATGACCCATAAAAGGGGCGGTGTGTCAATCCTGTGGGGCTATACATGTAAGGCGGGTTGTGCTAATAGACATTTGTATGTGATAATAATTCTAGCATAGCATAGCATTTAAGCATTTAGATTGAGCATAATAGCTTTAGAGTATGAAATCGTTTAAGTTTTGATAGTGATACATGTTGAGCCCTAAAGAATAACGAATAAAAAGGGGGACAAGTATGAACTCACCTTTGGGTGCGTTTACTAAAGTTCCAAAAAGCAAGTCTTGGAAGATTAGGTCCTTAGCCTTGTTTAACTAGAATTAAAGAATAGAGGAGTCTTAGGTTTGGGTTTTATTATAGGATCAAGAGAATTAAGCAAGCCTTTTAGGCTACCCAAAACACAAATTGCCTTTAGGGCAACCCGGATGGTCATGGGATTTAGTTAGACCAAGCACAAAATCATCATAGATGATTCGGATGGTATGAGGTTAGGAATGTGAATCCATTTGATAAGTTCGCTTATGGGATAAACATGGGTTTTGGACACGGGATTTCCCCTTTCTAGTGTGGACTAATCCATAGCACAAGAAGGGTCAAGAGAGTTGGTAAGGTAGGGTATAACCACAAACCTTCCAAGAAGTTGTTATTAGAGTATAAGATTAAAAGATTGAAAGTATACATTATAATAATACATAATTTAACTAGGAAGTTTAAGTAGAGTATGATGACTTGTTTGGATGAGCTTTGGCTCTCCTTTGTCAACCATAACCATAGCACAAATCCATCCAACATTGGATTGTTGGTGGACTTGGTTGGTATTCTCTACAACAAGGATCCTAGGACATAAAGAACAATGAAAACTAAACACCTTTGAGGCCTCTTTTCGGTGCTCTATCCATTATACATTTCTGTGGAGAAGCAAGGGATAGGTCCTAGAGGTTTCTCCAAGGAGTTTTAAGAAGAAAAGAAGAAGAAAAACAGAAAAGAAGTGAAGGTTTGAGCTTGGAAACTTACTGTTGTGTTTTCAGAAAGTTTGCTCAAGAACCTTGAGAATTTGAGAGAGATTTAGAGAGAAATGAGATGAACAAGAGGTTAAGGAGAGGGGATGTGGTGTATTTATAAGCGGGTTAAGGAGGGTGGGTATTTAAGGGAGTAATTAGGGTGGTTAGGAGGGGTTGAGTTTAATTGTTAAGGAATGATTCTAGTAAAATGCTACTGTTGGACATTGAAAAAAAAATATGATACGACGACAACCAAACATGAATCTCATGTTTTATGACAATTGTTATTGTCATTTGAACAAAAGTCAACATGAATCACGATTTTCCGATTTTCTTTTTTTTAATTTGAAAGTTTTATTATATATATATATATATGTTTTATTAAAAATAAATATATATTAAGATCTTAACTAAATGAGTTTCTTATTATAACGTCCAAATTGAGTAGGATAAATTATAATGACGATTCATCACGAATTGGTAGGAGTAACATAAAAGAAAGGGAATAAAGGCGAACTTGGAATTTGTTAAATATAGAATACCTGTAAAAGTAAAAAATCAAGCGATGTTACAGAAGCTATGATAGTTATAGATAATGAAGATAGAACAAAGATGTGTAGAAAGATCCGTATCTTCGATCCAATGTGGCTAATGAACTGTTCTCAGGATGACATTGAGATATTGTTTTTCAATTCGATTCATTTTGATGCACTAGATATAGATCAAGCTGTGAAGTTTCAACAAGTTGTTACGTGTTGCATAGCTTACGATCTACATTCAGGATGTGATTATAAAACAATGTTGTGAAAATGTCAAGTTAGCATTTAAAAGAAGTGATGTTGCCGGTTGTTGATACAATAATTTTTTATTTATTTATTTATTTATTATTTTTTTTTTTTTTTGCAGTTGAAGATCGATTTGAAGATTTTGAAGTCTATTCAAGTTGCAAACCTAAGCTACAGCCAAGGTGGAGTCTATAGATGCATCTCATGTGTGTCTGTAGCTTGTATAGGTCATTATTATTATTGTTGTTGTATGTATTCGAGTATGTTTGATATGTAATTATAGGGTGTGTGTCATTTAGACAAATGTGGAATGATGCAGGCGAATGGCTCTACATTCGCTAGTATTTTGGGGCGAACGACTCCACCTAAGAGCCATTGGCATGAACTAGCACCCATTCGCAAGAACGTTTAGGTTAATAGCGTTTGTCTATATATATCCTCATCTCGTTTGGACAGTTAAAGTTTGGTCAGTTACTTATCTTTCACACACACATCCTCTGTTTCATCTGTGCTTTATATTTAGGTTGTTTGGTTTTGTAATTTGTTAATCCTTGATCTAATAACAAAGCGTGATTTATGTGATTGATAATGTGTCGTTTTCATCTCGTTTTCTGATCCAGTTACATTTATTTTCTAGACTCAAGGGTTTTTTGCACCCTAGTGTTGAAGGTTGTACGATTAGGTGGATTTGATCCATAAATCGGTCCAACAGCGGCGCATTGCCTAATGTTGTGTTGTTCTTGCTCCTTAATGAAGATGATAATGAATTTATAATGATGAGGAACTACAAAAATTTTATATCCTTTTTAAAGGCTTTAAGCTCTTTTTCCTGTTCGGCTCAAAATGAGTCCATCTTCTCTTTTTTAAGGCTTTAAGCCCATCTAATATTTAGTTTGGGCTAATTTTAAACTTTAAAATGCTAAACAGCTAAAGTAAATGTATCATAATTGTCCAACACTTGTAGCCCAGTTGGTTGAGGGTCTAAAGTTTCTTATGGGAGGCTTGGGTTCAATTCCCACTAGCTACATTTGGAGGACATTGGTGGAGGGGAAATGAGGGATGACCCGGCCATTGGCTTGGGTTCGAGTCCTGATCCCGACCGGTTTTACCGATTATTTCACCGTCGTGCCTTCGGGCGGGTGAGTGGTCGGGTTTTCCCGGGAATTGGTGGCAATTGGTGGCCCGAGTACTCTCGAGTACCTGATTCGCCAAAAGGGTGCCCGAGAGTGCTCGGAATTGATTCGTTGGCTGTTCAAAAAAAAAATGTATCATAATTATTTTGCTCTAGACTTTTTTTATTTTTATTTTTGTTATTTTGATGTTTTCAATTCGAATTATGTATTTTTTATTTAAAATAAAAGTTTAGTTATTTTTTATATTTAATTTATTAGTTTATTTAATAAAAAAACTAGGGTTAGTGAAAGGAGTACTGTCAGTGATTTTATGGTGTTAGTATAGTTTATTGAAAAAAATTAGGTTTGGAAGGAGCTGGATACATGAAAAGAGTGTCCCCTCCACTCGTACTACCAAAAGTAAAACAAATAAAAAATAAAGAAAATAAAAATAAATTACATTTATTAATATTTGACAAATTAACCATTTAAAAGTCATACCAAAATATCAGCATGTGCATGTTGCTAAAACCTAACGAAATCCCATTATAGCTCATAAATATCAACAAGAGACGACCATCATTAAGTATGAGGTCAGAAAATTCTAGCAAAGTTATTGACAAAATATTGGAACCGATACAATATTTATTTTATGGTTTACTATAAATGTCAAATATATTTTGATATACTTTTAGGCCTATCATGATGGTTTTCATTTTTGGTTGTGATATTGGAATTGTCTAATTTGATTTTTAGGAAATTTATAGAGATTAATAAATAAACTTGCATTCTATGAATTATTGATTAAGAAAAAAAAGGAAACATTAACATGCAGAAACAAGTAAGGTTGAATTTTATTACTCTTAAACTAGGTTATGTATCTATGTAATACACGGGTTGAACAATTTAAATTATATATATTATACTAGCTGATTACTCCGGGAAGGTCTCGGGGTTGAAAATTCTAGTATGACTTAATAAAAAATGATAAAAGAAGAAAACATACCAAACGTATTGAAAAAATGAATAATTCATTATGTTTTGTGTATTCTTGCAACATAGCATCTTGTGTAGAACCCCGTATTGAAAAAATGAATAATTCATTATGTTTTGTGTATTCTTGCAACATAGCATCTTGTATAGAACCCTCCTCTATACAGACACAGACACACATATATGTTCAAAACCAATATTATGTTGATAACTATAAGAAACGCATAAAACACATACACCATGTTATAAATAACCATACCTTTGCAAGGATGAGGTCCAAGAGCGCGGGGCCAGATTTTAATTCACAACATTCCTGCCGATGGCTGCAAGACAAACAACGGTAATCAAACATCGGCTCGAATACACAAACTTTATTTATAATCTAAAGCCTAAAATTAAAGATCACTTACCATATCTATCATCTTAAATTCCTAGTAGGCTCATTCATGCTGGCATCAAAGACGTTAATCCGCCTCAGCTTCGGACAAATTACATGACCTCCGTTACCAAACGACAAAAAGTTACTGTTCAGTTGGCTCCCACTGATATTAGTAAACAAACGAAAACTGTTGTTATAAATTTAGGAAAGTAGGTTAAATATAGATTGAAAGTTGAAACTTACTGTAATTCATCATAGTTGCCATCATAGGCTCAGCCAAACATGCTTGATTGCAGCAAGGTACATTGAACCGAACATAAAATCTCCTTCCGCATAGGCTTCGCGCCTTGAGCGCCCCTTTAACTACTTAAAACAATCCTAGTAAGTACAAAAGGCTTCAAACTGAAGATCACTTATATGAAAGCATACATTACCTGAGTATTATTTTTGACACTCATCATCAAGATAGAGAGAGGCGCAGTGTTGAACTCCTCCTCCTCATTCTTAGTGTGCATCAGAATAATAACAATGATTGAATATCGAACATGAATTCAGGCGAGAGAAGGATTGGTAAGTTAGAAGGCAGTTATGTATACAAAATAGCAACAACTAAAGCTTTAGTCCTTCAAAGAATCAAACATGTGCAGCAGCCAAAAAATAAAATAAAAAAAGGAAATATATAAAAAACCTTGGGACCCATTGTAACTTTAACAACATCAGCAAGGTCTTCAACACCTCTAACCATCAAAGCTCTTGCACCCACTCCAAATTTAATATCTTTCGCCTCATATTTCGTATCTAAAGTTACCACACAACGCAACAGACTATTAAAAAAATATCATATTAACTAATTACATATACAATAACACACAATAAATAACCTGCTGAGCATTGTTTCTTGCAATCCTGCATATTAAACAATAATAATAATATTAATAATCCAATTGATAAACTTCTTTTAATTAGTTAGTTATTTGGAAGGTTGATATATTGGACAGAAAGTAACCTTGTTTTGGACGACTGATTGACGGCGAAACGGTACATGATGGCCGGTGGCGTTAGTGTAGAGAATTACAATAATTCCCGACGAACAAAATCTATGATCATTAACATACAGCAGGTCTGATCAAGACATTTAAGGTTCTGAGCGAATGCTTAAAAAAAATCGCAATAGAGATTGAGGGGGAGAGGAGGAGATGTGAGATTGGCTTTTGTGAGATGAGAGATGCAAGATGAAATAATGGGAACGAAAAGAGGCGCATCAAATTTTAGGGTTTTTTAGGTTATAGGGTTTTTTTTTTGTTAAATAAGGAAAATACTCAAAAACACAAAAAACACTCAATTACTAAGCCACGTGGCACTCTCACGGGGAGGTTGAGGCCTCCATTGCACGCAACGTCAGTATATACATTTTCTTTTATATATATAGATAGATATAAATTTAAAAATATAATTAAGAAAAATTAGATTACATATTATATTAAAAATAAAAAAGTTGTCTTTACAATCGAAAAAATATTAAACATTCATCAGCCCCTAAATAATTTTTTGTAAAAAACATTTGTATTCACATAAAACTTTTTCAAACTTCTCAAAATATATTTTCCATACTGTGGTTGTTACCTTGTAGGTTGCAGGAACAATAAAAAAACTCAAAAGTAATAAGTGCAAATCTGTTTAGGCTAAGATATAAATAAATAAAACTAATTTAAAAGTATATCCTCATCCGTTAAACCAATCCAATCGATTATCGTTTATTTTGGAATTTGACATCAATTTTTGTAAGCCAAAGTATTTCTAATCTTGAGTGTATAATCATTTTTTTTTCTAATATCAAGGTCTTTAAACATAATGACATTTATTAGTTCAATTTGACTATATTATAAAAAAAGATTACGTGAATTAATAGCATGAAAATAAAGAATAAAACGAATTAGTAATGAAAAGATTGTGGCCACTTACTTAGATATTGCATTTCTCTATTGATGTAACTTGAAAAAACTAAGTCAATGAAGATTTCAAATAATGATTTTTCATATATAAAATGTATTTTATATATCAATCTGTTATAAAACGAAAATAACCAAACATATTTATTTTTGTGTTAAATCAAATATTTAATTAAGGTGGATTGCTTTGTTTTATTTTGTTTGTTTAGAACATTGTAAGAAACACTGTTTAAACTTAAAGTGGAAGACCACATATTAAAAAAATAGGTTAATTAAAGGTACACGATTTAAATTTAAATTTAATTTTAATAATATATAAATGCGCTATCTTAAAAAATGAATATTTTTTTATAAAGATTACTTCTGTTAGTTTATAAATATTTTTATTTTATGTCTAATAATTTTTTCTAATTTTGTATTAAAATATAGAGTTAATGGCCAAAATCGTCCCTGAGGTTTGGCCAGTTTGCTATATCTGTCCAAAATCGAAACCTTTTACATCTGGGTTATTCTGTTTTACATTTTGTTGCCAATTCATCCCTGACACTAAACCCAATTAACTATTGTTGTTAACTCTAGGGTATTTGTTTCTTTTTGGCTGCCCTCCTTTTAAAAACCCAATTTAAATAGAATTATTCATACCCCTAAAAGACAAAAATACCTGAATGTAAAAAGGGGGCCAGCAAAAAAGACAAAAATACTCCCAAAGTTAAAGACAATAGTTAACTGGGTTTAGTGTCAGGGACGAATTTGGCAACAAAATGTAAAACAGAAGAACCCAGATGTAAAAAGTTTCGATTTTGGATTGATGTAGCAAAACTGCCCTAACCTCAGGGACGATTTTGGCCATTAACTCTAAAATATAATTGTAACACCCCAACCGATGGCGGAAACATCGAGGTGTCACGTATAAATGATTGTTCAATAGCTCATGGTACTAAGTGAAAGTTGAATAATATTAAACAATTTACAATTCATCTTACAAGTAAAGATTACAAAAGTTGACTAATATAAACTAGGTCCAAAGCTCTTATGTATTCCAAGACTTGTACAACTTCCAATAGCAAATAACCCTGAAACATGTTAAGTTGGAAAGATGGGGGGGGGGGGGGTCAACTATAAATAGTTGGTGAGAATACATAGGTTTTGCATATAGTTGAAAACAATATGTTGTATAGCAATCATTGTTGAAGTATAATAATGAGTAATGATAGAATATGAGTCCGACATGTAACAATGCGTCTTTTGTACAATCAAACCTTGTGTTGACTGAGACCTAACTCGCAAGTTAGTAAAAGTGTAACTGTTATCGATCATCCCTGAATTTATGCGGGGGGATGGGTTTGTCAGACCTATAGCGCTATAATCTAAACAGGCGGCTTGATCAATGTTAATGATTGTATTGTGTCTTTTTGTTACAGTCAAATGATAGAATGAGTAAATGATAGTGTGACACCCGGCAAATTCTGGTTAACAACGTTGTCTAGATGAAAGTCTATCTTAGCGAGTCACGCGTATATTGTACTTAACTGGGTTAGTTAAGTCGTGTTATGGTTCGGGAACTATCAGTTTAGTATAGAGGATCATCGAATGTTAGTCTAGAGGTTCATTAGATGTCAGTCCTTAACCAAGTGTACAAATGGTGTCGATTCGTAGAATCGTCAGGGCATACGGAACATACAAGTCTCGAGTCCCGGGAATTGGTGAACGAGTGTGAATATGTTTGTTTGCAAGTGTTATGTGTTTACAATCATTATGTGACTTGTCGGTATGTGAATATGTGTTAACATATGTTAAAACGGGGTTTAACGCGCAAAATACACCGAACCAACCCCTATAGGCGATTAGGGGAGGCTTATCGCCTATAGGGTATGCATTTGGGGATCATTACATGCGATTGGGGGGCTACTCGCATGTAATAACAGGCGATTAGGCCCAATTGCATGTAATGTCATGCGATTAGCAACCCTAATCGCGTGTAGCTGCTACACAATCGCGTGTTACGTACTGGACGACTAAAAACGACTATAAATACAATGCGTAACCTCCTAAACTTCATAATATCAACCCTAGTCGTCCCATAACCCGCCCCAACACACACACAACCTCTGGAATGTGATTTTGGATCAAAACACAAGGTTTCAAGCTTATTTCATCAATCTATCACAATCTAAGGTGTGATTTTCATCCATGAAATCTTTATTAACGTTTTTATTAAATCCCTAATGGTCCAGACCTGTTTTAAAACGAATAAGCTTTCTGAAAATCGTTAATAAGTATTGTTAATTGGATTTTAAATAGCATGCATGATGTATGTGGGTTTTCAATCAAAAGCTAGGGTTTTTATGATTCAAGATGGATGATTAACATGTTATTAGGTTAGTTTCAGATAAATAATGATGGCATGATGATAGAATCTGAAGTAATTGTTCATTAGGGTTATGGTTATGCATGTTAAGATGATGTTTCATGCTATGTGTATTGTGTTTGGATTACATGGTTGCATGCAGGGCTGATAGAACGAGGATAAACGAAGGATTTTGGTTTAAACATGTTTGGTATAGTTGTTTGATTGATATTTGATGATTACACACGTTCTGGATCTGATTTGGAGTGTTAAACGCGCGAAAAACCGGAACAGCTGGGTTACTGGCGATTAGCAACCCTAATCGCCTATGTTATAGGCGATTAGGAGGCCAATCGCCTGAATAGACACCCTAATCGCCTATATTACATGCGATTGGGGGGCTAAATGCCTCTGTTACATGCAATTGTGATCCTAAATGCTAGTTAAGTCCTGAAATACATGTCTTATGACCTAATCGCCTATAAACTCAAGATTTACATGTCTTATGACCCTAATCCCCTATAATATAGGCGATTAGCCTTCCTAAATGCCTGTTGACCAACCTAAATGCTAGTTGACTTTTCCTAATCGCGTGTACTGCTGCTGTAAGTGTAAATTAGCATTCCGAGACCCGATTTGACATATAGGAACATGCTAGGAACCCCGTAACATATCTAATAACTTGGTAACATATGTTTGGACTTAATTATGTGATACTTGAACTACGTGCTATAACTTGTTGGACGTTAACGTATGTTAAGTGTGATTGCATGATTGTATGTTGAGAGCGTAAGCATAACACGGGGAGTCTCGGGTCACCAATGGGATGTCGAGTCTTGTACATTGGGTCAGTTTAACAGTAACAGTGTTTTCAAACAAACTTGGTTATGGTCTGGACATCTAGGGACTAATTAACCTGCGGGTTATTAGTCTAAGTACTTGTAACCGTCATATGTTAGGTCGCCACTTTACGGGACTAGCATAGCTTGCTGAGTTTATTCGTATTACGAAGTAACGCAACCTAAGGTGAGTTTACGGCCCCTGTTTTAACTGGTTTCACTTTTCGGGGGAGAAAACATGTGTTAAAACTTATGTTTGGTAACTACTGTCATACTATGGGTTTCTATGGTTTACTATACGATCTTTGGAAGTCCCGGGGGGGAACCATGAATGTGCGGGTTAGCACAACGGGGAAATGTGAATAGCGCTATTGGGAGTGACCAACCCCGCTCGTCGGCTTGGAGGGCCGGGCGAGTGCATATTGTCTCAAACAGGAACAACAGGTTTACTATTCGGGCATGACATCTGGTTTGCGAGTTAGTAATGGTTTTCCAATCGTAGTAGTAACAAAACATACGCCTAGCTAGCGTACTTTGGTTTTCGATTTGTTATAGTATGGACAGGTTGAACTTGGTACTGTGATTACAAAACCTGTAAACTCACCAGCATTTTTGTGCTGACGTATTCTCTTACATGTTTTCTCAGGTCGCTAAGGTAGCACAATGGAACTAGGGCGCACGCGTCTGCACGGCGTCTAGTTAGGATTGCATGGTTTTCAAACGTTGAACACTTGGTTTATTTTGGATTATGTTTTGAATAAGCTTCCGCTGTAATTGGGGATTTTTAAACTATGTTTTTGAAATTGCATATGTTCATTTAGACTTGTTTATTGTGATTGTTGGTTTGGATCCTGGTTTGTCATGCGCCTCGCGGTAAAACTCCGCAAGTGGATTTTGAGGGTGTGACAGATTGGTATCAGAGCCAATGGTTATAGTGAACTAGGACTGCATGTAGAGTCTAGTCTATAGCCGAGTCGCACACACTAGACGATCACATAGTACTAAACATTATGGTGGATTACGTATGGTCTTGTCGGGGTGTCTCTAAATCATCTGACCTTCCTATGTTACATCATCCATTCTATCTTATGTCGGGTTACTTGCTTTCTAGGCAGTGTGGTATATTGGGGTAAATCGTGTACTCTTGAGACTTGTCCAAGGCTCGGACATCTCCCTTTCATACTCCAATAGAAACACTTGCCATAAACTACCGTAGCATTACGGTGTATAGCTAAGAGTCTATGTTCGGTGATTTGAACTTTGAACTAGGAGAACACTTGGAGGACCATGTAGAGCGGTTTATCATTTTGGGTGCACACAAAATCATAAACCGAAATGCATGAAAGCCCTAGTGAGCTCTGGGTTTGAATGGATAGTCCTGAGTTGGATCTAGCTTTGATCTTGTGAATGCTAGTGGTTACCATTAGCTGTGAAACTAAATTTTCTCGTTCTTTCTGTCAGAATCATGTCTGGAGTACGAGGAGGACGTGGAGGTGGTCGCAATGGTGGGCGTGGTGGTGGTCACGGTGGTGGTGGTGGTGGTCGTGGAGGTGTAAACCTATCACAGGAAGATCTGAACAACTTATTGCAAGCTGCCTTCCAGTTAGGGCACAATGGTGGTGGTAAGTTGATTTATCCATTTTTGCCTCATTGGTGAACCTTGTTTACGTTCTTCGTGGTTTCTCATGCGTTTCATTTCAGGTGGTCCTGTTAACCCACCCCCACCCATGTGTACCTACAAGATGTTTCGGGACTGTAAGCCCCAGGAATTCTCTGGCACTGAGGGTGCGGTGAGCTTGCTCAGGTGGTTAGAAAAGGTGGAGTCAGTGTTTCTGATGTGCAACTGTCTCCCAGAAGATCGAGTCAAGTATGCTGTTGCGTTATTCCAGGATGTTGCTTTGACCTGGTGGAATAACATCACCCAGAATATGGGTATTAGGGAGGCTTATGCTATGCCTTGGGAGAATTTTGTTCAACTGCTGAAGCGAGAATACTGTCCAAAGGAAGAGGTGCAGAAGTTAGAGCACGAGGTGTGGAACCTCAAGATGACTGGGTCTGAAATTGAAAAATATACTGTAAGGCGTAATGAGTTGGCAGTGCTGTGTCCTGATCTGCATGTGCCAGAGTACAGGAGGATCGAACACTATATCTCGGGACTAGTACCAGAAATCGCAGGGTAGGTAGCTGCGGGAAATCATCCTACATACTCAGAGGTGGTCCGATCGGCTCATAGGATGATCAACTTGAAGGTGAATGAGGGTATCTTGCCTGCTAAGGGTTCGACTGTCAAGGCCCCGGAGAATAACAAGCGTATGTGGGATAACGAGGGGAAGGGATCTGTGCCAGCACATCAGGGTAAGAGGTTCGATAGCGGGGGTTGTTCTTCTTCCGGTAACAAACAGGGTGGTTATGCGGGGAAATTGCCTAAATGCAACAAGTGTGGGCGTCATCATCAGGGGGACTGCGACCGTAATCGTTGTCATCGCTGTCAGCGATTTGGGCATTTTGCTAAAGACTGTCGGGCGACACTTCCTTCGACTCAAGCTCCGACTACTAACTCGGCTCCTGCCACTTAAGGAACTACGGGAAGACAGGGATGTTACAACTGTGGGGAGACTGGGCATTACAAGAAGGATTGCCCGAAACTGAAGCAGAGCGGGAACAACGGTAATGGGAACAACGGGGGCGGCGGCAGAAATGCACGTGCCTTCGTCATTGGAGCCGCTGAGGCTAGACAGGATCCTGACATAGTTACCGGTACGTTCCTTCTCAATAATCGCTCTGTTAGTGTTTTATTTGATTCTGGTGCCGATAAGAGTTTTATATCCGTGGAAGTTAGTCGACTGCTAGATGTAGTACCCGTACCATTAGAGGCTAAGTATATTATTGAGTTGGCTGACGGTAAAAAGATTGAAGCTACTTGTATCCTTCGGGAGTGTCAACTAGAGTTGTCGGGTTTGTCGTTCCCCATCGACCTTATGCCGGTACCTTTGGGTAGTTTTGATGTTGTGGTAGGCATGGATTGGTTGTCTTTGTATCGCGCGGAGATCGTTTGTTACGACAAGATTATTCGGATTCCTCTCCCTGATGGAGAATTCCTTTCTGTGTACGGTATCAAGGGCGGTGTTCCGCTAAATATCATCTCTAGCATGAAAGCCCTTAAGTGTCTTCGAAAGGGTTATTCGGCCGTTTTGGCACTTTTATCTGTTTCCTCTAGCGATGAGAAGAAGATCGACGATATTCCTGTTGTACGCGAGTTTCCTGATGTATTTCCCGATGATTTATTTGGTCTTCCTCCCCATCGTCAGGTTGAGTTCGGCATTGATCTTGTACCAGGGGCTGCTCCTATTGCTCGGGCCCCCTACCGTCTTGCACCTCCCGAAATGCAGGAATTGTCCAGTTAGTTACAGGAACTCTTGGACAAGGGTTTCATCAGACCAAGTTCTTCCCTTGGGGAGCCCCGATTCTGTTCGTTAAGAAGAAGGATGGAAGTTTCCGATTGTGTGTAGATTACAGAGAACTGAACAAATTGACCGTCAAGAACCGTTATCCTCTTCCACGTATTGATGATCTATTCGACCAACTCCAGGGTTCTAGCTACTACTCTAAGATTGATTTGAGATCCGGTTATCACCAGTTGCGCGTAAGGGAAGCTGACGTTGCAAAAACTGCCTTTCGTACACGTTATGGCCATTTCGAATTCTTGGTCATGCCCTTCGGTCTCACAAACGCACCGGCGGTTTTCATGGATTTGATGAATCGCGTTTGCAAACCGTATCTTGACAAGTTCGTCATTGTATTTATTGATGACATCCTGATTTACTCCAAGAACAAGACTGAACACGAGGAACACCTGCGTTTGGTTTTGGAACTCTTACGACGAGAACAACTTTACGCTAAGTTCTCGAAGTGTGACTTTTGGTTACGCGAGGTTCAGTTCCTAGGACATGTGGTTAATGAACTAGGAATTCATGTCGATCCAGCTAAGATGGAAGCGATCAAGGACTGGGAGCACCAAAGACGCCAACTGAGGTGCGGCAATTTCTAGGCCTTGCGGGCTATTATCGTCGTTTCATTATGGGATTTTCGAAGATCGCTCAACCCCTAACCACTCTTACTCAGAAGGATAGAAAATTCGACTGGGGTGAACCGCAAGAGTCGGCATTTCAAGAACTGAAGTCTAAACTGTGTTCTGCTCCTATTTTGTCCTTACCTGAAGGCCCTGATGATTTCGTTGTTTACTGTGATGCTTCTATTCATGGTCTCGGTTGCGTGTTGATGCAACGCGAGAAAGTGATTGCGTATGCTTCTCCCCAACTCAAGGTGCACGAGAAGAACTACACCACCCATGACTTGGAGTTGGGTGCAGTGGTCTTCGCGTTGAAAATTTGGAGACATTACTTGTACGGTACCAAATGCACCATCTACACCGATCACAAGAGTCTTCAACATATTTTCGACCAACAACATTTGAACATACGACAGCGTCGTTGGATTGAACTCCTGAACGACTATGATTGCGCCATTAAGTACCATCCTGGCAAGGCGAATGTGGTAGCAGACGCCTTGAGCAGGAAGGAATCAGTAAATCCTCGTCGTGTTCGGGCGTTGCAGCTCACCATTCATTCCTCTCTACCTGACCAACTCCGTTCTGCTCAGTTAGAAGCTTTGAAGGAGGAAAACCTTAAAGCTGAGACTATGCACGGTGCCGACAAGCACCTCGAGCGAAGGCCTGATGGCCTGCACTACTTCGCAGAACGCATATGGGTTCCTTTATTTGGGGGACTTCGGGAGCTTGTCTTAGATGAGGCTCATAAGTCCCGGTATTCTATTCATCCTGGTTCGGATAAGATGTACCAAGATCTAAAGGTGCTGTACTGGTGGCCAAACATGAGGTCGGATATAGCCTCATACGTGAGTAAATGCTTGACCTGTGCTAAGGTCAAGGTGGAATACCAGAAACCGTCAGGTCTCTTGCAACAACCTGAAATTCCGGAGTGGAAATGGGAACGGATTACTATGGATTTTGTCACGCAACTGCCTAAGTCACCGAGCGGGAATGATAAGATATGGGTGATTGTTGATCGGTTGACGAAATCAGCCTATTTTCTCGCTATTAAGGAGACCGACACCATGGATCGTTTGGCTCGTCTTTATCTGAAGGAAGTTGTTTCTAAGCACGGGGTGCCGGTTTCTATTATTTCGGATCGTGACTCCCATTTTACTTCTCACTTCTGGAAGTCTTTGCACAAGGCTTTAGGTACCCAACTAGACATGAGTACAGCTTATCACCCACAAACTGACGGTCAGAGTGAGCGCACGATTCAAACCTTGGAAGACATGCTGCGGGCATGTGTGATCGATTTTGGCAAGGGTTGGGAAGCTCACCTCCCGTTAGTAGAATTCTCTTACAACAACAGTTATCACACGAGCATCAAGGCAGCTCCGTTTGAGGCACTGTACGGGCGGAAATGCCGTTCTCCTCTCTGTTGGGCTGAGGTGGGTGAGAGTCAACTCACTGGGCCTGAACTAGTGTACGAAACTTCGGAAAAGATCGTACAGATTCGTAACCGGTTGACAGCATCACGGGATCGGCAAAAGAGTTATGCTGATCAGCGTCGCAAGCCATTGAAATTCCAAGTTGATGACAAAGTACTTCTGAAAGTTTCACCATGGAAGGGCGTCATACGCTTTGGGAAGCGTGGCAAACTCAACCCTCGGTATGTCGGTCCATTTACGATCCTGGAACGGATTGGACCGGTGGCGTATCGTCTTGATTTACCGACGGAGCTCGGTAACGTACATAACGTCTTCCATGTGTCCAACTTAAAGAAGTGTCTGGCTGACGAGTCTCTTATTGTTCCACTGGAAGAGATCAAGGTGGATGATCGTCTTCGGATTGTGGAGGAACCTGTTGAGATTCTTGATTACAAGATTCGTAGCCTACGTCATAGCAAGATTCGCATTGTTAAGGTTCGCTGGAACTCGAACCGGGGACCAGAGTACACTTGGGAACGGGAGGATCAGATGAAGTCTAAGTATCCTCATCTCTTTCCTAAGGAAGCGTTCGAATCGAGATATGTCTCCACTGCAGCTGAATGAATCTCGGGGCGAGATTCCTTTTTAACGTGGGGATGATGTGACAACTCGGGTAAATCTCTCTTTTGGTTTCTATCTTTTGTTTGTTTCCTTCGTTATTCCTTTTGATACTTGTGCAATTTTCAGGACGAAAATTCTTTTAACGTGGGGATGATGTGACACCCGGCAAATTCTGGTTAACAACGTTGTCTAGATGAAAGTCTATCTTAGCGAGTCACGCGTATATTGTACTTAACTGGGTTAGTTAAGTCGTGTTATGGTTCGGGAACTATCAGTTTAGTATAGAGGATCATCGGATGTTAGTCTAGAGGTTCATTAGATGTCAGTCCTTAACCAAGTGTACAAATGGTGACGATTTGTAGAATCGTCAGGGCATACGGAACATACAAGTCTCGAGTCCCGGGAATTGGTGAACGAGTGTGAATATGTTTGTTTGCAAGTGTTATGTGTTTACAATCATTATGTGACTTGTCGGTATGTGAATATGTGTTAACATATGTTAAAACGGGGTTTAACGCGCAAAATACACCGAACCAACCCCTATAGGCGATTAGGGGAGGCTAATCGCCTATAGGGTATGCATTTGGGGATCATTACATGCGATTGGGGGGCTACTCGCATGTAATAACAGGCGATTAGGCCCAATTGCATGTAATGTCATGCGATTAGCAACCCTAATCGCGTGTAGCTGCTGCACAATCGCGTGTTACGTACTGGACGACTAAAAACGACTATAAATACAATGCGTAACCTCCTAAACTTCATAATATCAACCCTAGTCGTCCCATAACCCGCCCCAACACACACACAACCTCTGGAACGTGATTTTGGATCAAAACACAAGGTTTCAAGCTTATTTCATCAATCTATCACAATCTAAGGTGTGATTTTCATCCATGAAATCTTTATTAACGTTTTTATTAAATCCCTAATGGTCCAGACCTGTTTTAAAACGAATAAGCTTTCTGAAAATCGTTAATAAGTATTGTTAATTGGATTTTAAATAGCATGCATGATGTATGTGGGTTTTCAATCAAAAGCTAGGGTTTTTATGATTCAAGATGGATGATTAACATGTTATTAGGTTAGTTTCAGATAAATAATGATGGCATGATGATAGAATCTGAAGTAATTGTTCATTAGGGTTATGGTTATGCATGTTAAGATGATGTTTCATGCTATGTGTATTGTGTTTGGATTACATGGTTGCATGCAGGGCTGATAGAACGAGGATAAACGAAGGATTTTGGTTTAAACATGTTTGGTATAGTTGTTTGATTGATATTTGATGATTACACACGTTCTGGATCTGATTTGGAGTGTTAAACGCGCGAAAAACCGGAACAGCTGGGTTACTGGCGATTAGCAACCCTAATCGCATATGTTATAGGCGATTAGGAGGCCAATCGCCTGAATAGACACCCTAATCGCCTATATTACATGCGATTGGGGGGCTAAATGCCTCTGTTACATGCAATTGTGATCCTAAATGCTAGTTAAGTCCTGAAATACATGTCTTATGACCTAATCGCCTATAAACTCAAGATTTACATGTCTTATGACCCTAATCCCCTATAATATAGGCGATTAGCCTTCCTAAATGCCTGTTGACCAACCTAAATGCTAGTTGACTTTTCCTAATCGCGTGTACTGCTGCTGTAAGTGTAAATTAGCATTCCGAGACCCGATTTGACATATAGGAACATGCTAGGAACCCCGTAACATATCTAATAACTTGGTAACATATGTTTGGACTTAATTATGTGATATTTGAACTACGTGCTATAACTTGTTGGACGTTAACGTATGTTAAGTGTGATTGCATGATTGTATGTTGAGAGCGTAAGCATAACACGGGGAGTCTCGGGTCACCAATGGGATGTCGAGTCTTGTACATTGGGTCAGTTTAACAGTAACAGTGTTTTCAAACAAACTTGGTTATGGTCTGGACATCTAGGGACTAATTAACCTGCGGGTTATTAGTCTAAGTACTTGTAACCGTCATATGTTAGGTCGCCGCTTTACGGGACTAGCATAGCTTGCTGAGTTTATTCGTATTACGAAGTAACGCAACCTAAGGTGAGTTTACGGCCCCTGTTTTAACTGGTTTCACTTTTCGGGGGAGAAAACATGTGTTAAAACTTATGTTTGGTAACTACTGTCATACTATGGGTTTCTATGGTTTACTATACGATCTTTGGATGTCCCGGGGGGGAACCATGAATGTGCGGGTTAGCACAACGGGGAAATGTGAATAGCGCTATTGGGAGTGACCAACCCCGCTCGTCGGCTTGGAGGGCCGGGCGAGTGCATATTGTCTCAAACAGGAACAACATGTTTACTATTTGGGCATGACATCTGGTTTGCGAGTTAGTAATGGTTTTCCAATTGTAGTAGTAACAAAACATACGCCTAGCTAGCGTACTTTGGTTTTCGATTTGTTATAGTATGGACAGGTTGAACTTGGTACTGTGATTACAAAACCTGTAAACTCACCAGCATTTTTGTGCTGACGTATTCTCTTACATGTTTTCTCAGGTCGCTAAGGTAGCACAATGGAACTAGGGCGCACGCGTCTGCACGGCGTCTAGTTAGGATTGCATGGTTTTCAAACGTTGAACACTTGGTTTATTTTGGATTATGTTTTGAATAAGCTTCCGCTGTAATTGGGGATTTTTAAACTATGTTTTTGAAATTGCATATGTTCATTTAGACTTGTTTATTGTGATCGTTGGTTTGGATCCTGGTTTGTCATGCGCCTCGCGGTAAAACTCCGCAAGTGGATTTTGAGGGTGTGACAGATAGTGTAATTGAATCACAAATTTCAATAATGTAAGAATGAGTAAATGATAGTGTATAAAATGTTTAAACATGTTTCACCCCAAAATGTAAAACAGAAAAAAAGGGGCTATGTAAACTCACATTGGCTAAGGTGAATTATCCTCTAAGTGTTGTGAATGTATGCGAGGCGAATCCCAAAGACTAAACAACGTAGCTAGTCCAAATTGAAGAAATAAAAAAAAACGAAAAAGAAAGAATATCAAGCTTCCAATTCGCCAATTACAAGAGCTTATAATCAAAGCTTCAATTGTAGAAGTAATAGACTATAGAAGAAAGGTATGAGGGAAAGTTTAATCGGATTGAAACAATCGATTTAGAGGTGCCAAGTATAATGGGTCATAGGTGGGTTTTTATACTAATTTTGGATTCAATTAGCCATTAAAATTGGTCAACACCATAAAGTAAGGTTTTATGATAAATTGACTATTTGACTAAGACTTTGACTGTTTGACTAAGACTTTGACTAGGACTTTGACTAGGACTTTGACTGTTTGACTAAGACATTGACTAAGGGACCTTGAAAGGGTTTAAGTTTAATTGGTTTTAATTAACATCATGTATGAGCGTGAAAGGATCGATAACAAACAAAGATTGATCAAACAAGTTAGTTTTAGGTGCGGAAACCCTAAAACTATCACAAAATAATAATCAAACAGATTCAAACACACAGATCATCATTTTCAAACGTTTTCATTAATAAAACACTTGTTTACACGTTGAAATATAGATACAATCAAGGTATGAACGATAAACAAGTTTAACAAAACACTAGAGAGAGTTTCTGAAAGTGGAGGGAATAATAATGATCAAAAGTTACATTCAAAAATCAAACTTGTCTATTTATAGACTGCACATTCGCCCAAACTGTTTGTGCGAATGTGCAGGTTCGCCCAAATCAACTGGTCGAACCAAGCTTTACAATAATCTAATTCTTCATTCGTCCAAACTATCTTCCTTCGCACCAACAGAAAATCTCCTTCGCACCTTCGATATTACCAAAACATATTATGTTTTACAATCCAAAGCTTTAGTCGCACTTTTGCATCTACAAACTCCCCCTCGACTATTGCTTGGATTGTGTTCGTCGTTGTTCGTCCATCCTTATGTTCATCAGTCTGATGTGTCTTTGAATCCTTTGTTCTCTTGTCAACACCGGTTCATGAAATTGCTTTTGCTTCTTCGTTTTCAGCTCAGGCACCTTTTGCTTCTCCACAAACTTTCCCAACTTCTCATCATAATCACATCCAGCATTGATATCAAACGCAAAGCATAGAAATACCACACGTTGGTACTTTCCTGCTTGCTCAGCATCTTTTGCATCTGAATAGATCGGATTATAGAACAGCATGATAATATCCTCATGTGAACAGTTTATCAACCACATGGGATCAAAGATATGCACTTTCTTGTAATTCGTCTCTCCGTCTTTCAACACAATCACGGCCTCTGCAATCTTCCAATCATAATACCACCAGATGAAGTCTTTGGCGAAATGTTGTGGAATAGGCATCAAAGGAATCTTTTTCAACACTCGCGGTGGTTTGTATTTTAACGTCACCTTGGGCATACCAGTTATCAAATCAATATCCTTCTTATGAACAATTCGCTTTGGATATTGTGGTGTAAACAAGTCCCACTTGGTTCGGCTTTCCCTAGTCATCTTTTCAGCAAAGTAAGTAATCTGACTATTTGACGCTCCCGTTAAACGGTGACGACAAATATCACGGATTGCCCAATATGGAAGGGTCTTCAAGTGATGAAACTTGTCGAAATACAAGATCCCCTTCTCCCACTTTACTGCGAAGCATCTTAACTCTTTAACAAACTTCCAGGCCAATGCACGACCTTTAAAAATCCTATTGTGAAGTTTGTAAAAGCTTCCTTGAATATCAGGTTTCGGACGATTGTTTTCCTTTTCTTTCAACTTCTTCAACAACTCTTTCAAACTTTCTGACTGCTCGAACCGTGGCTTGTTATGCCCTTTAAAGATTTCGTCTTCAAAGACTTTGCTCTTTTCTTTTGCTAGCTTCTCGGCATGGTTTAGCAGTTCATCTGAGAAAGAAAATCCACAATCTTGATTTGTCCTGAAATATTGTGGATATTCTTCGCTCGTAATGTCTTCCATTTCAACTTCTTCGAATGCAGGAACGTCACGGTCATCAGAATGATTCCCGGCTTCCTTCTTAGGTATTTTAGGTATGAAGTTGTCAGCAAGTAATTCTTCTAAAGTCTTGCCTACTTGCTTTGCTAAACCTTCAAGTATCTCTTTCGAAATTGCCGCCGAAACTTTCCCATCCTCAAGATCAGGGTCATCAAATTCCAACTCAAATAGTTTATTGTTCGATTCAAATATTTCTGGAAACCTGCTAGTCATGTCGATCGTCCAGACTCGATCAGTGAGCATCTGGCGATACTTGTTCTTATCATCTTCAGATAGTGACTGCAATTTCTCGTTCCAGAAGATATCTTCATCAACATTCTCACCAGGAGCTTTAGAGCTCGATTCACCACCCTTATCTGAGTCATGCTTCTCGTATGTAAACTTATCAACATCATCATCATCGTCATCACTACTATCATCAAATGCAGAGCCGTTTCCATCACTCGAACCATCATCAGATCCTCCATCATCCTTATCATCCTTCTTCTTCTTCTTCTTTGTATCATTTCCAGCATCTTCATCAAGTTCATCATCTTCTTCTTCATCAGACAGTTCATAATCAACTTGATCTTCTTCTCTTTCTTTTTCTACTTCACCAGCTTGAAGTTGAGGAGCTTGAGAGTACAAGTTCTTGATCAGATCATCCATATGCTTGTTACTCTTCTTTAACTGTTTGTTCTCCTCCTTCAAGACTATGATTCTTCTGGTGTTCCGTTGCTCATGCTTCAGCAACTTCTTATTTTCTCTCTTCAATCTCTTGATTGTCTTCTTCAAGGTCTCATTATCATCTGCCGATGTGACTACAACCTCCAGCATTTTCTTATCATTAGACTTTAACTGCTCAATCTCCGTCTGTTGTTTGTTAATCAGATTCATCATTTCAGACAGTCTCTGATTCACAGCAGTCATGATGTCACTATCCACCGATACTTTTGTCTTCTTTGGAGGTTCAACAGCATCAGGCAGTTTACCTTTTCTGATCTTCTTTAGCACATTATCCAATGCTTCATTAACATCATCCATCGGTATTTCTTCAGTCTGTGGTGTGCTAGATGTTGTTGCAGTCTTCTGCTTCTTATGAGCTGGTGCAGTAACCGGTGATTTAGAACTTGTAGCTGGTGGCAGTTTCTTACCAGCTATCAAAGATTCTATCTCTTTCTTTCTCTTTATACTCGGCTTCTCCTGTTTCTTCTTTTCTTTCCTAGCAGCTTGCACAGGAGAACCAACAAACGTCTCATCAACATTAAAACCCAGCTCTTCTTCATCAACGGGAATAGGACTTTTGTTCCCTTGATCCTCAATGTTCTGGCTAGCAGACGCACCAGCCTCAGTGGCCTTGGGCATAGTCGTCTCTACTATTTCAGCATCAGAATTCCATTGTTCAACCTCTAACGTCTCTTCTGAGTCAATAGACGCTTCATCAACTAAATTCAATCCCTTTTTTGCCATCCTCTTATTTCTTCTCTGAGTACTTTTCTTCTTCTCTGGTTCAGAAACCTCAATCCTTATCTCTGGTTTCTTTGTCTTCCCGCTCTTTGCGCCTACATTCACAACTTGTCTTTTGCGCTTAGCATCAGGATCAACATGATGTAAAGGATTATCCTTATCGGAATCACTGTTAACATTCCTTACAAGCCCCTCACCCGGATCTGTGTAATCCACTCTAGCTAGGTGTCCAAACAAACGTCTAACAGGAGGACGTTCTTCAACAGACAAACCTTTATAAGCTTTCATCCTAGCGAGTGTGTTCAACGACATATGTTCCTGAACAACAATGTGTTTAGGATCTCTCTTCAGCTCTTTATACTTGTGATCAAATATCATTTGGAGAAAACGAGGATATAAAAGAAACTTCAGGTTCCTCGTGCCATTAACAGGCTCCAGTAAATGAGACATCAGCATGCCAGAGACATTGAACGGTTTGTTCAATACTAAAGCAACCATCATAGAACTGATGCTCTTCCTCATTAAATCATAACCTCCTGCTGCAGATCCGAAAACATGAATTAAAACGTGTGCCAGATACTTGAATTGTGGGCACAGTTTTCCTTTATGCAACGAACCGTCAGTGATTGGTCCGTTATACTTCATCCTGAGAAAGCACTTTCTTTGATCCATGAATGTAAACTCCTTTGGATCTTTCGGATCATCATTCAGATTCAATGCTTCTCTCAAATCCTCTTCGCACACAATGACTCGTTGTCCTTGAATTTTGCTTGTCAAACAAGATTCGCACTTCCAGAAATCAAGTTTAGCATTAGACCAGAATTCCTGAATCATATCTCGGTAAATAACTATCGGCGTGGTAATGACATCAATCACCCTGCTTCTCTTCAGAAAATCAATAATTCCGACAAATTCTGTATGCTTCTTCACATCTCCAAGATACGCACAACAGTTGTGCCCGTTTTCAAAGTCTAGCTGTTTAGCAGGCTGTGATGAGGATCCTGCTTGTTCCGTCGTCTTCTGTTGTTCGGACATCGTTAGATCTGCAAAACAAACAAAAATACACGTTAAAAATCGTCAAAATTTCAAAATGAAAATTTTTGGTCATAATCTTCCTCTTTCGCCCAAACGGGGGTACGAAGGTGGTTTTGTAAAGGTACGAATGAGAAATAATTGGTACGAATGTATTGATTTTGATAAAGTGTTTCATTCGCCCTAGTAATTCTCATTCGCCCAAATGATCTTCTTCCTTCGCCCATTCGATCTGGTCGAAAGAAGCAGTTCATAAATTTGAAATATCAATTTTGAAATTTAATGATTCTAAACATGTCCATTTGATTGAAATCAGGCCTAATAATTCCGATAAACATTTCTAAACCAACAGTTTCAACAATTATATATTGTGTTTGTGTTTTCACCCAAAAACTAGGGTTTAAACCATGATTGATCAATCTGACTAGTTTTAAACCATGTTTTTGGTTATTTCTCCCCCTAAAACACACACACAATAAACCCTATGCACTAATTGAAACAATTATGATGTATTTAAACGATTTAGAACAGTTAGGGCTTCGAAATGTAAAACAGAGATTAAGGGCTGAATCCTTGATGATAACCTGTTAAATTGATAGCAAAATGATCAGTGTGAATGTACGAACACAATGGAATGGTATAAAATGAACGAGCAACAAGGTGAGTTTAAGTGTAAAAATCTGGAAAAAATATGACTGAGGTTCGAATGAGAAGATGTAAATATATAGGCTTGTCCCTTCGCCCGTTTTGGTCATACGAAGGAGAAACTTTTGTTTCCTTCGACCCTATTGAAAGGGTACGAATGAGGCTAAAAGGGTTCGAATGAGAAAAGTTCATGAACACTCTCCTTCGCCCAACAAAACATACGAATGAACAATTAAAATCCCACATTCGACCAACCGAATGGGCGAATGAGAATTGGGATTTTTGAAAATTTTTCAAATCTCAAAAACAAGTCCCGGTCCAATTATTTTCCAACATTTAAGCATCCAACATTCATGTTTTCACATTTTAAAAGTTACAAAGCTCAAATGGTGTATCCAGGTTTAGAAAATCGACATCAACCACCATCAGTTATCAAAAATAAGATGAAAAAGAAAAATCTTTTTGGATTTTCTAAAGTTTATGCTAAAACACACCTAAAATCTTTTTGAGTTTTGTAATTTTTTTGACGAGAAAATAAAATGCAAAAATGTAAATGAAAAACTGTAAATGTTTTTGGGATTTCCGGTAAAGGGATCATATCAGTTTTTGAGAAATCTGATCACACCGTTGATCTTTTTGAAATTATTATCATTAAAGACAATGTGTGATCTGGCAATTGCTGATATTGTGATCCATATAAACTCACATGCAGACTTTTGTGCAGTGCTTTATACTGATACTGATATTTATAATATAAACGCAATTGTCTGTGGTTCCCACACACACGACATACTCCCGTATCAAGAAGTAAATGCACAATGACTCATTGTAAAGCGTGATTATGCTTTCGTCGTCTGTAATTGTACAAGATATAATGCATAGAGGTATACAGGTCAGTAAATTAATGCAGCAAAGTAACATATGCACTATACCAGGTTGAGGACTGATATTAATCATGATTTGCATCAATGATCAATACGATGTAATAGATAATCTTTGATTATCATATAACATGGAAAGTTCCTCAATTCGGTAACTTTAGGATTTGGCATATAACTCTTTTATAAAGACACCCTGTCTGATCTAGGTCCGTAATGACTTACAGCAGAAGATCAGAGAGGCTATCTCCAGACAACTAATAACATAACGACCCTAAACCTCCGAATTTTGTACAGATACCCTATCAAACGAAATTACGGTACTAAGACCATATGCCCATGAGGAGTTCATCCACACAACAATTCGTTTGATATGTATGTATCAGGCACGCAGTAATAGGTCTACGAAGCCTATCAGCACATCGCACAGACTCAGACACACGCCCTATATAGCATTACATTATTTAGAATGTGTCAGATCCCCACTGATGTACTATCATTTCCCTTTATACTCCAGGAAATCATTTTAGAATTTTCTGATTTTTATAGATTTTCGAATTTACTGTTCCCAAGGATAAGCTGGAGCATTTCAAATATGTGACTGCCCAGATATCGTTTGTTCACAGAAATCTGACGGCATTAATCTAAGGGAAGAAGATATAGCAGTCAGCAAAGAAATTTTTTAATTTTTATGGTTTTTGAAATTTTTCAATGTTTTTGTATTTTCGAAATTTTTCTGAAAAGCAGTAAAAATTTAAACTAAAAAATGATAGACTGAGGTGGTGATCAGTCCTGTTTTTCTTTAATACCATTAGCTTTCAAAAGATAATCAAATCTGGATTTGTCAAAAGCTTTGGTAAAAAGATCTGCGCGTTGATAATCAGTGTGGATTTTGACCATATCGATCAACTCTTTAGCATAACAATCACGGATAAAATGATATTTAATCCGGATATGTTTAGCCTTTGAGTGATTTACTAAGTCTTTTGTTAATGCGATTGCGGCCTCATTATCACAGTAAATAGGGGTTTTAAGAAATTGCAAACCGTAATCCACCATCTGCTGTTGGATCCAAAGAACCTGTGAGCAGCAGCTCGATGCTGAAACGTATTCTGCTTCACATGTGGATAGTGCAACTGCGGTTTGTTTCTTGCATTGCCAGGTCACGAGCCTGCTCCCCATAAACTGACATCCAGCCGTTGTGGATTTGCTGTCTTTGTCACAGCCGCCCCAATCTGCATCACTAAAAGCGATTAGGTCAAAATTATCATCATGAGGGTACCAAAGTCCTTTTGATGGACAACCCTTCAGATATCTAAGGATACTCTTGACAGCTGCAAGATGACTCTGTTTCGGCTTCGATTGATATCGTGCACAAAGACATGTCGCAAACATTATATCAGGTCTTGACGCTGTGAGATACATCAGAGATCCGACGATTTCTCTGTATGTAAATGGATCAGTCAGCTCCCCCTTAAGGTCAACTCCAATCCCGTGATTGGGCTGAATCGGGGTATCCATCGGCTTCGAATCATCCATCTGGAATCGGCTCAAGACTTCAGAAACGTATTTCGTCTGGTGAATAAAGATCCCCGTTGGTCTTTGCTCCACTTGCAGGCCGAGGAAAAACTGCATTTCTCCCATAGCGCTCATTTCGAACTTTTCCTGCATAACTTGTTCAAATTCCCTGCACAGAAGTTCGTTAGTTGACCTGAATATAATATCATCAACATAAATTTGTACAAGAAGCAAATCATCTCTTGTTCGTTTCGTGAACAGTGTGCAGTCTACCAGTCCGCGTTTGAATCCTTTCGAGAGAAGATACGTGCTCAGCTCCTCATACCATTGTCTCGGAGCCTGGTGCAACCCGTAGAGAGCTTTGTTTAACACATAAACCTTATCCCGGTGAATAGGGTCCTCAAAGCCTGGCGGTTGACCTACGTAAACTTCCTCTTTGACCACACCGTAAAGAAAAGCGCTCTTTACATCCATCTGATACACCTTAAATTTCTTCCATGATGCAAACGCTAGGAACATTCTGATAGCTTCCAAGCGTGCAACTGGTGCATAGATTTCATTGTAGTCGATTCCTTCAACCTGATGAAAACCTTGAACGACCAAACGAGCTTTGTTTCACACTATGACTCCTCTGTCATCCTTCTTGCATTTAAACACCCATTTGGTTCCAATTTTCTTTCTTCCAGGGGGCAAAGCTGTCAGGGTCCATACACCAAGTTTCTGGAACTGTAATAACTCCTCCTGCATTGCTTCCACCCAGGCGTCATCCAAAAGAGCATCCTTGTATGTCCGCGGCTCGACCTGCGAAACATAACAAGCACATGACCAGTCATTTTGAAAACCAGATTTCTGAATTTTGGCATATAAAGCAAGGTTGCCAATGTTTTCTGGTGCTTGAGCATTTCTCAGCTGCTCTCTTGTCATTACACTGCTACCAGGATCACCGATAACCTGTTCAAGCGGGTGTATCCGATGTATCCGAGATTCCGCATAATCAGGTACTTGTACTCCCGTTTGAGTTGTCAAATTCTCTGTAGAAACCAGATCATTACCCACATTCGATGTTGAAGCATCAGTATTAGATGGGTTCATTGGTGGTGTCACTATAGCGTTGTCCAAAATAGCTTCACTTGTTGCATCATCATCTTCATATTCTGATTCTGATGAATTAAGCGATGTAGAAGCCTCTTGGAACACCTCTTCTTCCAACACAGGAGCAGTGGTATCATTAGAAGCTGCTTGGGAGTTTACCGTGATCGGACGCACTAACGGTGAAGTTACGGCGTTTTCGACCTCGTAGTATAAGCGAAGTACAGCTTCTTCAACCATGCTATCTAGATTGAATGATTCAAAGAAGTCTTTGTAATCAAACATCCAATCTGGTCCTCCACCCTGTACATTTTGTGTATATCTTTGAACTTCGACGTTAGTCCACTCCTCGAATTTTCTAGTTCTTTTGTTGAATACCCGTTTTAATGGGGTTGCATATCCAACAAAATAACCTTCTTCAGCCTTTGGTGCAAACTTCTCCGAAGGATTCAGCATTGTACATGGGGCACCAAATGGTTCTAGATACTCCAGATTCGGCTTGCGTCGGTTCAACAGCTCATAAGAAGTCTTGCCAAACTTCTTCACTGTCAAAACACGGTTAAGAGTATAACATGCCGCGTAAATAGCTTCGTTCCAGAACATGACTGGAAGATTTGAATCCGCAAGCATAGTTCTTGCCATCTCTATTAGAGTCCTGTTCTTTCTCTCTGCGACACCGTTCTGCTGGGGTGTATACGGAGCGCTATATTCATGATGAATTCCTTTGTTTGCACAAAGATCCTCCATCTGAGTGTTTTTAAACTCCGTCCCATTGTCACTCCGGATTCTTTTGATCTTCAGACCATATATATTCTCCAGACGTGTAAACAGAACCTTTAAGTTATCAAAAGTGTCGCTTTTCTGATGCAAACACATTACCCATGAAAATCTTGAATAATCATCAGTCACCACAAGACAGTATAACTCCCCGACATGACTTTTACGTCTGACTGGACCGAATAAATCCATATGCAAACGTTCAAGTGGCAGCTCAACGGAATTGACTTTCTTTGGTCTATGGGATTGTTTGTGCTGCTTTCCCTTCTTGCAACTGATACACTTGTCATTCAAATGGAAGTGTTTTACATTAACTCCTGTGACAAGTTCATTCTTCACAAGCTGATTCATTTTTCGCAAATGGATGTGTCCCATTCTCATGTGCCACATAATCGATTCTTTTTCTGTAGCCTTGGAGAGGAAACACGTGACTTGGCCATGGGTGGTCATTGCTTTGGACATGTCGAGAATATACAAGTTGTTTACTCTCGGTGCCTTCAGCATCACCCACTCTTTCGGTAGCTCAAACCCAGGTTTCAAGATGTAACAGGATTTGTCATCAAAATACACAGAAAATTGTTTATCACAAATTTGACTAACACTGAGCAAATTATAGTCTATCTGTTTCACGTATGAAATCCGCTCAAATGTTACGACCCCATTGCTTACACTACCCTCCATAGTAATGTAGCCTCCCTTATTACCAGCAAATGCCACATAACCTCCGTTAATGTTTTTGATGTCAAAGAGTAGCGTGAGGTCCCCTGTCATGTGACCAGAAGCTCCACTGTCAACAATCCATAGGCTGCTAACAGGGCCAGCTGGAGCTCCCTGCACATATAAAGTAAAGCAGTTAGTTCTTTCGGGGGACCCAAGCCTGTTTGGTCTTGGGTCTTTGAACGGGTTGTTTCAAAGAGTCTTTCATATCACAAACATCTTGGGTTACTTCAACCCCTTTCTTCTCACTCACAATTTTCTTTTTCTCATTCTTCTCATTCTGTGAAGTAGAGGCTCCTTCAGATTCCTTAGATGACCAAGATTGCTCAGATCTTTTCAAGATCCGAATCTGAGATTTTGAAGTCTCAGTCGGTTTCTTTACTTCATCTTTAAAAGCAATCTTCTTGGTTACCTTCTCTGATTTAACAGAGACAGGTCCAACTGCTTGTTTTCCATTAGGTTTAGGAGCAACCTTTTTGTTATCAGCAGTTGAGTTCATCATAGGTTTCTTAACAGATTTATCAGTGGTCATCCGGTTGCGTTTATCATACGTCATCGGACGGTTTTCCCTCTTGTTGTAAAAATTGTTTTGATTATGATAAGAATCTTGCTGAGGGAAATACCGTCTCTTTTGATAGCCGTAGTTGTCAACCGGATAATCACGATGTTGCCTCATCTCCACCTCGTGCCTTTTGTGTCGTACGTACGGGCAGGCGGCAAGTAAATGTCCCTGTTCCCCGCACTTATAACACGCACGGTATTCCTCATAGTTTTCCTTGATCGGCGACTTGGAAAAGTTAGCAATGGGATATCGATCGACCATGCATTGTTTCCTTAAACTCTCAGGAGCTGGGTCCTTCGAGTAAGTCGGTTCAATAAAACTGTTTTCTTTATGAACAGGCAAAACAAATTGTGTGACATTGACCTTAGCCTCTTTATCCGAATAAATTTTGCCTAAAATTTCTTGAGGAATGTCATTGGTTCTTTCAAATTTTGGAAACCAAATCGTACTTTCCTGCCAGATTTTTTCTATTTTTGAATAATTGACAAACTTAATCGGATATTCATCATCGGATAAAATCTTATTGGAGCATTGCATCTGATAGAAGATTTTGACAGGTTTGTCACACGATTCGTTGCTCACATCATTGGTTTTCTCAGATTTAAGCTCATTTTTCTTTTCTACCGGTTTTACCACATTTTTCTCAAATTTTGTTTCGTTTTTCTTTTCTACCGGTTTTCTCACATTTTTCTCAACCTTCTTTACCTCTTTCTTTTCAAAACTCTTACCAACAGACTTTACATTTTTCTTAACCTCATTTTTACGATGAGCATTTGCCATTGGATGAATGATCTGAGACGGTGAGACTGGCTCAGTAGTGATTATATGATTTTCATCAGGGATATCACTATCACTTTCAACCGTCTCAGATGGTTCATCCTCTTCATCTGAATCATCAGTAGCGACCACACCCTCATTATTTCCCAGTACTGGTCTCACATCAGAATACGGATCCCCGACACTAGAAGTGTTAGGTTCGTTTTCTGATGTAGAATCAGAATTGATTAAAGTCTCCGGTGGTATTGCATGTAAAGTGTGATTCTCAAACAATACCAGAGATGGGACCGACTTATAGTTTGCACTATTTGACTGGGAGGGTTCTTCGATGATATGGTCGACTACATATGCTATGTGCTTGTAACTCTCTAATTTCTTGTTTACTTTTTCCGCAAAGCACTTGATGGTTGCCATTTCTAATTTAGTGTTTTCCATTTCATTGATGTAATTATTAATGGCAAGTTGTTTGATAGACAATGTCTTTGTCAGTTCAGACACATCCTTTTTATAACCATCAAGAACTTTGTTGAAATCTTTTAAGTCCTTTTGATAAATCTGACAATTGATTTTGGCACTCTCAAGTTGAACCTTGAGAAGCTTGTTTTCATCAGTCAGTTTTTCTAAATCAGCACATTTATCACATTTAACACATGCTTGAGATTGAGTTTCAGAACTTACCGGCTTGGGAGGTTCTGTCATGGCTATCAAAGCGAAGTGAGCTTCCTTCCGTGCGAAGAATTTGGAGTAGTCAATCTTGGTGCATGCATCATCCACCATACATGACTTGCGGGTCATCAGGAAGTTAGCTTCAGCTAGCAGTTGGTCAATGTCATCATCTAGTGAATTCAAACTAGCCTCTGAATCAGATTCACTCTCCATATCCGAGTAAGCTGAATCGTATTGGTCTCCAACATCAGTGACAGAATCAAGAATCATCCCCGATTTCTTGTCTTCACTCTCAGCAATCACATCCTCATTCACTTCCTCAATTTTCAACTTCGACACTTTTTCAATCACAACCTCTTCTTCAATTTCCTCATTCTCATCCAAATTCATCTGCTGTGCCACACATGCTACATTCCCAGCAGTGATCTCCTCCACCCCCAATTGCATACCAGTCCAATCAAAACCTTCATCCTTTTGGATCACAAGTGCTTGGTTTTGATTGTCAGTTTGGTTTTGGTTTTGTGTGTTAGGTGTAGTGATAGGAACAATAGTTCGGTTTGGATTTTGTTGAGGTTGGTTTTGAGTTGTGGATTGTCTGGTGTTGTTGTTTTGTTGACGGTTCTGATAAGTGTTTTGTGGTTGAAAGCTTGAGATGTTTGGACTGTTGTATGACACTTGATTTTGGTTTTGGTTTTGTCTATTTTGGTATGTTGAATTGAAAGGGTTTCGGTTACTTTGTTGCGCTGGCTGTGTGCACTCCCTTTTAAAGTGTCCCTTCTCACCACAGTTGAAGCATGTAACTTTTGCTTTGTTGAACCCGTATGTGGTGTTGGGAGAGGTTGAGAGATCAGTTCTGCCAGTCTTCTGAATAAAGTCAGTGGCTCTCCTCATAATGCTTGCAAAAGCCCACTGAATGTGCATCAACTCCATCTCCTCTTTGTCGATTTGAGCGTAGTCCTCATTGGTGAGATTGTTGTTACCAATTTGACTCGCTACCAAACCGTTGTAAGAAGCAACCATAGCAGATACAAGAGCAACATGCTGTTGAGCAATTTCAACAGTCAAATTGTTAAGGTTTGAGGTCTCTAACACAATCGGGTTTTGACTTGACTGTGCTTGAGTAATCTGCATCTGATTCATTTGAGGAGGATATTGTTGTTGTTGTTGAGGTTGACTTGATGTGTAGCATGCGGCTTGTTGTAAACGTGAAAAAGGTGGAATAAAGTTTGATGTTTGATAAGGTTGTTGTGTGTATGATGGTGTGTAAGATGAAGTTTGAGCAAGGTAGTTAATGGGTGCTTTTGTTGGTTCAACAACGTTAGACACACATGCTATGTGAGGAGCAACATTAGAAGTGGTGCTTGAAGCAGAAAGAGAGTTAGATGTACCACTCACATATAAATCAGGATTCTGTGGAATCTGAGCTCTCTTAGCTTTTCTCTTTTCCTCCATCTCTTTGTTTTCCAGCTTTTGGATGAACTCGTTAATAGTCCAATACTGGTAAGCATCCTTCTCCTTTAACACTTCGATGTGTTGGTTCCAGTAGGGTGGTAAAGCATCAGCAAATTTATCTACTAATTCCGACATTGGAATGCTGATCTCATAGCTCGACAATTCAGTGAGCAAATGGCAGTACCGTGGAACCAACTCTTTTAGGGTCTCATTACCCATGTAACTGAAGTTTTCAAACTCCTTTCGAAGCTCTTCCATCCTTAGCTTCCTGGTCTTCTCATTTCCATCATGTCGATTTCTCAGCATATCCCATAATTGTTTGGATGTTGTGCACGATCCAAACTGATGCAATAGATCAGTGTTGATCGCCTGGAATAGCTGAGAGAATGACTTCTTCTCTATCGCAAACCTTTTCTTCTCATCATCCGCTAAATTCTACAAAGGGATCGGTTCTCCAGTATTCTCCAGAATAGGAGCAACGTAACCCTTCACAATCATTTGCCATGCCTCGGCTCCCTCAAGTCCTTGTCCCTCAACGTGGATCTTAAACTTCGTCTTCCAAGTATTATACTCCTTCATGTCCATTAGCTTTGGTGGACGATTGCCGCTTCCAGAAGATAGATCATGAATAAGAGTGGATATAGCGTTGGTCGTCTGCGAATGAACTGCTGCTGCTGCGACTCCCCAATAGTTGTCAATCGGTTGTGGTAATGGTTGAACAACTTGTTGTGGAGCCGAACTAGTCATTGCCATATAATTGATTGGCTGTGATGGTTGACTAGTCTTCTGAGCTGCAATGGACCACGGATCTTGTGTTGTCTGCTGTTGTGGTGCTTGAGTAGGTCTAGGCGTTGTTGGAAAGTTCCACATCTTGTCCTGCAAACGATTAAACACGAAAAGATTAAAAATGTTTTAAAACAGGATGCTCCTTCGTATATACGAACGTGCGAATGAGAAATAAATTTCTCCTTCGACCGTTTTTAACTGATACGAATGTGAACTAAAACAACAAAATCTCCTTCGACCACTTTAGACTCTCTTTCGACCGGTTTTCTGGCTCCTTCGACCGTTCGATCAGACGAAGGTGAAATAACGGGGCGAATGTAAAAAAAATAAGCAATCAAAGTCTTCTTTCGACCACTAAAACACCTCCTTCGTACACAAAATCCTTCTTTCGACCCAAATGATTTCCACTTTCGACCAAACTCTCTCGTTCGACCCCTGTGATTTCAAAAACGGTTATTCTTTGAAAATCAGTTAATTTTGATCATGTTTATCAAATGTTGATGGATTTTGATGATCTTAATCAGGTTTTGAATCGGAATTGATTTGGAACAACTTTAATAAAGAGAATTATCCGATTTAAACTCGAAATCAAGGTGTAATCGATCAAAATCTTATCACATCTGTTTGTTCATTGAAAAGAGAAACTTTTTGACCAAAATTGGGTCCAAATCAACTGAGAGATTATTAATTTGTGGTTGTTTGATCCAAAATGGCTCTGATACCACTTTGTATGAGCGTGAAAGGATCGATAACAAACAAAGATTGATCAAACAAGTTAGTTTTAGGTGCGGAAACCCTAAAACTATCACAAAATAATAATCAAACAGATTCAAACACACAGTTCATCATTTTCAAACGTTTTCATTAATAAAACACTTGTTTACACGTTGAAATATAGATACAATCAAGGTATGAACGATAAACAAGTTTAACAAAACACTAGAGAGAGTTTCTGAAAGTGGAGGAAATAATAATGATCAAAAGTTACATTCAAAAATCAAACTTGTCTATTTATAGACAGCACATTCGCCCAAACTGTTTGTGCGAATGTGCAGGTTCGCCCAAATCAACTGGTCGAACCAAGCTTTACAATAATCTAATTCTTCATTCGTCCAAACTATCTTCCTTCGCACCTTTCATGCTTCCTTCGCACCAACAGAAAATCTCCTTCGCACCTTCGATATTACCAAAACATATTATGTTTTACAATTCAAAGCTTTAGTCGCACTTTTGCATCTACAATCACAAAACACCAAATGGTGTAGTGGTTTGTGTGGTGTGGTTAAGGTTTAGCCCGCCAGGGAGTTGGGTTCGAATCCTGGCACAGGCAAACATTTTTTTTAACGTTTTTAAATCAGAATTTAATACAATCCAATTTAATATTGATTATACGTCATTATTTTAACAAAAAAATTAACAAAATGGATGGTAAAGATACTGTAAACATGAATCGGATGAATAAACGAGGGAGTTCTATATATATATATATATAAATAAAATTTGTGTGATGTTACAGTCTCCACTACTTTTAGGAACTTCGTCCCGAAGTTTATTTTAAGAAGAAACATTTGAATAGTGTTGAGGATAGTTAGGGTGACTATGGTTCAGAGTAGGGTAAGAGTTTAAGGAATGTATAAGATAACCATAAATGCTAGATGGACTACCAAATAACCAGGGTCTGTTATTGGTCTGACCCTACAGTATCCCTTTCCACGTATCATTAGTGTTTATATATAGGGTGTACCACAGCTAACCCATCACACCTCTGATACTTCGAAAACATACGGGGTATCTCCCAAAACCTTAATTGAATTTCACACTACCTTAATGTACCTGTAAATTCATGATTACGTTCCGGACCGCAATCACCAATTTACCTTACATTAGGGTTTTGTGTCCTTCTATGACTCTAAACACACATGTAAGTAATGCAAAATAGCCTTGTGATTGAATCGTATACAATGTATCCAAAAATAAGTCCAACTGTTGAGCAGGAAAAGACCTCTACCAGTTAGTGAGTAAGAACCTCTACCGATTGTTGAGCAGGTGCGATAGCCTCTACCAGTCGTTGAGCAGGTTGTAGGGCCTCTACCGACTGTTGAGCAGGCATGATGACCTCTACCAATCGTTGAGTAGGTTATTTGGTACTCTACTAACTGTTGAGCAAGTACTTCATCCTCTATCAGTTGTTTGATTAAGTGTACCAATTATTACACACATGAATTGCAAATTGATAATATGTACATGTAAGCAATCAAGTATCAAGTATAGCATACGAGTTGTAATAGAGTTGCCCTAGACAAGGTTAATGACTCTAGGTGTGTCTATAGCAAATAGTTTATATTCCATGAATTCTAGTTTCAAATGTTCAAATATGGTAGATAGTCGAATCCTCATGTATAACTAAGGATTATGTTTGATGCAACACACAATCAAGTTTCAATAGTTTGGTTATCATGGGTAACTAGCTCATGTGTGAGAACGTGAAGGATATGAATTTAGTTCTTGAGCGGATGATGAAAAATCTTGAAGCAGAATCAAGGTTGTGAGAGATAGTGAATGTGAAGATAGTTGATAAAGAGTTTATTTTATAGTAAGGAGATTATGTAGCAGTGTAAATTTTGGGGTTTGGATCAAAGGTTATAATCAAGTGTATAAGAAAACATGATTGTGGTATATGCCAAATATTGTAAAAATTTGAACAAGTTGAAAATGAGTGACTGTCGATGGAGAATTTAAAGACTAGATATTATTCCTATGGATAAAAAAAAATTCTTATTTTCAAAATTGGTTTTATACATAAAGCAAAAGTTGTTAAATAGTACAAGCTAAGTGGGCTTTGATTAAAATATTCCCGTTAGTTGGAGATTTCAAACATGACATTAGGTTTTGAAGATCAAGGTTCTATTAAGTGATTTTTAATAGTTTAAAGCATTATATAGAAAATTGTTTGTTACGTCAATAAATAAACAATTGAATTTAAGTTCTAGGACATCTTTTGACAAAAATATGTACTTGGTAAAGTTACTAGGTAATAAAAATACAACAAGATTTAGAAATCTTTAGTTTGTGCTAAGGTATGAGGTTATAGTTTTTAAAAAATAAGTAACATGTGAAGAAATGAAATAATATGATTTGGGTAGGGTGTTGAATATTTAAAAAGTGGCTAAGATGGTAAGGTGAAGTGTGATTGTGAAATCCATAGATGGTTATGAAATGAGATTGATTTAAGCTGTAAAATTTTGAGATTTTAGAGCTTAGTTTAAGGAAAGTGAGTGTAATCATTTATTCATTAATTAAAACGAATAAACGAAAACGTTGACATATCAAAACTTCTAGATCCTAATAACATAGTGAAGACATGCTTTAGCCTATAAGTGAACACTCATCCCGAGAATTCCCAGGTAGGCATCCGGGTCCCTCGTCTGATTGGGATTTATGCGCAATGCCAGTCCTAGACAGAAAACTCAGAATACAGGCGTTCACCCTTCCAGATTGCACATGTTCGTTATTAAAATCTAGAACTTCGACGAGATCTTCAAGGTGGTTCAGGCTAAACCTGAGGATTTGTCCTATTAGTCTAAGAGTAGATCTTGTGATGGAGAACAATCTTCTTGTAGGGACTAAAGTAGGGATAAGAAGTAGGAGGGAGATAGAGAATAGAAACAAGTAGGGTTGCAAGTAAAAGGAGCAAGTACTGATTATAATCCTATGGTTATAGACTAGATTATTTTTCTAATAACCTAATTCCCTATAACCATGGCTCTGATACCAATCTGTAACACCCCAACCGATGGCGGAAACATCGAGGTGTCACGTATAAATGATTGTTCAATAGCTCATGGTACTAAGTGAAAGTTGAATAATATTAAACAATTTACAATTCATCTTACAAGTAAAGATTACAAAAGTTGACTAATATAAACTAGGTCCAAAGCTCTTATGTATTCCAAGACTTGTACAACTTCCAATAGCAAATAACCCTGAAACATGTTAAGTTGGAAAGATGGGGGGGTCAACTATAAATAGTTGGTGAGAATACATAGGTTTTGCATATAGTTGAAAACAATATGTTGTATAGCAATCATTGTTGAAGTATAATAATGAGTAATGATAGAATATGAGTCCGACATGTAACAATGCGTCTTTTGTAAAATCAAACCTTGTGTCGACTGAGACCTAACTCGCAAGTTAGTAAAAGTGTAACTGTTATCGATCATCCCTGAATTTATGCGGGGGGATGGGTTTGTCAGACCTATAGCGCTATAATCTAAACAGGCGGCTTGATCAATGTTAATGATTGTACTGTGTCTTTTTGTTACAGTCAAATGATAGAATGAGTAAATGATAGTGTAATTGAATCACAAATTTCAATAATGTAGAATGAGTAAATGATAGTGTATAAAATGTTTAAACATGTTTCACCCCAAAATGTAAAACAGAAAAAAAAGGGGCTATGTAAACTCACATTGGCTAAGGTGAATTATCCTCTAAGTGTTGTGAATGTATGCGAGGCGAATCCCAAAGACTCAACAACGTAGCTAGTACAAATTGAAGAAATAAAAAAAACGAAAAAGAATGAATATCAAGCTTCCAATTCGCCAATTACAAGAGCTTATAATCAAAGCTTCAATTGTAAAAGTAATAGACTATAGAAGAAAGGTATGAGGGAAAGTTTAATCGGATTGAAACAATCGATTTAGAGGTGCCAAGTATAATGGGTCATAGGTGGGTTTTTATACTAGTTTTGGATTCAATTAGCCATTAAAATTGGTCAACACCATAAAGTAAGGTTTTATGATGAATTGACTATTTGACTAAGACTTTGACTGTTTGACTAAGACTTTGACTAGGACTTTGACCAGGACTTTGACTAGGACTTTGACTGTTTGACTAAGACTTTGACTAAGGGACCTTGAAAGGGTTTAAGTTTAATTGGTTTTAATTAACATCACAAAACACCAAATGGTGTAGTGGTTTGTGTGGTGTGGTTAAGGTTTAGCCCGCCAGGGAGTCGGGTTCGAATCCTGGCACAGGCAAACATTTTTTTTTACGTTTTTAAATCAGAATTTAATACAATCCAATTTAATATTGATTATACGTCATTATTTTAACAAAAAAATTAACAAAATGGATGGTAAAGATACTGTAAACATGAATCGGATGAATAAACGAAGGAGTTCTATATATATATATATATATATATATATATATATATAAAGAAAATTTGTGTGATGTTACAATAATTATATTAAGGGGAATTGGAATTAAATAATCCTATCTTTGTTGGGTTGGAAGACAATAATCCCAATTTGAAAATTGGACTCTAACATACCTAACTTGTCTTGGTTTTTATTTCACTGAACCAAAACTAACTGGGGTTAACCCAGTTAGTTTTCAGCCTACGTGACATACCACGTTGGCAGATAACGTGTAAAAAAATGTCCAGGTTGGCAAGAAAATCAGGCAGAAAACCAACTGGGTTAATCTCAGTTAGTTTTGGTCCAGTGAAATAAAAACCAAGACAAGATAGGCATGTTAGATTCCAATTTTCAAGTTAGGATTATTGTCTTCCAACCCGACAAATTTGGGATTATTTAATTCCAATTTCCCTTATATTAATTGATTTACAAAATCAAAGAATATATATATATATATATATATATATATATATAGGGTAGGGTTCAAATAGGAACCATAGGGAAAATAGGAACCATGAGAACCACTTTATCACCATTGATTTTAAGTGGCATGATTGTGAATAATAAGAAGTTCCTTTAATTTTATCTCATTAAAAAAGGGTAAACTTGTAATTTTCCTATTCATCAAATACAACAAATACGTATGTTCCAATATATTTAAAACCCTAAAAATGTAACTTCCGTTCTTCTACTTCCATTGTCAACAAGAAAGGATTTGGTTTTTCAATAACAGAAGATCCATCAACGATCCAGGTTTGTAACATGTATTCAATCCTATTTTAATTATTGTTTTATGATTTATTATGTAACGTTGTATTCTGTAATCGATTGCGTTGTTGTTTCGAATCATTGTTATTATGGTTGGAGGGTATGTATTTATTTATAGGGTTTCAAGTAAAGGGATGAAGCATACGAACCTGGATATCTTGGTCTTCCATGATACATGAGCACCTCCTAAAGTAAGAGATATCCTACTGGAGGGTCTGTATTTCTGAATCGACAGTTTAGGTTTAACATTTTTTTTATTGTACACTAGCGTATAATTCTGGGTAGTTCAAATGAAAAGATTTGTTACTTTACGTGATGAAGCATATGAAACATATGGTCTGTACACCTATGTATATACAAGTGTACATATGATCATTAAAACGTATGAATACTACGTTGGTGTATATTAAAGGATACGCTTTATTATTTCCAAGAGCCTATAAACTAATGTATATTATAAATTGGTGTATATTATACGTTGGTGTATACTACTTAAAGTGGATAAGAGACTAAACAGCTATGAGGATAAAGAAAAGCCAAATGCATTGGTGGATATTCTATAAAATTGTAATCGATCAAAGCATAAATAAGATTATCAGGTCAAAAAGGAATGAGACGCTTTATTATTATCAAATGATTATACACTAATTTATACTATACGTTGGTGTATATAATAGACTGTATCAATAATAGTGATAAGCAAACGTATGAATACTACATTTGTGTATATTTTAGAGTATAATTATTCATGGTTTATTTTATTTAGGTTTCGGATACAAGGTGATGTTGAAGTCAAGTGAAGACTTGTGGTGGTGGATGGAATACAAGCATAGATGGTTATGTGGGACATGAAGATTTCTATATTCTTTACGCGTACATCACTAGGAATCCACGTTATTATACAAAATGCGGTTGTTTTGGGTTATCATGATGCCCGAAACTGCCCATATAAATAATTTGCTTTGTTATTTCAATGAAACACACTTTGCTCAGTTATTTCGATAACGATTTTTTGTGCGTATTATGTATTTGTGCCGGTTATTTCAATAAAAGTACGGTGGTTTTTTATTACATGGTTGATATTATGCATGTTGTACAGAGTAGGCCAGATATGGTATGTGTTTGATAACATATATTGTTGGTATTATACATTGGTGTACATGGTTGGTGTACTAATGAATGGTTGATATTGTACATTGGTGCACTATTACGTGGTTGATAATAAAGATGGTTGATATTATGCACGATTTCTTTCAATATAGGATTACTGAATCTTTGAAACTTATCTCCATTAAACAAACTTGATTGTACAAAAAAAAAAAAAGAAGAAGATATACTTATGTTTGTTTTGTGTCACACAGTAATCAGATAAAATACCGACAATGCTAAACTATTCTGATAAGGTACCGACAATGCTAAACTATTACCTTATCAGAACAGAAGGTTGGTTTATTTAGAAGTCTCTGATTACTTATATTTAAACTATTACCTTTCGAATGTCTCTGATTACTATATAATTAAATATTATACGCCAATGTATAATATATTTAGATGCCAATATAAACCTGGTTTGTAATCTGTACATTAGTGTATAATATAATAACAATGTGTCGTAGGCTACGAAAAGACTATTTTTTACTGGTTAGTAGTGAAGTATAATATATCGAATAATGAGATTTTGTACATTAGTGTATAATCTTTAAAGTACTATTATACATCTGTGTATATTAATTACCACAATGGAACTTTTAACTACTGTACCATGAATAAACTAGTATAATACACCTGTGTATATACAATTATCACAATCGACGTATTTGACTACTGTACAAAGAATTAAAACTAAACATTAAAACAACACAATTGTATAATTGTGGTTCCTGGTTGAAACACAAAAAATAAACAAAATATGTTCTAAATATTCTAATAAAAATCCATATATATATATAGGAAAAGTATAAATTGAAAACCCACTCGAGTTAAGAAAACTCTGAAAACCCGTCAAAAAACCATCTAAAAAAGTTTTTTTTTTTTGAAAAAAATACACAAGGTAACATACATGTTTTTAAGTGTTTTGGGCCAAAAAAATAAAAAAAGCGCCGAACGAATATTTTTAAAAAAAATAAACAACGCAAACTTTGTAACAACGATGTTAACATATGATAAAAAGCAGAAACATATGTTAACAGCGCTGTAACATATGTTAAAAATCAGAAAACATATGTTAACAGCGCTGTTACAAAGTTTGCGTTGTTTATTTTTTTTTAAAAATATTCGTTCAACGCTTTTTTTATTTTTTTGGCCCAAAACGCTTAAAAACATGTATGTTACCTTGTGTATTTTTTTCAAAAAAAAAAAAACTTTTTAGATAGTTTTTTGACGGGTTTTCAGAGTTTTCTTAACTCGAATGGGTTTTCAAAATATCCACCCCCTATATATATACCTATATATATACATATATATATATACATACATATATATATACATACATATATATATATATGTGTATATATATATATATATATATATATATATATATATATATATAGGGTAGGGATCCTAAGAGAACCAACCCCTATTTGAGAACTGAGAGAACCATTCTGGGCCACACATTTCATATAAAGGCAAAAAAAAAAAAAAAAAAAAAAAATTTTTTTTTTTGCTTTAATCATACATTTTTATGCAAGGAATTTTTTTTTTTATTTTTTTGAATTTTTTTTCATTTATACATATGTGTATATAGCAATTATACATATGTGTATATAGCATTTTTTAGCTATACATATGTGTATATTTCAGTTATACATATATGTATATTGCATTATACATATGTGTATAATGCAATTATACACATGTGTATACTGAAAAAAAAATACAAAAAAAATAAAAAAAAAATTTTCCCTTACATATAAAGCAGCGATTTTTGCAAAAAAAAAAAAAAAAAAAAAAAATTTGCATTAGAGAAATGTATGGCCCAGAATGGTTCTCTCAGTTCTCAATTTGGGGAAAGGTTCTCATTTGAACCAAATTCTATATATATATATATATATATATATATATATATGCCACTTGTAGGCAGACGAGTTCCAAATTTGGCTGCCTCTGCATAGTTTTCATACATTCTAATAGCTTCATCCAACGATCTAAACCTGACACCTACATATGGTTTAACATCATCTGGTACAATTGGCGTCCAATATCTCGTCCCACTGGGAGATTCATATACTTTGCTTGTAACGGATGCTATAATATAGAAAATGTAAATTAAGAAAAAAACATTACAATATACAAGAATGCAGTTATACAAGCTACACACTCGGATATGGTACACCTGTTTATATCCACATTAAACCATTTAACTATGTACTACTGTACGTAGTTTTATCAACTATGGTACACCTGTGTATATTTATTCTCACAGTTAGAAGATTATAATAACGTACAATTATTAACGTACTATGATACACCTGTGTATATTAATTACCAAATTTAGAACATTAGCATACTGTATAATCTTTAAAGTACTAATATACACCTGTGTATATTAATTACCACAATGGAACTTTTAACTACTGTACCATGAATAAACTAGTATAATACACCTGTGTATATACAATTATCACAATCGACGTATTTAGCTACTGTACAAAGAATTAAAACAACACTATTGTATAATTGTCATTCTTAGTTGAAACACAAAAAAATAAACAAAATATGAAACACAAAAAATAAACAAAATAATAATTAATGGTAAAAAAGCAAGAAATAAAATATTAATAAAACAAGTCTCGTGGACTTGTGTTGGGGCATAAGGAATTTAGAAAAAAAAACCTAAATAAAGAATGATATTGACGGCACATCAATTTGACGAGGAGGCTACATATTATTTCGAACAATTCAAGAGGAGGGCAGCCGCAACGGGGGTCGAGATCGATAACAACATATTAGAGTTTGGAAATTATTTCTAAAGCTTTGGAGACCAAGATATATGATGAATGGTGTTTGATTCTGTGAATTGAATAGGAGATTAAATTGGGTGAACTTTTTAAGGAAACCAAAAATAAGATTATGAAATATAATTAAAAGAAAATGATAATTATTTAAATGTTTAATTACACTCTTACCCTTTAGATCAAAATCAAATATGGAAGGCTAAGATTGGTTCCTAAGTTCCTAACTAGGGTATTGGTTCCTATTTGATCTTATTCCTATATATATATAAACTGAATAAGTAAAAATTATTAAATAAAAAAACAAATTAAAATAAATGTATTGTTTTAAATAATAAAATGAGAGGCTTTATAAGGGAGTTCTATGTACTACGAGTATTGTCTTTTATTAGTATAGATGGAAATACATTAAAGTTGATTGGTTTATTTTATTTATTTATTTTGAACAATATGAATGTCTTACAAAAAATCTTAACTAATTGCATTGTGTTATTATTAATTTTTTATTTGACTTTTGACTATTTTAAACATCTAAAATTAATATGTATTTGCCGGGCATATTTAACAATGAGCAAAATAATAAAACTTAATAATCATTTGTCAAACATGATTAAATAAGAGAATCATGTGTTTTTTTTATTAATGATTTCGATTACAACTATGATTATTAATATAATAACTAAAATTTAATTTAATATATTTATATTATACTTTCACAAGGTGGAAGGGGCATAGAGGGGAAGAACACAATGGGTTAAAACTGTTGTACGTGGGATCCGATAGGATAAAAAATGGAGTAGGTTTTCTATTAGCTACAAAACAGTATAAGAATATGAATGAGGTGATACGACACATTGATAGGATTATGGTGTTGAGGTTAGTATTAGGTAAGGATATAGTGATAGTGGTTTGCGCTTATGCACTAGATGTGGGATTAGGGAATCAAGAGAAGAGGGAATTTTGGGAATGTTTAGATGCAGTTGTGGGAGCCATACCTACAGAAGAGAAAATTGTTATAGGAGGTGATTTTAATGGTCACATCGGCAAGGATAGTGATGGTTTCCGATCCATACATGGGGGGTTTTGGTGTTGGTTATAGGAATGAATCTAGAAGGGATCTTTTAGAATTTGTGGTGGCCCACGACCTAGGTATTTTAAACTCTTTCTTTAAGAAAAGGGAATCACATTTGATTACTTTGAGTAGCGGGGAGCATTACACGCAGATAGATTATCTTCTGATAAGGTGAAGAGATAAAAGATGGTGGAAGGACTGCAAGGTTATACCAGGGGAGAAGTGTGACACCCGGCAAAATTTCAGATCAAAATCCATACACTTACTAGCTGAGTCCTTATTTTTATTCGTGTATTAGACAAAATTTTATAGTCATGTAGTCCAAAAAGACTAGCAAAGCCCATGTGTACAAACAGTGACTTGAGTGATCACTAGTTTCACGCAAGTAACTCGTTATCATGAATGTTGGTTGTTGGTGGTGAAAATCCTCAGGATGGATTTACCTTGAATATTCTGTGTGACATCCTTAGGATGACGAAGGACTAAGCAGACTTCAGGATGTAACAGCATTATGACATATGTGCATCCTGAGGATAGACAAATGAATTATCTTGTCTTAATATTTTTGAAGGTATAATCAATGAATGAGTAAGACTTGTAACTCCTTTCCAACGACTATGAAGTCTTACCAAGTCAATGAATTAAAGGATACGCGTACAAGCTTAAAGGGCGTGTCAAAGTGTAACCGCCAAGAGTAATGAATGATGAGAGAAAAAGGTGGAAACTGACATCCAACGTCCATTTCAGCTGAAACATCCTCAACAACCACCTGAAACAGTCCACGAGATCATTGAAGACAACGGATATTGTGGGATCTTCTAATTATTGTCATGTAAACTATATATAGGGGTATGATGAATAAAAATAGGACACTTACACATTATCAAACACCCGATACTAGCCGATAAACACTTGATACTCTCTCTACACACACACAACACTACACAATCATTGTAATCATAGATTGTTCATCATACTTCCAAAGTTGTAACACCTTTTTACCATTTTAATATTAACAAACAAAGGCAGGGGCCTAGACTCCTCCTGAGGTTTTATGTCGGCGATCATCACCTAATCAAGGGTTTTCCTCGTACATTGAGTGTCGTTCTTTTATTGCATTACACACATATTCACCTATCTTTACTTGTTTCACAATTCTGATAAACAGTTACATCCTTAGGATGTAACTGCCCATCCTGAACACATTCTTTGCTATCCTGAACATAGTTGTCAAATTGTTATTTCTTTGTTATCTTAAACTGCTATCTTGAAAATATAACTAAGCTTTTGACATATTTCACACATTTAGCACTCTACATCACTTTAACTAATTTGGAAAACAAAATTATTTCTAGTAGGTAATTTTTGACCAAAACAATTTGGCGCCCACCGTGGGGCAAGTGGTGCTATTTTTAACAAAAAACTTTGTTAAAACTCTTTCTTAATCGATTTATCTCAAAAATATTGACAACTATGGCTTCAAACCCAAAATCTGTGTCTTCTTCCACACCATCCATAACCTTTTCCAGAATTGTGACTTTGGACAAGTTACCAGAAGTATAGCTCCTAATACTACTAGATCTAGTATGGAAACATCTGGATCCACTCCTACTGTTTTCGTGTCAAATGATGAGCTCCTTTCCATGTTTGCTCCTAATACTGCTAGATCTGGGATGGCAACATCTGGATCCACTCCTCCTGTTTTCGTGTCAAATGATAAGCTCCTTTCCATATTTGCAATGGTGAAGGATCAACTAAAGCAACATCAGGATACCAACCAGATGTTGATAAGAGAGATTCAATCTTTCAAAACATCCTCAAAGAGACCGGCTGAAGACATGGGGACACCATTACAACCTAGAGTGTTGGATTTCAATTCCGACATCTTTGGGGGCATTCATCAAGGAGATTTCATCCCCATGAGCACTTGATTCTCTGCAACAAAAACTATTTCAACACCCAGGATGGCAACAACTAGGGATGTAGGATACACTGCCGAGCCATCTCGAGGATATGCTGTAGAGCCATCTCGAGGATATGCCACTGAACCATCCCGAGGATACAACAACGGTAACAATTTAAGTTCAAGTACTTATGCTACTAACAATATTGTTTTGTAGGATATAGGTATAAGTCCACAATTGGTGAGAGAGCTTCAGAAAATCAAGGATATGGTTTCTAGTGTGCCAGGGATAATACAACCCATCCCTAAGGTATCCTCAGCATGTCACAGGGTGTCTCGTTTTGCACCTCCAATATGTGATGCGGAGATTCCAAAAAGATTCCAGACTCCAAGCATGAAGCTTTACGATGGATCTACTGATCCTGAAGAGCATGTAGCACAGTAAAGGGAAAGGATGGAAATAAACCCCATCCCAGCAAACTTGAAAGAAGCATGTCTATGCAAAGGATTCAGTTCTACACTCACTGGTCCAGCCTTAAAATGGCTGCTAAGTGTTCCTCCCAATTCTATTACCTCTTTTGCTTATTTGGTTAACATGTTTAATAATCAGTTTTCTTGCAGTCAAACATTTGAACGTTTGACAAGTGATTTGTACAAGGTGACACAACCACAGGGAGAATCATTAAGGGAGTATATCACGAGATTTGGGAAGGAAGCACTTGACATCCCAAATCTAGATGTTACGACGGCAGTGCAAGCCTTCAAGATGGGACTACAGAAGGATTCACCTTTCTATAAAGAATTGGTGATGAACCCTTGTAGGAATCTCGATGAAGTTCGAAATAGAGCTTTAAGATTCATCCGTCTTGAAGATGACAAGAAGATACATGAGAGGATAGAGACATCCTCAAGATACAACAATCCTAATTGGAAGTCCACTCCCATATAGGAACCTTACAAGCATAAACCATATGCTAGACTTGATAATAAAAAGGTCAATGTGGTTAAGGATGACAATGAAGAGGATTGTCCTAAACTTTCAGACTATTGTTTTTCTGTGGATGTAACAGGTTTAATGTACGCTATTAAGGATCTTGGAGATAAAGCGAGATGGCCAAGGGAAGATAACAAGTCAGGTTGGAAGGACAAATCCAAATGGTGTGCCTTCCACAAAGACTTTGGACACACTACTGAAGATTACATCGCCTTGAGAAAGGAAATAATATATCTTCTAAGCAAGGGCCATTTTAAGGATCTGCTAGGTAGAAAGAAGTCGAAGATTCAGGAAAGAACTGGCATCCCAGAGAGGGCAACATCTCCACCTAAGAATGCTGGTATCATTAATTTTATTTTGGGAGGATCAGGTATTTGTGGGACATCCTACTCAGTAGCCAAAAGGCATGCAAGAGAAACGAAATCCAAAAAGGGAGAAAGACCCACAAAGACTACCATCCTGACGAATGCAAAAGTGATTAGCTTTGAAGAAGAGGATCGAGAAAACGTTCTAGATCCTCACCATGATGGTTTGGTCATTACTTTATATATTGCTAACCATTTTGTTCGCAGTATATTAATAGATGGAGGAAGTTCAGTCAACATAATTCAACTGGAAGCCCTCAAAAGGATGAACATCCCTGAAACCGAGATAGTGGCCATGTCATCTGTCTTGGTTGGATTCAGCGGAGAGACTAAGATCACGGTTGGTGATATTAAACTGTCTGTGTATGTTGAGGGAATGAACTCTATCCAAAGGTTTTGTGTGATAGATTCATTGTCCAGTTACAACGTTATCCCAGGGAGACCTTGGATTCATGACATGAAAGCATTTCCTTCAACATATCACCAATGTGTAAAGCTACCAACACCATGGGGAGTTTTCAAAGTCAACAATGATCAACAGGAGGCCAAGGATTGCTACACAACATCGATAAAAGCTTCAACACGATAAGCATAGCAATTACAGCAGGATGCACAGTGTTATCCTCAGGTTGCGAGGGGACATCCTGACCAGGATGTAAAGGCAGTATGCCTTGACGAAAACGACAAGGATATCACTGTGCAAATTGGTAAGAATATACCTAATGACATTGAACAATCTCTAATCTCGTTTTTAAAATGCAAGATGTCAACATTTTCTACAAAACACGAAGATATGACTGGTATCTCCAAAGATATCATCACTCATAAGCTTGGAATCTATAAGAGCTTCAAGCCCATCCAACAAAAGCGAAGGAAGTTTGCACCCGAAAGAAATACCATCATACAGGAAGAAGGGGATAGATTGCTGAAATCCAAGATGATAAGGGAAGTCAAATTCCCAAGGTGGCTAGCCAATGTAGTCCCGGTGAAAAAGCAGAATGGGAAATGGAGAGTTTGTGTAGATTACATAGATCTCAATAAGGCTTGCCCTAAGGATCCATTTCCACTTCCACACATCGACTCAATGGTGGATGCCACAGCTGGCCATGAAATGTTGACTTTCATGGACGCATCTTCAGGATTTCAACAAATCTAGATGGAACCGGACGACCAAGAGGATACTGCGTTCATGACCCCTTCAGTATCTATTGCTATGTTGCTATGCCTTTAGGAATAAGGAATGCAGGTGCAACATACCAAAGACTGGTCAACATGATGTTCAAAGAAAAGATTGGGGACACAATGAAAGTGTACATGGATGATATGGTAGTGAAATCTAAGAAAGCTGAAGACCATCTTCAGGATCTCAAAGGAGCCTTTGACATCTTTGATGCTTATAATATGAAGTTGAACCCTGCCAAATGCAACTTTGGGGTTGGTGCTGGAAAGTTTATTGGATACTTAGTAACCAAAAGAGGAATTGAAGCCAGTCCAGAACAAATTAAAGCCATCCTCGATCTCAAATCTCCAACAAATGTCAAGGATGCACAAAGGTTGATTGGCAGGATAGCAGCCCTGAACGATTTCATCTCAAAGTCCTCAGAAAAATGCAAGGAGTTCTATGACATCCTGAAGAAGAACACTAAATTCGATTGGGGACAAAAACATGAGGAAGCATTTAAGAAGCTAAAGGAATATCTTGCAGCAGCCCCACTCCTTATGAAACCTGAGGATGGTTAACCTCTCAAGCTATACCTCGCAGTTTCTGGGAATGCAATAAGTGCAGTTCTGGTAAAAGACTTCGAAGATCAACATCATCCTGTCTATTATGTAAGTAAAACTTTATTGGATGCTGAAACTAGTTACTCACTTCTCGAAAAACTTATTTTAGCCTTGATTATGTGTTTGGATCTGAGTTGATTATTTTGATTTGTTTAAGTAAAATGAGAAATGAATGAAGTGAATATATATGGAAAGTGCAGCGGAATAATAAACTATAATCAAAACAAAAGAAATAAATGTTTTCTTAATCGAATGCTTTCATTATATTAAAAGATTACAATCAATTACAAGTACTCCCCCTCAGCCTGATCACTCTGTGATTGTTTGTCTGAGAGAATGTTGTGAGTGACCAATAGAACAGTACAATCACTGTTCTATTTCTAGACAAATCTAAACCACTGGTGACCTAGGCTGACGTCACCTAAGATAGTGACCTCTAACAAAATAACAACATAAAACATCTGCCCTATACAAACTACTGTTACATTACAAAACACTGTAAGGTAAACTACTGTTGAGGAAAACTCTGATGGTCTTGTATCATCTGTTGGAGCCTAAGTGCTGTTGGCTCCAACAGACCTTTAGTCTTTAGCACTTGATCAGCAGTTGTTATCCAGCAGTCCTTTGTAGCAGTAGTTGTCATAGCAGTTGTTTGGGTGGATCAGTTGTTAGGGTCAACAGTCTATTGGGAAGAGTATGTTGTAAATGCTGTGTATTTATGTGGATCAACTGTTAGTATATTTTGGCTTTTCAATCATCTGTTCTTCTTCAGGTCAGCAGACCCAACATTATGGCATCTACCAAGTTAAGGCATTATTTTGAAACACATAGGATACATGTTCAAACTAATTACCCCATTAAAAATGTTCTTAGAAAACCAGAAATGTCAGGGAGAATGGCAAAATAGTAAGTAAAGTTAAGTGCTTTTGACTTGGTATATGAGCCTAGAAATGCAATCAAATCACAGGCTCTAGCTGATTTTGTGGTTGATTTCAGTAGTGACATCCTAAGTGACGTAGAAAAGGAAGTACAACAACTAAATGAAAACTTGGGAAAATGGATTTTGTATACTAATAGTGCTTCGAATATGAGGGGACTGGGTTAGGATTACTACTAAAATCGCCACAAGGGGACATAATACCCCATGCAATTAGATGTGCATTTCAAGTAACCATTAATGAAGCTGAATATGAAGCTCTCATTGCTGGTCTACAACTTTCTAAGAATATGCATGTTTCAAATCTAGAAATATTTGTTGATTCCTTATTAATTACTAACCATTTTAATGGATCTTACGCAGTAATAGGTAAAAAATTAGTTGAATATCTTGAAATAGTCAAGAAATTAGCATCTTGTTTTGCAAAATTTACACTAACACAGGTACCTAGGGAAGAAAATACTGAAACTGATGCCTTAGCAAACTTAGGGTCCTCTCTGAATTTACCAAAAGGATCCAAAATCTATATCATCCACATCTCGAAGCCAACAACTATAAAGGTGCATCCTAAGGATAATACCGTGCATCCTAAAGATGGCACTGTTCTCGCTACCCAAGATCGAGATGATACATCCTGGATGACTCCTATCATAAACTATCTTGAGGATGGTAACATCCCCGATAAAGAACATGCTAGAGCTTTCAGGACGAAGGTATCCAAATTTATTATTATAGACAATATATTGTATAGAAAATCTCTTGTAGGTCCATATTTAAGACGTCTCAACAAGGAAGAAGCAAAGGAAGTTCTCAAAGATATCCATGAAGGAGATTGTGGAAATCACACAGGAGGAAGAGCTTTACATTCAAAGATTCTAAGGACAAGATACTTCTGGCCAACCATGAAGAAGGATGCCATGCAATATTCTCAAAAATGTGATGCATGCCAAAGACATAGCAACATCCTACACCAAGCTGTTGAACCATTGTATCCCATCATCTCACCGTGGCCTTTCATGAAATGGGGAGTGAACATAGTGGGAAAATTACCCAAAGCTCCTGGTGGGAAGGTGTTTATGATGGTCATGACTGATTATTTTTTCGTATGGATCGAAGCCGAAGCTTTTGTACAGGTCAGAGACAAAGAAGTGGTGTCCTTCATCAAGAGAAACATCCTTACAATATTTGGTGTACCAGCTGAGATCATATGTGATAATGGATCTCAATTCATCAGCAACAGAACAACTAATTTTTGTGAAAGCTGGGGAATCAAGATGATAACCTCAACACCTGTCCATCCTCAAGCTAATGGACAAGCATAATCCTCCAACAAGATCATCGTTAACAACTTGAAGAAAAAGCTTGGAGAGAAGAAAGGAAAATGCGCAGAAGAGCTTCCATTTGTACTTTGGGCAGATAAAACCACATCCAAGAATGCAACCGGATAAACACCTTTTTCCTTGGTGTTTGGAACAGAAGCAATGCTTCCAACAGAGATGTTGATGCCTACGGCAAGAAGACATCTTCAGGATGCAACTACCAATTCAGAAGTATTGCTTCAAGATCTTGCAACAGTGGATGAACTTAGGGATGCAACCAGATTGAGAATGGCAGCTTATCAACAAAGGATAGCCATAGCCTACAACAAGAATATAAGGATAAGAAGATTCCAAGTGGGAGATTTGGTCTTAAGAAAAGCCTTCCAAAATACCACAGAGCCAAGTGATGGGAAGTTAGCTCCTAAATGGGAAGGACCCTATTTGATCGATTATGAGGCCGGAAAAGGAGCATATTGGCTCTCGACTATGGTAGGTGAAATTCTACTAAGATCTTGAAATATAATTCACTTAAAATACTATCGTATGTGAAGACTCATGTGACTGATCTCCCTGGAAAAGAAACCATGGTTCGGATTACTGGTATATCATCTCCATATGCAGGTACCTCTATCCATTTTATTTCGATTATTTCGTCAATATTACAACTAAACATGGTCTAGAAATAGTCCATCCTGAGATTTTTTCAGGTCTATCCCGAAGATGGAACATTAAAGACTAGAGGGTTGGCCACCCTCTCCTAAATTAAGGTGTTTGACACCTTCCTAAGATTTAAAGGTTTTCAACTTTCACATTGGGTTAGCAACCCCGCCTGGAGCGCACGTATTCTTGTATATCTTCAGGATGGTGGGACCAGTTCATGTAAAAGTGGCTGAAAATTTCATCATTTTTGGAATATACATTGAATCCCTAAGGTTTAGACATTTTTTAATGTCTCTTTCTCGTATTGGCCTAGTCGCCAGTGGCCTAGACGCCAGTTATACTTGGCGTTGACGCCAGCTATCCCCAAGATGTTACATTGGGCCTTGTCTCCAGTTATTCCTAAAGATCATCTATCGTTATGGGCATGACCCCAGTTTATAAAAGGCTTTATCGCTAGTATGACAACTGAGTTTACCTTTTTACAGGTTATAATCAAAAGTTTTTAATCGTTTCTTAGAAAAGGAAAAAGACTCTAAGTCTATCTGAAAGGCACAACACTGGGGACATCCTCAAGACGAAGAAGGTTATCTTAAGGATGTAACAACACTGGGGACATCCTCAAGATAAAGAAGGTTATGCTAAGGACATAACAACACTGGGGACATCCTCAAGATGAAGAAGATCATCCTAAGGATGTAATAAAGACTGGGGACATCTACAAGATGTCATTGAGACTGTTCTCAGAAGACTTTGAAGACCAGTTGGAAATAAAGGTATAAATTTATTTCATTCTTTATCACTTATCATTTGGTAATGGTTGCAGGATAATAGAGAAATAAAGATAAAGAACATGAGGAAGTAGCGTCAAAAAAAATTACCATTTTAATTATAAAATAATGTCAACCCCTGGCTTCATCCTAAACCAGGACCCATCCACCAGGGGTCAACATCTATAGTCCGGGTAAAGGGGAAGACTTGGGGCTTTGACTTGAAAATCAAGATCCATCCACCCCAATCCTTTCATTGTCTATACAAACATAAAAATAAAATTGTTTGAAATTGTTCACAAACCACCACCACAAAAACTACCACAAAATTTCTAAAAAAGTGGGCTCAGGCCTAGTATTTACATCCTTCATTCCCCTCTTGAAACTCCTTGGCTACAGCAGTTTCCTCCACCATAGGCTCCTTGGGTGCATCCTCAGGATCGGCATCAGGGATTGGCCCATACACCAACTCTTTTCCTCCCAAGCTTCTGATCTTATCCTGCCAGGCTTCAACATCCCAATCCTCCTGCTTGAAGTTGGGGATCCTTAGCCTGTAGGGCTATCTTCACCCTAGCATGGAGAACGAAAACTGTGGCAGACGTCACAAGCCCTTGCCTATATTCCTCCATCTCCTTCTTATGCACCTGCAATGGCTTGGCCTGCTCGCCATTCACAAGATTAAGCTCAGTTTTTTACCAAGCTCCTTTTCAAGATGCTTGCTCTTGTCTTGAGCAGCCTTCTTTAGCAGATATTCGTGTCCCTACAAAGAAAAAAGAACATGTAAGTATTTTCTCTTTAGCACGTATTTAGGATAGTGTCATACCTGGAGAGTAAACTGGAAAATCTTACCCAAAGTGTTATCATAGTTGAGACCTTCAAAAGGGGAGCCTCTTGGGCAGGAGCAGAGGTAATAGCAGTCTTCCTTTTCTTGGAAGAGGCAGGAGCCTTAGGCTTAGGAACATAAGGAGGAGGGCTTGTCATCCTGGAGCTAGACGGAGAAGCGACCACAGTTTCCTTGACATCCTGACTGTCAATGTCATCAAGGTCAAATAAGGCACGTCTCTTTGCTGAAAAAAAGTAAAGGAAACACAGAATTAGACAGGTACCCATAACAAGATATAAACATCCTTAGGATATAGCAGCTGGTACTTACTAGACATTTCTGTAGCTTGGCTAGTGGAATGACTTTCTTCTGCTTCAAAGGTTCTAACTTTCTCTGGCAAATCTATAACAACTTTACACCTGATGAAATAATCAATCAAGGGAGGAGCAAGCTTAGCAAATGAAGTACATGGCACAAAAAAGTTTTAAATATTAGTAACATCTTCAAGATGTGACTACAAAAAAAACATTTCATCCCTAAAAAATGAACTTTATGATTTTTACCACTTTTTAACCAAGATATAGGGATATCATCCCCATAGGGAATGGAATCCCTTTTTACAAAGAAAAATTTAGACTTCCAGGATCTGTCAGACTTGATAACATTAAACATGAATGAAGGATCTTTATGTTTAAGCTGAAGAACATTAACGACTGGAACCGTGAATTTTCAGCTTATAAATATAAGACAGGTCACTAATCTGAAGATTGATGTTGTGGTTCTCAATGATCTTATTACAGACCATTAAGATCCTCCATATTTCAGGCATGGCTTGGGCATATGCCATTCCAGTTACATCAAAGAATTCTTTGATGAAAGGAGGAAATGTATATTTCAGGCTAAGAATAAAGGGCAGGTATAGAAAGCCAACCCATACTGAGGATGCAAAATCAGATTTTGCACCCAAGTCATAAGGACGAAATTCTGCAGAACTGGGAAAAGCCCCCGAGTCCTTCAAAATTTCTTGTTCTGGATTACTTAGCAGGTTTTGAGATGTGAAATCCTTTGGGATTCCAGCACTGCCAGTAGATCTAGTTGATTTCTTGCCCATCTTCAGAATATTATCGTAAATGTTTTGAAAAAAATAAAGAGAACAAGGAGAAGAAGATATGAATTACCTTTTCAGATAATTGTGGGTGATTATAAAGGAGAAAACAAAGGCCTAGATATAGGTGGTAGAAAGTGATGCGGTGTAACGGTCATCACAAAATATCGCCTAAAAATTACTAGTCGTTATCCATCCTGACACGCGTCCAATCAACTTCAGGGATAAGCTTGAGGCATTAAAAATATTATAACCGTTAAAGATATTAACGGTAACATATTTTTGGGGACAATCGTTGGTAGGGGTGAGCATTTCGTGGTTCGGACCCACAGGAACCTTGGACCCGACCCACGAGAACCTTGGACCCGAACCTTTTTAAATATATGGGTCGGTTTCCGGTTCTAGATTTATATGAATTATCGGTTCCGGGTCGGGTCGGTTCCAAACCCACGGTTCTAATATAAGAACCACAAGAACCGTTTGTATTTTAATTAAAAAATAAAAAATTAATCTTTTTTAGTCTTTTCACTATTCGTTTTTACGTTTTATTGTAATCGATTTCATGTAATGTTAATACAATATTAAAAATATTATTTATAATAATAACAATGTATTTTTCTTGAAATATTTTTTGGCTTAATGGATATGCATAGATGTGATATATTATATAATATATATTATATCCAAATTTGAAGTAAATATTTATATATATCGCTTTGATGTTTGTGTGTGCGTGTATTTAGTATGTATACATAGTGTGTATTTATTATGTATACATAACGAATTCACATAATGTTTCTATTGATGAGAATGACAAAATTGTTACGAAAACATAAGTCGAGAAACGAAAAATGACTTAAAAAAACTCATGGGCTATTGTTAGACTGTGTGTTGTGGAAGCGCGATTAGCACGACACGAACGAGGTTTCAGCGCCCGTGCTCACCCCAGCCACAACAGCCCCACGTGAACAGTCTCGCGCGCGAGCACAAGCGATGGTGGTCGCGTGGGTTAACGGGAAAAAATGACATTTGGTCGCGTCGTTGCTCACCCCCAGCCGCAACATGGTCAAGTGTCAGGATTACTTGATAGTCAGGTCGGTGGCTGGCGCACCTTCGCTCGTGCATCCACAACGGACGGCCTTAGAACCATATGGAGGAATTCTTTTACGAGCATGGTAAAAGAATAGGAATATGTAAATCCTCTAAACAAGGCTATTGCATTAAAGGGTTCTAGTGGGTCAGACCCTTTTACCCAACCCATAAGAACCTTTAGGACCCGAAACCACATAGCCTTTTAAGGTTCGGTTCGTGGTTCCTAATTTCAATAATAAAAGGGTATACGGTTCTGGTGGGTCTGGGTCGGGTCGGGTCGGTTCCGGACCCTTTGCACAGCCCTAATCGTTGGTGGTGAAAATCCTCAGGATGGATTTACCTTGAATATTCTATGTGACATCCTCAGGATGACGAAGGACTAAGCAGACTTCAGGATGTAACAACATTCTGACATATGTGCATTCTGAGGATAGACTAACGAATTATCTTGTCTTAATATTTTTGCAGGTACAATCAATGAATGAGTAAGATTTGTAACTCATTTCCAACGGCTATGAAGTCTTACCAAGTCAATGAATTTAAGGATACGTGTATAAGCTTAAAGGGCGAGTTAAAGTGTAACCGCCAAGAGTAGTGAATGATGAGCGAAAAAGGTGGAAACTGACATCCAATGTCCATTTCAGCTGAAACATCCTCAACATCCACCTGAAACAGTCCACGAGATCATTGAAGACAACGGAAATTGCGGGATCTTCTAATTATTGTCATGTAAACTATATATAGGGGTATGATGAACAAAAATAGGACACTTACACGTTATCAAACACCCGATACTAGCTGATAAACACTTGATACTATCTCTACACACACAACACTACACAATCATTCTAATCATAGATTGTTCATCATACTTACAAATTTGTAAAACCTTTTTACCATTTTAATATTAACAAACAAAGGTAGGGGCCTAGACTCCTGCCGAGGTTTTATGCTGGCGATCATCAACTGATAAAGGGCTTTCCTCGTACACCGAGTGTCTTTCTTTTATTGCATTACACACATATTCAGCTATCTTTACTTGTTTCATAATTATGATAAATAGTTACACCCTCACGATATAACTACACATATATATGTTTTTGAATATTATTTAGTTATTTCTCATGCTGCACACAAGAACAATTCACAGCCGCTATTCATCATAGAGTACAGATTGACGCCGCACCATGAATCATCCCCATGCTGTTGTGGAAAAGCCAACGAGATTCATATCTCTTGTCTTTTAATACGACATGTTAAAAAAAATTCAAGCTGGACCATCGAGCCTTGAGCTAGCTTGAGTTTTTCGAGTCGAGCTCGAGCTAAAAATTCTGGCTCGTTTTATATCTTCGAGCCGAGCCAGCTCAGCTCGACTGCTATCAAGCTTGAGTTCGAGCCTACTATGGCTTGGCTTGTTTACTACCTTATGCTATTAAAAAAACGAAAAAAACGGCTCTTTTTTGTGAGGTAATTCATTAATCATGTATAGGCAAGTCACTAATTATGTTCAAACCATTTCATCCAGAGCAGAATAGGTTAAAACAAAAAAAGTCACATCTTCAAGACCACCGCCTCAATTACGCCCCGCAATGGTGGATTATGGCTCTGCTCCTCATCCAAACACATATCTTCTTTGTAATATAAAATTTCATTCTTATTCAAATGACTAAAATTGTTATTTTATCATATTGTAGCACATTAATTTCTATGTTACATCAAAACATATATTTTAACACTTCATATTAGATTTGTCTATCCTGGAAAACATTCGGGATATAATCTGGTGTTTTATATAGACGTATAACAAAGTCATACACCAATGTCATCATCGTAATGCAATAGCATTGGTATTTATGTTTGCTTAATATGCCACAAGTTTGTGTGGTAACGCCCGTGGGCAAAATAATAGTTTTAATAGTAAAATTTAAGTTTTGGTTCATAGTATATATAACCCACTTAGTAGAGGGGTATGTCACTTTGATGGAGTGTCCTAGGTTTAATCTATGCAATGGTGTATGTTTTGGTCAAAAATTACCTAGTAGAAACAATTTTGTATTCTAAATTAGTAAAAGTGAGGTAGAGTGATAAATGTGTGAAATATATTCAAGATTCAGTTATATTCTGAAAATGATGTGTAAGGATGCTAAAGAAATAAATAAATGACAACTATGCTCGGGATGGATTAGGTTTACTTTGGGATGGACAGTTATATTCTCAGGATCGAACTGTTTATAATGAGCAAATAAAGTAGTAAAAAACAAAGAACAACACTCGATCTATGAGGAAAGCCCTTGATCAGTTGTAGATCGCCGGCATAAAACCTCAGGAGGAGACTAGGCCCCTGCCTTGTCTGTTAATATTAATTTAGTAAAAAGATACAACTTTGGATGAGTAAATGGTCGAGTGTACTAGGATTACAATGATTGTGTGAGTGTTCCTGATCAACTAAGTGTATGTGTGTTGCTATAGTGTGAGAAATGTGTTCTATACTCGTCCAATACTCCCATTTATATAGTACATGAAGTAAACAAAGAATCCCGAGATATCCGCTAGGTAGTTAAGCTCTTTGAAGTCTTCATATGACCGTTGTGGTTGTTTCAACTCAGGTAAACGTTGTAGCAACGGTTTCTCCTTGGCTAGTTTAATGTTTCAGTTGTTTCCTCATTTGTCGCCGATATTAAATGTTTATCAGTTACAACTTTGACTCCATCTTCCTTCTTGGACCACGAGTATTACTTCTATCATTGAGTTCTTCAATTGAGGAGTTATAACTTAGACTTTGCCGAGCATGTAAATGCATATTATAACTTAGTTGTACCTGCAATCATACATAAGAAAGCAAATTCGTTAGTTCATTCTCAGGATGTGCATATGCCGAAGTACTGATACATCCTGAAGTCAGTTGAGCCCTTCAGCGTCCCGAGGATGGTACCTTAGGGATGTAGGGTAAAATCATCTTGAGGATTTTCACCACCAACAATTGTCCCCAAAAATATGTTACCGTTAATATCTTTCAAGGTAAAAATATTTTTTTAATCTAAATATCTTTTCTGATGACTGATGGAATGTCTTGTCAAGATGACAATGGCTATTTTCTCGGCGTTAATTATGTGATAACCGTTACAAGCATCATCTTCTACCCTCTATATCTAGAGCTTATCCCTTCCTTTATAATCACATCTGATTTTTAAAGAAGGTAATTTCTTTCCTCTTTCTTTCACTTTTCTCTTCATATCTGCAATAAATTAGTTATATTCCAAAGAAGGAAAAAAGATCTACAAGAGCTTTGGGGATTGTGGGAACTTCTGGTGACTTCATTCCCCAAAACCGCTTGAGCCATCCTGAACAGGAGATCTTTTCATTTAATGATAAGGAGATCCTGGCCCTAAAGAACTCAAAAATCTTCCTGAGTTCTGCTGAATTTCATCCTTATGATCTTCATGCAAGATCAGATTTTGCATCTCCTACCTGGGTCTGTTTCCTGTACTTACCATTCCTTCTAGGGTTAAGGTATCCTTTTCCCAAGTTTATCAAAGATTTCTTTGATATGACTGGGATGGCTTATTCCCAAGCCATGCCTGAACTTTGGAAGATTCTGATGGTTTGTAGTAGGCTCGTTGAGGATCATGGTGTCCATCTGGAAGTGGGGGATCTGGCTCATGTTTATAAATTGAGGACACACGGTTCCTACCGTTATATTCTTCAAGTTATAAAAAAGGGTCCACCCTTTCTGTTTAGTGTGATAAAATCTGAGAAAAATTGGAAAACCAAGTTTTTCTTTGTTAAGAGGAGTTCTATTCCATAAGGGGATGATATCCCTCTTTATTGGTTAAAGAGTGGTAAAATCATTTTTAGTGTTTTTATGAAAAACGTTTTAGTATATCCTGAAGATGCTAACATCCTGAAAAAAATTTCGTTTAACAGGTGCTTCGTTTGCCAAGTTTGCTACTCCTATGAATGACGCTTTTCTCCAGTGTGAAGTTATTTACAAGTTACCTGAATTAGAAAAGGACTTTTGGAGTGGAAGAGAGTCATACCACCAGTCAAGCTTCTAAGATGTCTGGTGAGCATGTCATGTTACATCCCAAATATGTTTATTATTTTATTCACTAACTCTGTTGTTATCTTAGCCTCAGCCAAGAAATCTGCTTCCTTTGATCCGGATGATATTGACAGCATGGATGTCAAGACAATCAAAGTTACCTCTCCTTCTCCCTCAAGCTCTAAGATGACTACTCCTTCAACTAACCCTCCCAAGTCTAGGGCTGCTGCTGCTTCAAAGAAAAGGAAAGGGAGTGCCGCCGTTACCATTGCTCTGGAGGTCATCCCCTTTGAGGGTTTGAGTTGTCATGAGATTCTGAGCAAGATCTTTTAATTCACTCTCAAGGTATGGTCTTATCCTGAGAATAGCACTGTTATATTAGTGGGAATAAGTTAGGAATACTTACCTTTTCTTTTCCTTGTTAGGGCCATGAGTATCTGTCAAAGTCTCTATATATTGTTGTTTAAGAGCTTCATGAGGCACATACTAAGTTTGAAGACGTCCAAAAGATTTCTCATGATAAGGGCAAATATCTTGAGAGTAAGCTGGCAGTGACTGAAGCAGAGTTGAAGAGAGTGAAGGATGAGCATGCTAAGGCCATCTTGGATCAGGAGAAGGAGGCACAGGATCACAGGAATGGGCTCATGAAGTCTACTAGTATTTCTGTCTTTCAGGCCAGGGTGAAGATGGCTCTTTAGGCCAAGGATCCACGTTTTGATCAGAATACCTGGGATGTCGATGCCTGGAAGGAGAAAATCAAGAGCCTGGGTGGAAAAGAAGTAGTTTATGAGCCTGTTCCCGCTGCTCATCCTAGGGATGTGGCCGAAGATCCTGAGGATGCGAGGCAAAGGCAGCTGAAGCCAAGATTGATGAGCTGGTGAAGGACCTTCCAGTGGGCGATGAAGAATGTGTTGACTAGGCTGGAGCCCACTTTTTATTTGATCTTATTTGGTAGTAGTTGGTTGAACAATTTCAGACAATTTATTTTGGTATATAATAACTTAGGATATTATAAGGTTTGGGGTGAAGGGATCTTGGTTTCAAGACGAGGCCCCAAATCTTTTATTTGACCCGGACCATAGATGTTGACCCATGGTGGAATATGGGTCCTATTTTTGGATGAAGCCAAGGGTTGACATCAAGTTTTGACTATGATATATTAATAATATATGGTAACAATCTTTTGACGCTATCTTCTTTGTGTTCTTTATTTCCTTTGATACTCTGCAAACATCAGCAAACACTTAGGGTATAAAGAAATGACCAAAAAATAATACCTTTTGTATTTCCTTTGTTGAGTAGTTCTCCTGATCTTGACACATTTTTCATAAGTCCTTCTCATCGTCAGGATGGTCTTCATTATCCTGAGGATGTCCCCAGTTTCTTCTTCGTCCTTGGGATGGTCTTGCATTATCCTGAGGATGTCCCCAGTTTCTTCTTCATCCTTGGGATGGTCTTGCATCCTGAGGATGTCCTTAGTGCAATATCTTCAGTATAGACTTTAAGTCTATAATCCTTTGTAAGAAAGAATTGAATCTTAATAAGGTCTTGTAAAGGAAAACTTTTTTATTATACTGGCGACTTAGGCCTTTGTTTTAACTGGGATCAAATACCATTGAAATAATCATGGTGACAAGACCAATATGTAACATCTTGGGAATAACTGACGACAAGGCCCTGGTGACTAGACCAAATACAAGAAAGAGACATTGAAAAATGTCTAAACCTTAAGAGCTCCGTCGTATATCTCAAAGATAATGAAATTGTCAGCCACTTTTACATGGACTGGTCCCACCATCCCGAGAATATACATGGGCGTCGTGCGCTCCAGGCGAGGGTTGCTAACCCAATGTGAAAGGTGAAATCTTTTAAACCTTAGGAAGGTGTCAGACACCTTAACGAAGGAGAGGGTGGCCAACCCCCTAGTCTTCTAAGCATTCCATCTTCAGGATGGTACTGCAAAATTCTCAGGATGGACTATTTCTAGACCATGTTTAGTAAAAATATAATCGATCGAAATATATAAAGGATAAGTACTTACATATGGAGATGATTCATCTCTATCAGCCTTCACCTTCATCCTACCTGTGTTTCGGATTCTGATTTCTCTTCCAGAGAGATCAGTCACATGTATCCCTAGGCATGGTAGTATTTTAAGTGAATTGCATTCCACGCCCTTGGTAGAATCTCTCCTTCCATTGTTGATAACCAATATGCTCCTTTACCAGCTTCAGAATCGATCAAGTATGGACCTTCCCACTTGGGAGCTAGCTTACCATCGCTTGGTTTTGTTGTGTTTTGGATGTCTTTTCTTAATACCATGTCTCCTTCTTGAAATCTTCTTATCCTGATATTCTTGTTGTAAGCTTTAGCAATCCTTTGTTGATATGCTGCCATTCTTGCTTTATCAGCATCCCTGAGTTCATCCACAATTTCCAATTCCTGTAGTAATGCTTCAGAATTGGTAGTTGCATCCTGAAGATGTTTTCTTGCTATAGGCATGACCATCTCTATTGGCAGCATTGCTTCTGTTCCAAAGACCAAGGAGAAAGGTGTTTGACCAGTAGCATTCTTAGAAGTAGTCCTATCAGCTGAGAGTACAAATGGAAGTTCTTTTGCCCATTTCCCTTTCTTTTCCCAAGCTTTTTCTTCAAATTGTTGACAATGATTTTGAAGATTCTGCTTGTCCATTAGCTTGAGGATGGACCGGTGTTGAAGTCACCATCTTGGTTCCCCAACTCTCACAAAAGTCAGTTGTTCTTTTGCTAATGAATTGAGAACCATTGTCACAAATAATCTCAGATGGCACTCCAAATCTTGTTAGGATATTTCTTTTGATGAAGGAGACCACTTCTCTATCTCTGACTTGCACAAATGCTTCAGCTTTAATCCATTTTGAGAAGTAGTCTGTCATTACTAGTATGAATACCTTTCCTCCTGGAGCTTTAAGTAGTTTTCCTACTATGTCCATCCCCTATTTCATGAAGGGCCATGGTGAAATAATAGGATGTAGTGGTTCAGTAGGCTGGTGAAGGATGTTGCAATGTCTTTGGCATGGATCATACTTTTAGGAATATAGCATGGCATCCTTCTTCATAGTAGGCCAATAGTATCCTGTCCTCAAAGTCTTCGAGTAGAGAGATCTTCCTCCTGTATGATTTCCACAGTCTCCTTCATGATTGTCCTTGAGTACTTCATTTGCTTCATCCTTGTTGAGACACCTCAAATATGGACCTGCAAGAGATTTTCTATACAAAATATTATCTATAATTGTGAATTTAGATACCTTCATCCGGAAAGCCTTTGGGTTTTCTCCATCAGGAATGACATCTTCTTGTAAATATCTTATTATGGGAGTCATCCATGATGAATCATCTTGTGCCAGAGCAGCTAAAACAATGATATCCTCAGGATAGGCTGTTTTATCCTTAGGATGTACCTGGTTATCCTCAGGATGCCACTCTTCAATCGCGGGTTTCAGAATGTGGATGTTGGGAATCTTGGACCCTTCTGGTAGATTAAGGGAGGATCCCAGGTTTGCTAAGGCATCAGCTTCAGCATTTTCTTCCCTCGGTACCTGTGTTAGTGAAAATTCTACAAAAGACGTAGCTAAATTTTTATCTTTTTCGAGATAAAGAGCTAACTTTTGATCCTTTACTGCATAAGCTCCATTAAAATGATTAGCAATCAACAAAGAATCAACAAATACTTCTATATTAAAAATATGCATATCTTTAGCAAGTTGCAATCCAGCAATGAGAGCTTCATATTCTGCCTCATTATTGGTTGTATGAAATGCACATCTAATAGCATGGGGTATTTTGTCCCCCTGTGGCGATTTTAGTAGTATTCCTAAACCTGTTCCTTTTTCATTTGAAGCACCATCAGTATATAAAATCCATTTTCCTAAGTTTTCGTTTAATTGTTGTACTTCATATTCTACTTCACTCAGGATGTCACTACTGAAATCAGCCATAAAATCTGCTAGAGCCTGAGATTTGATTGCATTTCTAGGCTCGTATACTAAGTAAAAGGCACTTAATTTTACTGACCACTTTTGTAAGTCCCAAATACTAGATCTTGATAGTGCAAGAGATTGTTATCACCTAGAAACACCTATTGATTAGGTGTTTTAAGTGATTAATCTTGAACAAATAAGAAACTCGATAAATCTTATAAAACCGACACACAAGATGAACATAAACATGATTCCATTACTGATATAACATTGAAACACCATCGAAATACAGATAAGTACGCACCAAATAGTCTTGTGCTAACTAAGATGACCAAAAACCCTAACCCTAGAGTTGCAACAAACATGCTATATATAGAGACAGGACTGATGGGCCTGCGCACTTAGCTAAGTGCGCAGGGCCCATCTACAAGTGCGCATACTCTAGGGTTTTGTCTAATAACTTTGCTTAATTTCATATTTAGCCCCTGGACTTATAAAACTACATTATAAGCTATCGAAAGTCTTCGTTCTGGTAACTGTGGTCTCAAATAAACCCAACAATACTCCCCCTAGACCACAGCTACCAGTTCTTCCTCTCTTTTAATCAATCGTCACGTCACTTGTCTCCCCCTCTTCTCTTTCTCCATGTGTCGGGGGATCTTGAATGAAAACAACCGCAAGATCTTCTTCGATGACAGGTGGATTTGAGTAGTTTCAGCAGTAGGTTCTTCTTGAGCGGGTCGTTCTGGATCAAATGCTGCTGTAGGTTCTTGAGTAGACACCTTTGGAGCAGTTTCAGCTTCAGCTTGAGTTTCTTTTGCAGCAGCAGCTTTAGCAGCCTTTTCTTTTGCAGCTTTCTCATTCTGTTTTTTAGCAATATCTGCTTCATTGATCCCGTCCACTATATCTAGCAGCTCTTGTTTCAACTTCATAGCACGATCGACTGCTCTTCTGAATAATATAGCTTCCTCAAAAAGTACATTTCCCGCTCCCACATTAATCTGGTTTGCAAATAACATATTCAAGTCCGACAAATTAAAAGCGAAAACATCTACTGGATCAAGAATTCTCATAATCTCTGCATCATCCTTGGACTTGATTACTGCTTCACCAGTCTGACTGTCATAAAACCATTTCTTGAAATCTTTTAGCATGACTGGAAGCTCCTTACGTATCGGAACTCTAGTGACAACCTTGGGAGGATCTATCACATAGGTGATCCTTCCTTGTCCGGTAGCAGGATCAATTCTTTTCTTTGAGATGCGTCGTCTCGGTTTCTGGGGCTTGAATATCTGGAAGTCACTGTCACATTCTTTTTCAATAAATCTTGCAAGCATGGTTCCAGTGGAGTCGTTGGTATGATTGATGAAGGGTGCTCTGTTTAGTTCCCTGATATCCCAGCGAGGGAGATATTTCAGATCAGTTCGACCTGTGAAGTATTGAATGACTCCCCCTCGTCGCTTGATCACGAACAATCTCTTCAATTCGTCGTACTTCCACGAAATGATCTTTTCTTGGTGTGCTTCTTTAGTGTGGTGAATGTTTTGATGGAGAGCTGGAATAGTGATCGGCTTTCTAGGGAACCATGTGGACCTTTCTAGGCAAACCTTATGACCCTCAGATGTCTCATACATTGTTTCCTCTTCATCACCTAACTCTATGAACATTTCTGGCATCTCATCTTCGCTTATCTCATCCACGTCACTTTCCTCTGCAATTCTCTCTTTCTCTTTCTCTTCTTCAAGAAACTTTCCAAAATAAAAAAAGCTCATCAGATGTCATACTTGGTGCACTGTTTTGTTGTTTTTGCAAATCCTGAATTATCTCGAACATCTTCATCTGCACCTGGGTCTGAAACTTGATAAGATATCTTTGATCCCTCACAATCTTTTCAAGATTTTTGTTCTTGTGCTTCAGCTTCTTTATCTTTCTTTTCAGCCCCTGACTGTTGTGCACTGAGCTTTTTAGAGTGCAGATCCCCTTAGCAGCAGTCTTTCTTACTTCTTTAAACAACGTCTCATACAGTTCCTGGTGCACTAGTTTGCGACGTTGTGCAGCAGGAGCTGAAGAGGACGGTTCAGCTGGCTTCTTAGCAGGAGCTTTGGGGACTGGTGCCTTAGCAGTTGACGGCCCTGGTTGATCTTCCACCCCAAACAACGATTCCAAGACCTCTTCTACTTCAATATCTTCCTCCGTCATCACACGCGGAATCTCAGATGCCGGTAATTGCTCCCTTCTTCTTCGTCTCTCGGCCCTGTTGAATTCAGCTACCTGTTGTAGGGTCCGTGCAGTTTCTAGCTGTTCCTCAGTCTGTGATTCTATACCTTCCTGCAACAGACCTTGCCTCTTTCTCTTAACAACTTTCAAAGGACCCTCTTCGGTGGCCAACCTTTTTCCTCTTGCTTTCTCACGAGTTCTTTCTTCAGCTGTTGGTTGAGCTGAGGAGGGAGCTGGTTCAGATGGAGCCGTTTCAGTAGCAGTTCCCGGTTGAGCTTCTTCTATGTCTTGCCTCTTTTTCTGAATCTTGTTGTACAGATCTTTGATAAATGGATAGCGTTGAGCCGGGTACATATTCTCATACATCGGCTCCCACTCAACAGTGTTGCACTCAGTAAAAAATCGTCCACCTCTGGCAAATTTGTACTCGTCATCATGAGGCAGATTCTCATCTTGTGCATTTATCATCATCTGCACGAATCTAGGATACATGGCCCACATTGAATCAGATTGAACGTTCTTTACCAAGTAGTCAAAGATCATCCTGGACAAGTTGAACGACTCATTTTTATAGATCTTGATCATGGCGCTGGACCACTCCGTACTGAGTGCATTGTATCCACCCTTTCTGTGACAAAGAGACATGGTGATACGTGACTGATCAGTCTCCAATCTCTGGTTAGCTTACTTTTCTTGATGTCCCCCCTTTTGTCTGGTTCTTCCTTGTACCCAATTTTCTTGAACTCACTATGAATATCAGCTTTGGCTAAGAATCTGACTGTTCCAGGTTGATCTCCAAGTCTTAACACTCGTCTGACTGTATTTTCTATGATAATCACGGGTTTGTTTCGGACAGTTGCGTTGATTCTTTTGACACCATCGACGACATCATGTCTTGCGGATCTCCAGAAATCTTCAATATGAGCTACGTAGACCTTCGGACTGTGTTCCACTGCATATCCGATCCTGCTTCGCCGGATCCATGCAACAACGTCTTTGAACTTTATATCATCAGTCTCGAGATTCATGGGCTGGTTGTGCACGCCTCGAGGATCCCACTGCATTGTCATCTGTTCCAAGTCATGTGCACGAAAAGCAAGTTAGAATTCTTGATTGTAAGCAAACGACCTACTACTGATATCGTAGACTTAGACGGACGACGAACTTAGACCATTTTAATTTCTTGATTATGTTTGATTAATTTGCTTTATAAGTGCGCAAGTTTCATTTGGTTTTGTTTTAAAGATGTTTAGTTTAAGTGCGCAGGTTTGCTAGGGTTTTGTAGTCTAAGTTCGCAGTCCAGTCAAAAGTTTTAGATAGTCATGTGCGCAGGTCATATGAAGTTCAGTGATCTAAGTACTCAGCCAAGTACGCATGTCACACAAGATTCAGTGGTCTGAGCACTTAGTCAAGTACGCAGGACATATGAATCAAAACACAACGAAGTCATAAGTGCGCAGGTCAGTCAATACTCGGGCATGGTAACCCTAGTGCTTTGACAGACCAATCTGAGTACTAGATAAAGTACGCAGACACTTAAACTCTCGTTTAAGATTTTGGTGCGCAGGACAAGTGCGCAGGTGTCTAGGGTTTCAGAAGTTTGAAAGGATGAAACAAGTGCGCAGATGTTTGAAACAAGTGCGCAATCTTCAAACATAAGTGCACAATATTCAAAAATCCCAAACCCACAACTGATTCTATTAAACAAGCTCGTAATCCTTGTAATCACAATAACAGACCAGTCAGAACATGATATACCTTAAAAACAACGAGAATCAACTAAAATGGAGAAGAAAAGAGTGGATTAACAAGTGATTAAAGGGTGATTAATGGAGTTTAAGTGGTGGTTAAAGATGAGGATGATGATGATGATTGTTTGATGATGATAATTAGGGTTTTGATACAGTAACGGCTGTATAAAAAATTTTACACACACATATATATAGTAGTGATATGGGCCTACGCACTTAAGCTAAGTGTGCAAGGCTTAATTAGTGCGCAGGGCCCAAAATATTTAAAGTTAGAAATTAGAGAGTAGTGATTAACCATTTCTCACCTTCTGCATTCAAGATCATACTAACCATACCTGCCAGATCACATTTCAACTTCTCGTTTGATAGCTGCAGCCTAAGAAAAACTGTCGGTATACTTGTCCACTTAAATCCATTCCTTTTCTCTTTCAACATGCGTTTGGTGATGATGTTTATCATGTTTTGGTAATATTGATGAAAATTTTGTGGACCCCACTTGTGCTAGGTATAGGCCTACCGATCCTCAAGGTTTATTGAGTTATAATGATGAGAGCTTCAGGTCTATGTTTCCATAAGCAGAGAAGATGATCATTATGTCGATAAGATGATGAGAGCTTCAGGTCTATGTTTCCATAAGCAGAGAAGATGATCATTTGATCGCTGGTTGAGTTATCTTTGAATGTTTGCACGTCACTAACATTGCGTGTCTTTTGCTGCTAATTTGATTAATTTGCCTAGCCCCGCATTGGTAGCTTGCACTCTTAGGTGTCTTTTGATTATATACGCGCAAAATTTTCTGTGTCTTTTGATCTCTCAACCTGTGTATGACCGGACTCAGCTTGTGCAGACCTATAACACAGTGGGAATCCAACTTTCCGTGTAGATCTTTACTGTTAATCACCTATTAGCAGTTTACTCGATTCCAAGCTGAATCTATCGACACATCGTTGCTTAAGGCCACAACATCCTCTGGGTCCTATTCACATGCTGACAAAATGTGATTAGTTTCTATCATTTCTTGAAATTTTGAAATTTTGCAGTAGGGATAGACCGGTTTTACTTTCTCCCCCAAAAATCTTGTTTGAAATAAAAAGAAGATTTTTTATGTATTATGCACAAGTAAGGTTTTTTTTTTTTTTTTTTTTTTTTTTTTTTTTTTTTTTTTTAAGGGATTTCATTCAAAATTTATCATCTCCTGCCATGTTACCAACTGACGAAAACGGGTTTTGTCAAAAGTTTTGTGAAGATATCTGCCTTTTGATCAGCAGTATCTATTGGCAACACCTGTATATATCCTTTGTCGTGAGCATCGCGAATGGAATGAATCCGAATTTCAATATGTTTGGTTTTAGAATGATCTATTGGATTCTTCACGATGTCACGACAAGCATCATTATCAATGAAAATAGGAGTTTTCATGACATTCAAACCGTAGTCCAAAAGCTGATTTTGGATCCATAACACTTGACAGCAACAACTGTTGTCTGAGCAGTGGAGATAGACACTGTTGTCTGCTTCTTACTCTGCCAAGATACCAGCCTATTACCCAGAAATTGACAACCACCAGAGACAGATTTTCTGTCAATCCTGCAACCTGCATGATCACTATCAGAGTATGCAATTAGATCAAAATTATCACTCTTAGGATACCATAAACCAAGTTACGGTGTCCCTTTGAGGTAGCGGAAGATTCTTTTGACTGCAGTTTCATGAGATTGCTTGGGATTTGACTGAAAGCGAGAGCAGCATCCAACTGCCCACATAATGCCTGGTCTGCTGTCTGTGAGATACATCAGGGATCCAATCATAGATCGATACGTGTGTGGATTCACTGATGGTCCTTGAAGATCCGGTACAAGTGTAGTTTGAGCAGCAAAAGGAGTGTTGGACGGCTTGCAGTCAGACAGGTTGTACTTTGCCAAGATGTCTCTTGTATATTTGGCTTGATGAATGAGAATTCCGTCTTTCTTCTGCTCGACCTCCAGTCCTAAGAAAAATGACAACTCTCCCATCATGCTCATTTCGAATTGAGACTTCATAATGCTTTCAAATTCCCTACACAAATTTTCATCAGTGAAACCAAAGATGATATCATCTACATAGATTTGAACCAGAATAGAGTGTTTGTTGACTTCTTTGGTGAATAGTGTCATATCGATTTTCCCTCTGGTGTATCCGTTTTGCAACAGATATGAGGACAAGGTCTCATACCAAGCTCGAGGTGCTTGATGAAGACCATAGAGAGCCTTGTCCATTTTATAGTATCTGTTGGGATAGTGAGGGTCTTCAAAGCCGGGTGGCTGACATACATAGACTTCTTCCTTGATTTTTCCATATAAGAAAGCACTCATAACATCTATCTGAAAAACCTTGAAGTTTTTGTATGACGCGTAGGCTAGGAAGATACGAATGGCTTCAAGTCGGGCGACTGGTGCAAAGACTTCCTCATAATCAATCCCTTCTTGTTGACGAAAACCCTGAACAACTAGACGAGCTTTGTTCTTGATTACCACACCACGCTCATCCATTTTGTTGCGAAAAAACCCATCTCGTTCCAATAGGATACTTTCCCTCAGGTAGATCCACTAGCTCCCAAACCTTGAGTTTTCTGAACTAAAAGAGCTCTTCCTGCATTGCTTCTACCTAGATTGCATCTCTGACTGCATCTTCAATGCTAAAAGGTATTGTCTGAGACAAGAATGCTTAGAGAGCGGTGTTGAGTTTATCTGCCTGATTTCTGGTAAGAACACCCTCAGTGATTGGTCCGATGATGTTTTCGATAGGATGATTCTTGGATGATTTGAATCCCAAGTTCTGCTCTTCTTGAACTTGGGAAGGCAGATTTGACAAGTGATCTCCAGGTGTTGAGGAGCTGGATGGATCATTTACAAACTGTTGTGCTGAAGACGTTTCTTCTGAAATCAGAGTACTTTCAAGAGGTTGTGTAGTTTCAGCAGTTGTATCACCATTTGTGGGGTGAAGAGGAAAGATTGGATCAGCCACTAATGGAGAGATTCGGGTGGTGAAGGGTGCAACATCGTCTTCAGAGGAGTAAAGAGTATCTTCGAGAGGAGAAGGAGCGGCTGCTTGATTGTCAGGTGTTTGATCTTTAGTGATATTGAAATTGTTGAAAACAACGTCCACGTCAAAGAACCAGTCAGGACCGACTCCTGTGTTAGTGGGGTTGAATTCCTGCCAATCTACATAGAAAGATTCAAGGACCATCTTGGTGCGTCTGTTGTATACTCTATAAGCCTTTTGACTTGAAGAGTATCCAACAAAGAAGCACTCATCTCCAACTGCATCGAACTTCATTATGTTCTCATAGTTGTTCAGAAGAGTACATGAACATCCGAAGGGCCTGAAGTAGTCAATCAGAGGTTTTCTTTTGAAAAGTAATTCATAACCTGTTTTCCCGCGCGCCTTGATGATTAAGACTCTGTTAAGAACATAACAGGCGGTATTCACAGCTTCTGCCCAGAAAATGATCGGCAACTTGGAGTCGATGAGCATTGTTCTGGCAGCTTCAATAAGTGTGTGATTCTTTCTCTCAGCGACTCCGTTCTATTGAGGAGTTCTCGTAGCACTGTACTGAAGATGAATTCCTTTGCTGCTACAGAAGGTAATGAAGCTTTGATTTTTGAATTCTGTTCCGTGATCGCTTCTGATTGACCTGACCTTTAACTTCACTATGTTTTCAATAAGAGGAACAAACAGCATCAAGATATCAGCAGCTTCACTTTTGTACTCTAAGAAATACACCCATGTGAAATGAGAAAACTCATCCGTGATCACCAAACAATAAGATTTTTTAGCCAAGCTTTTAACACTAATCGGACCGAAAAGATCCATATGCCATAATTGAAGAGGAGAGTCAATTGAGTTCATTGTTTTGGATTTGTGCGATTTTTTGTGTTGTTTTCCTTTGGCACATGCTAAACATTTTTCAGAAAAAGGGAATTCCTTGGAAGGAAGACCTCTGACAAGATTTAGTTTAGAAAGTTTGTTAATGTTTTTAAAGTTCACATGTCCCAATCGCCTATGCCATAACAATGACTCTGACTCAGATGCCTTTGAAAGTAAACAAGTCATTGGACATTCAGACTTGGCATCTCTCATATTTATCACATAGGTATTATTCTGCCTAGGAGCTTTTAGCATAATCATGTTGGTGGGTGGTTTAAATCTTGGCATTAGAAAGATGCACTCTATGTCATTGAATAACACCGAGATTCCTTTGTCACAGACTTGTGATACGCACAATAGATTGTAGCACAATTCTGGAACATAATTGACATCTTCTAAAGTCAGTGCGTCGGAAACCACATCTCCTATTCCAACAATCTTTCCACCCTTTTCATTCCCAGCGAAAGCAACAAACTCTCCATCAATAAACCGATAGTTTTTGAGGAGTTCTTTTAGCCCAGTCATATGCCTTGAAGTGCCGCTATCAACATGCCATAGATATCTCATAAGAGCTATCTGTAGTTTATTCTGAAATACAAAAGAAAACAAAAGAAATACACAGATAAATACAAGAGACGCTATGTACAATCACGACTCAGACCTTTACTTAGTTAACTTTGGGAATCCAGGTCTGCTTTAGTTTTGATCTATCGTGATTTTCACCTAAAGTTGACTCTTGTCTTTTCCAGATTTATGTGGTTTTAACGAAACTTTTTACTGTTTCTTTAAGGTTTTTGATCTGATCAGAAAAAGAATTTTGAGTTTTGACTTCATTTTGTGGTTTAGGTTTCAAATGACATTTTTTGACCACATGACCCTCATTTCCACATCTAAAGCGTTTTGAGTATTTAGGCTTGATCTTTGGAGAAGATCTGGATGATGATGGTTGTGATGTTCTTTTCTTGATCTTGTTTGAGCAGGAGCTTTCACTTGAACATGATTCATCAATGTTGTCGCTTGATTCTTCGTTTGTGTTGCAGTCAGGCGCGCTGATGTTGCTTTCTGTATCACTCTGTGATTCTTCAGAACTTGTGTTATTTGTTTCACTTTGTGATTCTTCAGAACATGAATATCTGTAGATGATGGAGTAAACTCTGGAATTTCTTCAGTGAGAAATTTCCCAAACCTGCTCTGTTTTAGTTCTGGTATAAACACAGATGGTCTATATGCATTTTTATCATCAGAGAATGCAACATTAAGATCAACACGTACTGGCATAACATTGTCAACACAAACATTAGAGCGTTTGATAGGATTCTTCCTATCATCAGAGGCCACAACGCCCTTTAAGTCTAGTCTAGAAGTTAATTTAGTACAGTCATCCGATCTAGATAAAATATTACAGTTATCCATCCTAGATAAACTATTACAGTCATCCAGCTTAGTTAAACTATTACAGTCATCCGAATTCAAAATAGTTTTAGTCTTTTCATTATTCCAGATGAACCAATTCACTGTAGAGTAATTGGCACCCGGGTGACCTAACCCCAACGTCTGTCCACCACAACTCTCATTATCTTCCACCTGAGCCTTTTGGGTCACATCTGCATTGCTTTTACTTATATTAGAGTTTGACTCAGATTTGACACATTCTTTTTCAAAAAGATCATTTTCTGGATGAGGTTTTGGAATGGGTATATATTCACTTTTGCTCAAAGGTAAAAACAGAGATCTTTCAATCCCCTTTTTATCCTTATACCCCATTCCATCTTTGACGATCGATTGCCTTGAGCAATCTATAATATCAGCATGAGCATTTTTGCTTACATTCCATTTGTCCACAATAATCTAGAGATGATTTGTTTCATTTCTAGATTTTTCTAACCTTGAGGTTAAATCATTTATTAGAAAATCCTTTTTGAGAACAAATTCTTTTAGAGTTTGTATTTCAGCTAGAGTTGCATTTAACTTTCGCTGATATGCAGCTCATTTTCTTTCATTTTAGTGTTGATTTTTCAGATATCATCCATTTCTCTAAAAATTTTCCTATTGTGTGATAAACAGTAAGCAACCGGTGTAACGCACCTTGGTGAGCACAACTTTGATTTTATTTCAAGAGGAATACTTACCAGATCTCTTTCCTCAGCTTTCTTGGGCACATTCTACGGCTTCTCATCTGCTTTGCTAGTGGGTGTCTTCTCGGCTACCTGTGCTTCCTCAGAAGCGGCTTCTTTTCCCTTTTCGGCAATCAGCACTCCCTGCAAACCAGTATTCTCTAGCATTCCACCCTTTGGCATTTCAGCCGACCCCTTCCAGTGAATTCACACCATGTGTGGATTTAGTACAGATTTTGGCCATCAATGCTTTGTTCACATCAGCTTCAACCGCAGCTGCCTCCTCTCCCCAATCAAAGTCTTCAACCACCAATGCTTTCTGTTGATTTGCTTCACTTCCATCAGTAATCGCCACCATTCTTTTTACCTGTTTGATCTCTGCTTGATTCAGAGTGGGACACTCATATTTGAAGGGCCCGAGAGTCTTGCAGTTGTAGCATCTAATCTTTGACTTGTCAAACCCCGCTTTACCCATTCTGACTCTTCTACCGGTTCTATCTTGAAATCTTTTCATCCTCAGAGTGATCATAGTCATCTTCCATTTCAGATCCATTTCTTCCATATCATCCGGGTAAACTTGGTACATGTCTTCAGGAGTCATCATCTCACTCTTAAGATCACCAGTCTTCAAAGCCTCAAAGCTAGTCATGAATGTGTTGAACAGTTCAACATGTTCGTTAGCGAGCTTTGTGAGCTGTGGGTTGAGTGTCTTTGCAGCTTTGTCGGAGTATGTGACTGTCTTTCCCGAGCTTGAACCACCACCACTCATTGCATCCACATATACATGTGATGAGCTTGAGCCCATGTCACCTACTGGAGTCATTAGTGCTAGATTCTTCAAAGCAGTACTAGGAGCGACCTTTGGAACGGTCTGGTTCATTTCTCTTTTGGTGATATCCATTTCGAATGATTTCAGAGTATTGATGAGATCAGCCAAAGTAGATTGAGCATCTAAATACTCTTTTCTAATCATCATGCATTGTAGACTCCATTCTTTGGGCAGAGAGTCGAGCAATTTCTTGATCGAGTTTCGGTTGTTGACTGGAATTCCTGCTTTCTTCATCTTTGTTAACAGACTCATGAACCTGTCAATGTAAGACGACAGACTTTCCCCTCGAACACTTCCAAACATATCATATTCTTTTTGAATCATATCTTGCTTGTTCTGTCTCATCTCAGCATTTCCTTTATAATACTCACTCAATGCAAACCACAAATCATGAGCGGATCTGTATTCCTCAAACATGTTCTACACGTCATTGGATAAAGCCATGGTGAGAGCACCGTAGGCCTTGTGATCCCTCTGCAGTAGCTGCTTATCAAGGTCAGTGTATGTAGTAGGATCAGTGTTAAACACCTCTCCTTCTTCAGTGGTCCTCACTGGAATGTGAGGTCCAAGTTGTACAGACGTCCACTGGGTAAAGTCGTTGACGTAGTAAAACCACTTCATTCGGTTTTTCCAGGTTCCATAATCTTTTGCACCCATTAACTTAGGAATTCTAGTTATTGTTCCAGTTTCAAGTTCTTGTTGGGTTATAGGATTCATGGTTAAGTTGTTGTTGTTACCAGCCATTGATTTAGGTTGATTTTATAAGTTTTGTTTTCTGATTTTCAAGATTACAGTCCAGAATAAAGTCCGCAGTCCTTAATTTAAGTGAGCAGTCCTTAAGTGCGCAGTACCGATAAGTGCGTAGGGAACAAGTATGCAGCAGCCTGTAACAACAGAAACAACCTTGTCAAGATATTGTCTCCTGATAAGTGCGCAGTTTTAAAAGGTACACAAAGATCTAGTGCCTTTTTGATAAGTGCGCAGATCAGTCAACAGGGCATGGTAAGTGCTCCGTCTTGACAGATCAATCTGCGTACTAAATAAAGTACACAGACACTTAACCTCTCGTTTAAGATTTTAGTGTGCAAAAACCCTAGCCAAGTACTCAAAACTATGCCTTTTCAGTAAGTGCGCAGAAGAACCAGTGATTTCTGATTAAGTTCGCAGAAACCCTAGTTGTGTGCCCGGAGACAAAGAAAACTTTGAAATTTTGAAGCTTTTAAGTGCACAATCGAAGGAATAAGTACGTAGCTTATGAACCAAGTGCGCACTTACAGGCTGGAATTAATTGCACAGACTAAGAAACAAGTATGCAGCTTATGGGTTAAGTGCTCAAAACAAGAAATAAGTGCGCAAACCAAGAAATAAGTGCGCAAAAATGTCTGTTAAAAGGCACAAAACTCAGCTGAATCCTATCCAAGACCTTTTCATTTCATCTGAAATGCTTGCATGATGTTTCTATTCAAAATAAACAACTTTTAACACCTAGAAACACAACACCAAACGAAATCTGAAGCAACCATACAAGAAAAACACCCCTTCCTTTTTTTTTAATAAAAACACAAAAGTTTATAAAAATTTTAAGAAAAACTAACAAGATGAGGGTTTTGGTATCTTAAATAGATACAATCTAGAGTACAAAGGTTATGATACCAAATTGTAAGTCCCAAATACTAGATCTTGATAGTGCAAGAGATTGTTATCACCTAGAAACACCTATTGATTAGGTGTTTTAAGTGATTAATCTTGAACAAATAAGAAACTAGATAAAGCTTTTAAAACCGACACACAATATGAACATAAACATGATTCCATTACTGATATAACATTGAAACAGCATGGAAATACAGATAAGTACGCACCAAATAGTCTTGTGCTAACTAAGATGACCAAAAACCCTAACCCTAGAGCTGCAACAAACATGCTATATATATAGACAGGACTAATGGGCCTGCGCACTTAGCTAAGTGTGCAGTGCACTTAGCCAGGGTTTTGTCTAATAACTTTGCTTAATTACATATTTAGTCCCTGGACTTATAAAACTACATTATAAGCTATCAAAAGTCTTCGTTCTGGTAACTGTGGTCTCAAATAAACCCAACAACTTTGCCATTTTACCTGACATTTCTGGTTTTCTAAGTACATTTTTAATGGGATAGTTAGTTTGTAAGTGTATCCTATGTGTTTCAAAGTAATGCCTTAACTTAGTAGATGCCATTATCAAAGCTAAAACAAGTTTTTCGAGATGAGAATACCTGGTCTCAGCATCTAGTAGAGTTTTGCTTACATAGTAGACAGGATGATGTTCCCCCTCGAAGTCTCTTACCAAATACTGCACTTATAGCATTCCCAGAAACTGCAAGATATAGCTTTAGAGGTTCTCCATCCTCAGGCTTCATCAGGAGTGGAGCTGCTGCTAGATACTCTTTCAGCTTCTTAAATGCTTCTTCGTGTCTCTGTCCCCAATCGAATTTACTATTTTTCCTCAGGATATCATAGAATTCTTTACACTTATCTGAGGATTTCGAAATGAATATGTTTAAGGCCGCTATCCTGCATGTCAGCCTTTGTACATCCTTGATATTTTTTGGGGATTTGAGATCAAGGATGGCCTTTATTTGTTCAGGGCTGGCTTCTATCCCTCTTTTGGTAACTAGATATCCTAAAAATTTTCCAGCACCGACTCCAAAGTGACACTTAGATTGTTTCAACTTCATATTATAGGCATCCACGATGTCAAATGCTTCCTTCAGATCTTGAAGATGATTCTCTGTCTTTTTGGACTTAACCAACATGTCATGAATGTACACCTCCATGGTGTCCCCAATCTTTTCTTTAAACATCATATTCACTAGCCTTTGGTAGGTTGCACCTGAATTTTTTAATCCAAATGGCATAGCTATATAACAATATATACCTGATGGGGTCATGAATGTCGTGTCTTCTTGATCCTCTGGTTCCATTTGAATTTGTTGGAATCCTGAGGATGCATCCATGAATGTAACCATTTCATGGCCTGCTGTAGCATCCACCATTGAATCTATATGTGGTAATGGGAATGGATCCTTAGGACAAGATTTATTGAGGTCTGTATAGTCTACACACACTCTCCACTTTCCATTCTTCTTTTGAACTACCACCACGTTGGCAAGCCATCTTGGAAATTTTACTTCCCTTATCATCTTGGATTTAAGGAGTCTATCTACTTCTTGTATGATGATATTTCGTTCCAGGGCAAACTTCCTTCTTTTCTGCCGAATGGGCTTGAAATTCTTATCAATCCCCAGTTTATGAGTAATGACATCCTTAGAGATGCAGTCATATCTTCATGCTTCCATGCAAAAGTAGACATCTTGCATTTAAGAAATGAGATTAGTGATTGTTCAATGTTATGAGGGATATTCTTACCAATTAGCACAGTGGTATCTTGTTATTATTATCAAGGCAAACAGCCTTTATATTCTACTCAGGATGTGCCTTGACATCTTGTGGATGGCACTGTGCATCCTTCTGTATTTGCTATGCTTGACGTGATGAGGCGTTCATAGATATTGTATAACAATCCTTGGTTTCCTGTTGATCACTATTGACTTTGACGACTCCCCAAGGTGTGGGTAACTTTATACACTGGTGATATGTTGAAGGGACTGCCTTCATGTCATGTATCCAGGGTCTCCCTAGGATGACATTGTAGCAGGATAGGGAATCTATCACACAGAATCTCTGGATAGAGTTCACTCCTTCTACATATACTAGTAGCTTGATGTCTCCTACTGTACTTTTAGTTTCTCCACTGAAGCCTACCAAAATTGATGATCTAGAACCTATTTCTGATTCCGGGATGTTCATTCTTTTGAGAGCTTCAAGCTGGATGATATTCACTGAACTTCCTCCATCTACGAGGATTCTGTGAACAAAGTGGTTAGCAATGTATAAAGTAATAACCAAACCGCCATGATGAGGATCAAGAATGTTTTCTCGGTCTTCCTCCTCAAAGCTGATCACCTTAGAGGTCGTCAAGATGGTCGTCTTCGTTGGTCTTTCTCCTTTTTCAGTCTTTGTTTCCCTCGAATGTCTTTTAGCAGCTAAATATGAGGTTCCACAAATGTCTGACCCTCCTAAAATGAAGTTGATAATACCAGCATCCTTAGGTGGGAATGCTGCTCTTTCTGGGATGTTGGTGCCATCCTGAGCTCTTGATTTCTTTTTGCCCAGGGGATCTTTAAGGTGACCTTTACTCAAGTGATAGGCTATCTCTTTTCTTAAGGTGATACAATCTTCAGTGATATGGCCGAAATCTTTGTGAAAGGCACACCATTTGGACTTGTCCTTCCATCCTGCCTTATTCTCTTTCCTTGGCCATCTTGCTTTGTCCCCTAGATCCTTCATGGCATACATCAGTCCTGTTACATCCACAGAAAAACAGTAATCTGATAATTTAGGGTAGTCATCCTCATCGTCGTCCTCTACCACATTGACCTTCTTATTATCAGGCCTAGCATATGGCTTATGCTTATATGATTCGTATGTGGGAGTGGACTTCCGATTGGGATGGTTATATTTTGAGGATGATTCTATCCTCTCTTGAATTTTCTTATCATCCTCAAGTCGGATGAATCTTAAAGCTCTATTCCTAACTTCATCCAAGTTCCTGCATGGAATCATCACCAATTCTTGATAGAATGGTGAATCTCTTTGCAGCCCCATCTTGAATGCCTGTACTGCCGTTGTGACATCCAGGTTCGGGATGTCAAGTGCTTCCTTTCCAAACCTAATAATGAATTCTCTTAGTGATTCCCCCTGTGGTTGAGTCACCCTGTATAGATCACTTGTCAAACGTTCGAACGTTCGACTACAAGAAAAATGATTATTAAACATGTTAATTAAATGTGCAAAAGAAGTAATAGAATAGAGTGGAACACTTAGGACTCATTTCAGGGCTGGACCGGTGAGAGTTGAACCAAATCCCTTGCATAAACACGCTTCTTTCAGATTGGCAGGGGTTGGATTTATTTCCATCCTTTCCCTATATTGAGCCACATGCTCCTCAGGATCTGTAGATCCATCATAAAGCTTCAAACTTGGAGTTTGAAACCGTTTTGGAATCTCTGCATCACATATGGGGGTGCAAATCTTGACACCCTATGGCATGCTGAGGATACCTCAGGGATGGGTTGCACTATCCCTGGCACACTCGACACCATATCCTTAATTTTCTAAAGCTCCCTTGCTAGCTGAGGGCTTATTCCTGTATCCTGCAAAGAAGCAACATTATTAGCAGTAAAAGTACTAGAACTTAAATTGTTACCGTTATTATTATATCCTTGGGATGGAACAGGTGTATATCCTGTATCCCTGGTGGTTGCAATTCTGGGAGTAGTAGTTGTTTCTGGAGCAGAGAACCCAATACTCATGGGGATAAAATCTCCTTGATGCACCCCTCCAGAGATGCTAGAATTAAAATCTAACGCCCTGGGTTGCAATGGTGTCCCCATGTCTTCACTTGGCCTTCTCGAGGATTTTTTAAGAGCTTGTATCTCTCTTATCAACATCCGGTTTGTGTCTTGTTGTTGATGTATCAAATCTTTCATCAGTGCAAACATAGAAAGTAGTTTATCATTTGATACAAAATCGGGAGGAGTAGATCCAGATGGTCTAGGTGGGATTTGGGAAGCAGAACTTCTTGGAAGTGTAGGTGGAGGTGGAGGTGGCAAGGCAATATTTCTGGCAGAGGTCGTGGATGGCATGGATGTTGAAACAGATTTTTGTGAAGAAGACATAGTTGTCAAGTTTTGTAAAAAAGGAATTAAATGAGAGAAAGTTTTATCAAAGCTTTTTGTTAAAATAGCACCACTTGCCCCACGGTGGGCGCCAAATTGTTTTGGTCAAAAATTACTTAGTAGAAACAATTTTGTATTCCAAATTAGTAAAAGTGAGGTAGAGTGCTAAATGTGAGAAATATATTCAAGATTCAGTTATATTCTGCAAATGATGTGTAAGGATGCTAAAGAAATAAATAAATGACAACTATGCTCGGAATGGCTTAGGTTTACTTTGGGATGGACAGTTATATTCTCGGGATAGAACTGTTCATAATGAGCAAATAATGTAGTAAAATACAAAGAACAACACTTGATCTATGAGGAAAGCCCTTGATCAGTTGTAGATCGCCGGCATAAAACCTCGGGAGGAGACTAGGCCCCTGTCTTGTTTGTTAATATTAATTTAGTAAAAAGATACAACTTTGGATGAGTAAATGGACGAGTGTACTAGGATTACAATGATTGTGTGAGTGTTCCTGATCAACTAAGTGCATGTGTGTTGCTATAGTGTGAGTAATGTGTTCTATATTCGTCCAATACTCCCATTTATATAGTACATGAAGTAAACAAAGAATCCCGAGATATCCTCTAGGTAGTTAAGCTCTTTGAAGTCTTCATATGACCGTTTTGGTTGTTTCAACTCAGGTAAACGTTGTAGCAACGGTTTCTCCTTGGCTAGTTTAATGTTTCAGCTGTTTCCTCATTTGTCGCCGATATTAAATATTTATAAGTTACAACTTTGACTCCATCTTCCATCTTGGACCACGAGTATTACTTCTATCATTGACTTCTTCAATTGAGGAGTTATAACTTAGACTTTGCCGAGCATGTAAATCCATATTATAACTTAGTTGTACCTTCAATCATACATAAGAAAGCTAATTCGTTAGTTCATTCGCAGGATGTGCATATGCCGAAGTACTGATACATCCTGAAGTCAGTTGAGCCCTTCAGCATCATGAGGATGGTACATTAGGGATGTAGGGTAAAATCATCCTGAGAATTTTCACCACCAACAGTGTAGTTGGTCTAAAATATAGTGGAGTAACATTATTCATTAAAAAATTAAAAGGTAAGTGTTGGTGGTGAAATTCTTAGGATGTTATTTTCTTGCATTCTTTATTTGACATCTTCATGTTACTAAAGACTATGCCAAGTTCAAGATATAACTGTGTATTGTCCTACGTACATCCTGATGATGGACTAACAGTTCATCTTATAATTATTTGAATGCAGGTAAAGCTTGGACGACTATGATACTTGACTAGGTCTTGCTGGATTCTCGGAGACTTAGTTGATGAACGTTGGGAGCTCGTGTGAACATAGGAGAGCTTCAAACGGCTATTAGACATAATAGTCGATATCCCGGATATCTCGGGATGGAAGTTATAGTTGTTTACTATAAATGGGGATGTTATGGACGATCATAGGACACACATTATTTGCTATTCTTTCTTTCTTCGAACTCATACACACAAAACATTCATTGTAATCATAGCTGATCGTTCATTTCATTTCCAAAGTTGTAACATTTATTTTTCATACTTAATAATAATAACAAAGACAGGGGCATTAGTCTCCTCCCGAGGTTTTGTGTCGGAGATTAACATTGATCAAGGACTTTCCTCGTACATCGAGTGTTCTTGAGTTGGTTTATTTAATTTTTGTTTGATTAATTTACTTTATTCTTCACAGTTCGATCCTGAGTATACAACAATCTGTTTTATGTCAAATCCTTTGATATCCTAGGCATAGTTGTCAAATCTTAATCTTTTGCATCCTAAACATAACTATCTTCAAAATATAACTGATTATAAGCATAACAAACATTTTTAGCACACTACCTCACATTTCTAATTTGGAATACAAAGTTATTTTTTACTAGTTAATTTTTGACCAAAACAATTTGGCACCCACCGTGGGGCAAGTGGTGCTATTTTTAACAAAAACTTTGTTAAAATTTATTCTCAATCATTTCATCTAAAAAGTCTTTACAACTATGGCATCAAACCCAAAATTTGTATCCTCATCCATGCCATCCTCAACCTCTACCCAAAATATGCCTTTACCACCAGCTCCCTCATTCTCAAGGAGCTCTGATTCAGTGGCTCGAACTGCTTCTCAATCTAGTTTCAGATCCGGGGTTGGTGCATTTTGCTCAACTCCCCCTGTCTTGGTGTCAAATAAAGAGGACCTATCCATTTTCTCCATGGTTAAGGATTAAATGAAGAAACCGTTGGAGACTAACCAGATGTTGACGAGGGAGATCCAATCACTCAAGACATCCTCAAAGAGGCCAGCTGAGGATGTAGTGACACCCTTGCATCCCAGGGTGTTGGATTTCAGTTCTGCTGTCACTAGGGGAAATCATCATGGAGATTTCATCCCCATGCAATTTGGATCCACTATTCCTGAAACAAATCCAGCAGTCAGGATGACAATGACCAGAGAGCTAGGATATACAACAGAACCATCCCGAGGATATAACTCTGGTAACAACGTGAATACTAATACTTATGCTACTAATCACTTTGATTCTATGAAGGATATAGGCATAAGCACTCAATTGGCTAAGGAAATCTAGAAGATCAAAGACATGGTGTCAAGTGTATCTGGGATAGTACAGCTTATCCCAGAAGTATCCTCAGCATGTTACACGATATCTCGATTTGCACCTCCATTATGTGATGCTGAAATCCCTTAGAGATTTCAGACCCCGAGTATGAAGTTGTATGAGGGATCGACTGACCCTGAAGAACATGTGGCTCAATATAGGGAGAGGATGGAAATAAATCACATTCCTACTCACCTTAAAGTGGCATGTTTGTGTAAAGTTTCGGATCCACCCTTACTAGTCCAACCGTAAAATGGTTGCTAAGTGTTCCTCCTTATTCTATTACTTCATTTGCCCATTTAATTAACATGTTTAATAATTAATTCTCATGTAGTCGCACCTTTGAAAGTTTAAAAAGTGATCTATACAGGGTAACACAGGCACAAGGAGAATCACTCAGAGAATATATAACGAAGTTTGGGAAGGAATCACTTGACATCTCGAACCTGGATGTCACAACTACGGTTCAAGCCTTCAAACTGGGACTATAGAAGGATTCACCATTCTATCAAGAATTGGAGATGAACCCATGTAGGAATCTCAATGAAGTCAGAAACATGGCATTAAGATTCATCTGTCTTGAGGATGACAAAAAGATTCAAGAGAGGATAGAAGCATCCTAAAGATATAATAATCCGAATCGGAAGTCCACACCTACATATGAACCATATAAACCTAAACCTTACGCTAAAAATGATAATATAAAGGTTCATGTGGTTGAGGATGATGATGCCAAGGATGGTCCTAAGTTATCAGGTTACTGTTTTTTTGTGGATGAAACATGTCTTATGTATGCTATGAAGGATTTTGGGAAAAAAAAGCAAGATGGCCAAGGAAGAATGACAAAGCAGGATGGAAAGACAAATCCAAGTGGTGTGCATTCTATGAAGACTTTGGCCATGTGACTGAATATTGCATCGCCTTGAAAAAGGAGATTGCCTATCTCCTTAGCAAGGGTTATCTTAAATATCTGTTGGGCAAGAAAAAGGCTAAAACTCAAGATAGCACTACCATCCCAGAAAGAGCAGCTTCTCCAACTAGGGATGATTGAATCATTAACTTCATTTTCGGGGGATCAGACATATGTGGCACATCCTACTTAGCAGTCAAATGGCATGCTAGAGAAACCAAATCTGAGAAGGGAGAAAAACCCACAAAGACCACTATGCATAGAAATGCAAGGGTGATCAATTTCGAGGAGGATGATCGAGAGAACATCCTGGATCCACACTATGATGGTTTGATAGTTACTTTATACATTTCAACCACTTTGTTTGCAAGATATTAGTGGATGGAGGAAGCTTGGTGAACATAATCCAACTTGAAGCATTTAAAAGGATGAATATCCCGGAAACAGAGATTGTTTCCAAGTCATCCATCCTGGTTGGTTTTAGTGGAGAAACCAAGAGCACCGTTGGAGAAATCAAGCTGCCTATATATTTCAAAGGGGGTAAACTCTATACAACGATTTTGTGTTAAAGATTCTTTATCCTGCTATAATGTCATTCTAGGTAGGCCATGGATACATTACATGAAGGCAGTTCCTTCAGCATACCATCAATGCATCAAGTTACCTGCTCCTTGGGGAGTTGTCAAGGTAAATAGTGATCAGCAAGTAGCTAAAGAATGCTACACCTCGTCAATGAAGGCTTCTTCCCAGTCTAGACAAGCATAGCAATTACAACATGATGCACGTGATATCCTGAAGGATGTACCGACCAGGATGTGAAAGTTGTGAGCATCGACGAAAACAATAAGGATATCACTGTTCAAATTGGCACAAATATCCCTAAAGATATAGAATAACAACTAATCTCATTTTTGAAGTGCAGGATGTCCACCTTCACCTGGAAACATGAAGATATGACATGTATATCTAAGGATGTTATTACCCATAAACTTGGTATTGACAAAAATTTTAGGCCTGTACAACAAAACCGAAGGAAATTCGCACCCGAAAGGAATGTTACCATTCAAGAAGAAGTGGAAAGATTGCTGAAATCCAGAATGATAAGGGAAGTCAAATTCCCAAGATGGTTGGCCAATGTAGTCGTGGTGCATAAGAAGAATGGAAAATGGAGGGTGTGTGTAGATTACATAGACCTAAATAAGGCTTGCCCAAAAGATCCATTCCCACTTCCCGACATCGACTCGATGGTGGATGCCACAGCAGGGCTTGAAATGTTGACATTCATGGATGCATCCTGACTCCTATAGGCATATATTGTTATATTGAAATGCCATCTGGTCTGAAAAATGCAGGTGCAACATACCAAAGGTTGGTAAACATGGTGTTTAAATATAAGATTGGAGATTTAATGGAAGTCTACATTGATGATATGGTAGTCAAATCTAGAAGAGTAGAAGATCATCTTCAGGATCTCAAAGAGGCATTCGATATCCTGGATGCATATAACATGAAGCTGAATCTGGCTAAATGTCACTTCGAGGTTGGTGTTGACAAATTCCTTGGATACTTAGTATTCAAGAGGGGAATTGAAGCTAGCCTAGAACAGATCAAAGCCATCCTAGATCTCAAATCTTCAACAAACTTTAAGGATGCTTAAAGATTGACTGGCAGGATAGTAGCCTTGAACAGGTTCATCTCGAAGTCATCAGAAAAGTGCAAAGATTTCTATGACATCCTGAAGAAAAATAAGGAATTCGAGTGGGGACAAGTGCACGAGAAGGCATTACAAAAGTTAAAGAAATTCGAGTGGGGACAAGTGCACGAGAAGGCTTTAATCATGGCTTCAACCAAGTTAAGGCACTATTTTGAAACACATAAAATTCATGTCAAAACTAATTATCTTGTTAAGAATGTGCTTAGAAAACTAGAGATGTCTGGTAGGATGGCTAAATGGTCTGTGAAATTGAGTGCCTATGACTTGGTCTATAAGCTTAGAAATGCAATTAAATCACAAGCTTTAGCTGATTTTGTGGCTTACTTCAGTAGTGATATCTAGAATGAAGTGGATTTAGAGGTCCAACAATTAAATGAAAATATTTAAAAATGGACTTTATGGCCTTCACATTTGATACTAAAAATCTTGGGTATATTAGAAAAGCATTATTAGACCCCAACTTTATGGCCTTCACATTTGATACTAAATCCAAAAACAGGCCCTGGGATAGGTTGAAGTCAGATTCTGACAACATAGCATATCCCAAGTACTGAATTCTCAATGGGATTTCATTGAAGGAAGTGGACTTAGCAGAGACACAGAGAAGGAGGGTATGAAAGAAAAATTTCATGACTGGTGGGAAAAACTTTTTGAAAAGAGTTGACCCAGTCATTTGTGCATCATAAACTTTTTCCTGAAACTCTGTGTGAAGTTCAGCCTTAGGGAAAGAATCGTTACTTGACAGGTCATTCAGTGAGAAGGTTGTGGATATCAGTTGGGGGGTAATGGCGACATTTGTCTCTCCAATTTTTGATATGATGGTTGTAGGCTTTTTGTCTTGTAAAAAAGAAACTCAGCATTTAACCAAAATTCTTGGAGGGTATCAAGATAGGTGGGAGCATCAGCGGTTAGGATTGTCAGGTATTTGGATTTGAGGATGATGTCCGTATGGAATGGGACGTTTTCATCTGTTTTGACCAGATATGGAAGATAATTGTGGGTGGCCTTGGCTTGAAGATCCATTGTAATGGATTTCGAGCGTGAGGATTAAAGGCGGTTTCAGTATTTTGAATACAATGAGACAGTGTAACAACAGTTGTGGTAAAAACAGGGTTTTTATAGCCTCTGGTGAAACCGTTGATGTGGCCAAAACTCTGCTTTTGAGAGCAGACGTGACAAACATTTGGTGGCATACAGCTGTTGCCAAAGGTCTGATGCAAAAAGTTGTTGTCTTACCAAAGTGCTGATGCCAACAGCACTTGGGTTTTATATATATATATATATATATATATATATATATAATGAAACAGTTGCTTTATCTGATCAGACGTTTGAAAAACAGACTTTTCAACCAAACAGTGGTTGTTTTATCTGATCAGATGTTTGAAATAGATTTTTCAACTAATAGTGGATAGAATGAATGAAACAGTGGTTGTTTTATCCTTAACATATTTTTCAACCAAAATGCTATTTTTAAGGGTGAATTTTGATCAACTGAAACATTTTAATGTTTATATTTAAAACATTTTTGTTGTTTAGTCCATGTTTAGCATACCAATTCTAGAAATCAGATTTGTAAAGGTGGATGTGTCTAAAGCTTTTGTCAACACATCTGCCAACTGATCCTCTGTTGGAACATGGTGCAGAGAAATCAAACCTTTTTCGTAGCTATCTTTGACAAAGTGATGTCTATTGTCTATGTGCTTTGTGGTTGAATGAGAGACTGGATTTTTGATGATATTTTCAGCAGCTTGACTGTCCAGCATGAGTGGAGTCCTTTGTGCAGTTATCCCAAAATCCAGCAGTTGATTTTGAAGCCACATGAGTTGGGCTATACAGCTTGCAGCAGCAATGTATTTAGCCTCTGCTGTTGAAGTTGAAACAGCTGCTTGCTTTTTGCTTTGCCATGAGACTAAGGCATTCCCTAGAAACTGGCACCCTCCTGATGTAGACTTCCTTGTGGTGTGGCAGCCAGCAAAATCACTATCTGAATAACCTGAAAGCTCAATGTTTCCATTAGCAGGATACCATATACCAAGTGTGGGAGCACCTTTTAGGTATCTGAATATCCTTTTCATAGCAATAAGGTTTGACTTTCTAGGTGAAGCCTGGGATCTTGCACAAACACAAGTGGCAAACATAATGTCTGGCCTAGATGCAGTTAAGTACAATAAAGACCCAATCATGCATCTGTAATGTGTCTGGTCAACCAGTTCATCCTTGTCATTAATAGTGAGTAGCTTGGCTGTGCTCATGGGTGTACTACATGGCTTATAGTTATTCATCTCAAATCTGGCTAACAAATTTTTCACATATTTGTTTTAATGAATGAATGTGCCATTTTGCAGTTGCTTCACTTGGAGACCAAGGAAGCACTAAAGTTCACACATTTTGTTACATGTGGACCCAAAAATGATGTCATCCACATATATTTGAACAATCATTAAATCTTTCCCTCTCCATTTTAGAAATAAGGTTTTATCAATTTTACCTCTTGTGAAACCAATGGATAAGAGAAAGGTGGAAAGAGTTTCATACCAGGCCCTAGGTGCTTGTTTTAATCCATACAAAGCTTTGTTGAGCTTGTATACATAATCAGGATGGAATGTGTCTTCAAAACTAGGTGGTTGACATACATAGACCTCCTCCTGAATTTTGCCATATAGGAATGCACATTTGATGTCCATCTGATACACCTTGATGTTGTGGTTGACAGCAAAGGCTAGGAAGAGTCTGATAGCTTCTAGCCTAGCCACAGGAGCAAAGGATTCATCATAGTCTATCCCCTCTTCTTGTCTGAAGCCTTAATCACAAGCCTGGCTTTATTCTTGACAACTATACCCCTTTCATCAGTTTTGTTTTTGAAGACCCACTTTGTGCCAATTAGACAAACATCCTTTGGTAGCGGTACAAGTTCTCATACTTGTTGTCTTTTAAAATGAAGGAGCTCTTCCTGCATGGCTTCTACCCAACTGTTGTCTTTTAGTGCCTCTTCGTACTTGACAGGTTGTGTGAGAGATAGAAAGCCTGCAAAAAGACAGATGTTTGAGGATTGGCTTCTTGTGAGAACACCCTCTCTGATGTTGCCAATGATTTGGTCTGGTGGATGAGCTCTTAGGTAGATTAAATCTCCCTGATATTGTATGATGGCATTTTGAGGTGAAGGACAGAGGTTTGGTGACTCTGTTGATGTAACATCTGTTTGCACTTCTGTAGTACCAACAGATGTTTGAAATGGAGGTGGGGGAATGGGTCCAAGTGGTGTGAAATTGGACTGACTTTTGTCAACAGAGGTTTGACTTTTGTCAACAGATGATTGAGCAGTGGATGAAGTTGGTGAAGCAGTGGTTTGAGGGTATGACTGGTCAACAGTGGCTGACTCAGCTGTGGCAAAGTTTTGACAGGTGTTTTGAATAGCTGATTCCCCTGATACATAATAGACTTTATAGTGACTTGGCACTTATGCCTGAGCAACAGGTGTTTGCACATAGTGGATCTGAGGAACAATGGTTGGGACATACTGGACAGGAACAGTGTTTCAGGACTGTGCAAAATGAGCAGTGTTTTGCACATTTGGTCCAGGGGTATTATGGGAAACTTGATAAGTGTTAGTCTGTGGCCTTTGATTTGGATAGGTAATCATAGGTGTACCATGTTGACTCCTACATTCCCTAGCAAAATTACCAAGTCTATGACATTTATAACACTTAATCTTTGATTTATCCATCCCCACTTTTGACCTGCCAGTCAACCCTGGAAACCTTCTGACAGTTTTCTTGTAAAAATTGTTAGTTCTTACACTGAGCAGAGCCAATTGGTGCATAATGTTCATTTCTTCCAAATCATCAGGGTCAAAGTACTTTAAGTCATCATCCTCAAAGGATATGTTATTAGATGCCTGGATATCACCACCACTTGCTGTAAAAGCATAGTTTGGTGAATAAGAATCAGAGTTAAAACCTGAGTTAAAACTTGACGTTATGTCAATAAAATGATCATAACTCTGATCCTTATTGTTACTAGGCACCTCATCATGACCCAAAAGTGTTATATTACCAAATACATAATCATCAGACACTTTTCCAGAGTCCTGGAGCTTCTTTTTCTGGTTAAGCTTTCTCTCATAGGTCAAGAGCTTACCATAAAGCTGGGTCAATGATAGGTCCTTAAATCCAATTGAGTTTCTCATAACTATAGCAATAGTGTCCCATTTGTCTGGTAATGATCTTAAAAACCTATGGTTCAAAGTTGAATTTGGGTAAGTTAGACCAACCAGTTTTAGTTCAATAATGAGACAGTTAAACCTCTCAAATTGTTGAGTTAATGACTCTCCCTTTACATGACTGAATGTTTCATATTGTTGGTTAAGTATTTCACGGTTGTTTTCAATAACCTCTTCAGTCCCACCAAATTGTTCTTTCAGTTCATCCCACAACTCCTTTGCACTGTTACAGTGTAATAGCCCAACATATATATCATTGGGTAGAGCCATGGCCACAATACTGAAGGCCTTGGCATCTAACTCAATTTTCTGAAAATCCTGGTTGGAGTAGTTTTCAAGTTTTTTAGGCTCTTGAACCTTGGGATCTTCAGTACTCGGCACCATCGGAACATGTGGTCCGAAGATAACCGACTTCCAACACCCAGTGTTCTGTTGAGCTAGAACATGGCTCATCCGACGTTGCCAGATATTGTATTCAGATCTGACAAGCATCGGTGGCTTGTTGTTCGTGCCAATGTTGTGTGGATCGTGATTGATTGAAGCCATTCTCTGATTGTTTCAAAAACAAAGTCTGTTTAAAAACGGTTGAAACGAAAATAAACTATTACTCTGTTTTCAATCCGACAAACAAACGATATCAATAATTGTGAGTTGATCCGTTTATATTAAATTGATTGGTTAGATCGAATTTAATTGACCAAGCTCTGATACCAATTGTTAGGATCTGAGTTTGATTGTTTTGATTGTTTAAGTAATAAGTACAGTGAAAGAAGCGAATTATAAATGGAAAGTGCAGCGGAATGATAAACTATAAATCAAAACAAGAGAATAAATGTTTTTCAATCGAATGCTTTCATAATATCAAATGATTACATCAATTGTACAAGTACTCCCCCTCAGCCTGATCACTCTGTGATTGTTTGTCTAAGAGAATGTTTTGAGTGATGAATAGAACAGTATAAGTACTGTTCTATTTATAGACAAATCTAAACCTCTGATGACCTAGGCTGACGTCACCTAAGACAGTGACCTCTAACAGAATAATAAACATAAAACATCTGTTGAAACAAACAACTGTTACATTGGATAACTCTGAAAGGCAAACAGCTGATAGGAAAACTCTGATGGTCTTGAATCATCTGTTGGAGCCTAAGTGTTGTTGGCTCCAACAGATCTTTAATCTTCAGTACTTTGATTCTGCAGTTGTTCTTCATCAGACCTTTGATCAGTAGTTGTTCTCTGGCAGTTGTTATCTATCAGACCTTTGTAACAGCAGTTGTTCCAACAGTTGTTAGGGTACAACAGATGTTAGGGTCAACAGTCTTTTGGGAGAAGTAACTTGTAAATGCTGTTATTATTAAGGATAAATTGAGTAGTATATTTTGGCTTTCCAATCATCTGTTCTTCTCCAGGTCAGCAGACCCAACATTATTACAACACTTCATCCACAAAAATATACCATCCCAGCAATTACCGTTAACCTCCACAGGCAATAACGTAAATTGTTTTGTTTTTTCAAATACAGAATACAAATATCAATAGAGGGTAAACGCTATTAGTTGGGACACCCGCCGCAAAGAGCGGGCATTTCCACTAATCTATATCTATATCTATACTACTATATTATAAATTCTAGATGGGAAATAAGGTAATTTGCTCTCTTTTTTAAGATGGCATATGACGAGTTTTATGCTTTACACCTAAAATGTCATGAAACATTTTCCAATACTATCCCTATTTGCAAAAATCACTTGTACATGTCAATTCAATTCAATTGAAGGCATAATTTCCCATTTAATGCACGTGTAATCATACTTATGGTATAACAATTGCAAGGTTAATAACACCTAATGATAAACCTGTATAAATAAAAGAAACATTAGTTGTACATACGGACTTTTTGTTGTATAAGGAGTTGTAAACGATACAAATTAATAAACAAAATTAGTGACTTTTACCTTGTCCCACTCCCGAATCATTAGAAAAAACTGAAGCCAGAGCACATGGAAGTTACCTGAGTTGTAAAAAAAGTGTCAATGGAATTGAACGATAATAAATTTAAAAATATTATTATAAATTGACCCATCAACATATAATTATGCACCCCATGACGTAAACAAATGAGCAAATATATAAACGTATAAATATAAACAGAAATATAAATGTTTAGACACCAGTTTCAAAAAAAATATAACTAAAAAAAATTCAAGTTTCTAACGATTAAATATACTTTTCATTATAAATCTTAAAGCTAGTTAATATATTAGTAAAACAAAAATAATTGTTTACCCGTAAAGTGTCCATCACATTAATTTAGCCTAGAGATAACCCGTTTTTTTTTCCAAACCAGTTCACGTTGAAAACAGGTTTAGGTTCTTTTAAGAGGGAATAGAAATGGTTTTGGCTAAATCGGCATAGGCTAGAAACCAGAATGGGCTTAAATTAAACCAAACCTATAAGAACCGACTAGTGTTGGAGGAAACTAAAGCATTTTTTTATTTTTACAATATTTTAGTTTTAAGTTTTTTTATTAATGTTATTATTACTATTTTGTCTACATTTCCATTTAACTTTCGTCTAAAATTAGTTTATCCCGCCGCATTGCGCGGGGTTATTTCTAGTCTATTTATTTATACTACTATATAATACATTCTAGATGGGCAACAAGGTAATTTGCTCTCTTTTTTAACATGGCATATGAAGAGTTTTATGCTCTATACCTAAAATGTCATGAAAAACTTTCCAATACTACTACCCCTATTTGCAAAACTCACTTGTACATGTCAATTCAATTCAATTGAAGGCATAATTTTACATTTAATGCATGTGTAATCATACTTATGGTATAACAATTGCAAGGTTAAGAACACCTAATGATAAACCTGTATAAATAAAAGAAACATTAGTTGTACATATGAACTTTTTGTTGTACAAGGAGTTGTAAACGATACAAATTAATAAACAAAATTAGTGACTTTTACCTTGTCCCACTCCCGAATCATTAGAAAAAACTGAAGCTAGAGCACATGGAAGTTACCTGAGTTGTAAAAAAAGTGTCAATGGAATTGAACAATAATAAAATTAAAAATATTATTATAAATTGACACATCTGACATATAATTATGCACCCCATGACGTGAACAAATGAGCAAGTATATAAACATATAAATATAAACAGAAATATAAATATTTAGACACCAGTTTAAAAAAAAATATAACTATAAAAAATTCAAGTTTCTAACGATTAAATATACTTTTCATTATATATCTTAAAACTATTTTATATATTAGTAAAACCGAAATAATTGTTGAGAAAGTTTACCCGTAAAGTGTCAATCACATTAATTTAGCCTAGAGATAACCCGTTTTTTTTTTCCAAACCAGTTCACGTTGAAAACAGGTTTGGGTTCTTTTAAGAGGGAATAGAAATGGTTTTGGCTGAATCAACACAGGGTAGAAACCAGAATGAGCTAAAATTAAACCAAACCTACAAGAACCGACTAGTGTTGGAGGAAACTAAAGCATTTTTTTATTTTTACAATAATTTAGTTTTAGGTTTTTTTATTAGTGTTATTAATACTGTTTTGTCTACATTTTCATTTAACTTTCATCTAAAATTAGTTTATCCCGCCGCATAGCGCGGGGTTACTTCTAGTACTTTATTAAAGAAAGTGAATGGATAGCAAAGTCATTTTACCTAAAATTTAAGATGTGAGATAAAAGGTCTTAGTTAGAATGCCTATTCTTTTACCTAGTTTTCCATCTGTGTGCCTGCTTCTTCCTTAGTTGCCATCAATGTACAAGATGTAAAAGCATGTTGTATATATAAGTAACTAGATTGTACCCTGGAAATGTCTCGTGGCTGAGAAATCTAATATGATATATCAATTTTACATATGAAATAGAATGATGCGCTTTATAGTTACATTCAGGAAAACTTTGGGTAGCACCTAATCTAAAACAATTAACAATTTATCTCCAATGTTAACGTCTAACCTTAAATAATGTAGAACTCTAATATTAATACATACCCTAAAACAATGTACAACTCCAATACTAACACATGTTGAAAATAGAATTCATATTTACTGATTTGAACATAATTAGTAACTTGCCTATACATTATTAATGAATTACTGAACACTTTATGTTTTTTTTCTGTATGAACAACCCCCCCCCCCCCCAAAAAAAAAAAAATAATAGTCGTTTTTTCTCCGTTTTTTATACAACATTATGGTACTTGTTGGAAATATAATAAAACGCTCATTAATTTGGTGTAATTGTTTTCTCTAAAGTATATAAAAGATATTAACATTTAAATTATAGGAGGAAACATAAGAGTTAAAATTAAATTTTGTTTTTAATTTTTTTTTTCATCAATTAATGCCACGTGGCACACTCAAGTAGGAGGATGTCCTCTTTAAATGCCATGTAGGATTTATATCTTTCAATTATATAATAGATACACACACTTTATGCCTCTCCATATTAAAATAATAAAATATAAAATATATTATTATTATTATTATTATTATTATTATTTTAAACAAATCTCTGCCGTAAGTTATCATATTCAAATATAAAAAAACCGAATCTCTGCGCCAGGGTATAAATCTAGTGCCATTACAAATGAATTCGGAAGTTTGTAATCGATCATTCTAAAAAGAACTAACATGAAATTAGAAAAAAAAAAGTTAATTATTGAAATATCGAACGCGTTAGTCTAAGGGTTATGTGATGCGTTAAAAAATTCATGGGTATATGATCGGGTATGTAGTTCGGGTATTTGGGTATGTTGTTTCGGGTAATCGGGTCGGGTATAACCTAATCCCAGACCCGACCCAAACCCACAATTTTTTTTAAACTAATCCCAAACTCGACACAATACCTGTCGGGTTACAAAAAAATAGTCATTTTTTTCTCCGATTTTTATATAGCACTATGGTACTCGTTGGAAAGATAATAAAACACTCGTTAATTTGGTGTAATTTTTTCTTTAAAAAATCCCGTATATAAAAGATATTAACGTTTAAAAGTTATGAGAGGAAACACGAGAGATAAAATAATAAAGGTTTAATATTTAGATCTAGTAGATTAGGTATTTAATGGATTAGGTTAAATCATATTTATTTCTTTTTTTAATTGGTTTAGAGTTGCCACATCACATCCTATGTGGCATCTCTCAAAGGAGAGATTGCATAAGAGTATGACATGTATAAAACGCTCGTTAATTTGGTGTAATTTTTTCTTTAAAAAATCCCGTATATAAAAGATATTAACGTTTAAAAGTTATGGGAGGAAACACGAGAGATAAAATAATAAAGGTTTAATATTTAGATCTAGTAGATTAGGTATTTAATGGATTAGGTTAAATCATATTTATTTCTTTTTTTAATTGGTTTAGAGTTGCCACATCACATCCTATGTGGCATCTCTCAAAGGAGAGATTGCATAAAAGTATGACATGTAGGATTAATTCCTTTGCAATATATATAGATATAGATATAGATACAGATATAGATACACACACTTTATGCCTCTCCATATATAACCCCCTCCTTTAATTTCATTATTAAAAGAGTTTAATTATCTAATCAAAGCATCCGTCCATTAAATTTGAGTAGTTACTGGCTATTGAATTGCCAACATATATCGTCCACAGGTCTGAAACGTCATGTAATGATGGTAATCTATATTATTCTATAATGCATTATAGGTAGTAATTTTATATTTATTTAGATGGGTAAGATTGTAATTTTATTACATACTATAAATAAGCAAACTAAATGAACAGTAAATGAAGTGAATAGTAACTATAATAATATTTTATTTATATTATTATTTTATTTAAAAACTTTATTATATTATATACTATTAATATATTATATTATATACTATTAATATATTATACCGATCCCGTATCGATACCGACAATACCGAAACCGAAAATCCATAAATATGGGTACCGATACCGATCCCGAAACCACTCGGTTCGGTACGGTATCGGGATCGGGACGGGATAGGATCGGTATTCGGCCTTGTATGCTCATTCCTAATTAATATATTATATACTATTATTTTATTCAAAAACTTTACGGTATCGGTACGGTACCGGTATGGTATCGGTATTTTACCTTAAAATACCGATACCATACCGATCCCGTACCGATACCGATAATACCAAAACCGAAAATCCATAAATATGGGTACCGATACCGATCCCGAAACCACTCGGTTCGGTATCGGTTCGGTATTGCCGCCACAACGAATTGATTGACGCCGCCGCAACGCGCGGCAGATTAAACACCTAGTTTATTTAGTAAAACAAATTTAAAGCGACAAATTACATACAAGACAAAATTTTTAATGATAGATTGATAAATGTTTGTTTAGGTGTTTATTAATTGATTAGTGTGTGGTAATATCTCACATGTCTACAAATGTCATTTTATATAAATTTTAAATGTGTATAAGGAAGTAAAATTCAATATAAATTAATGTCGAAATTCGAAAATTATAACCAAGTCAAAGTAAAACTTCAAATTAATTATATAAGGAAGTCAATTGTCACAATCAATGTATAATTCACGAATTTATTGAAAATGTTTATAATGAAATCAACAATAAATACATTAAATTTATAAATCAATAACTTCTTGTGTGTCAACCTTGGTAACAAACAGTCTATGTTGGCCTGAACACCATTTGAAGACGCAATAGTCACCAACAGAAATATCTTCTGATTCAAGCAAATCATCCAATCTAATGACAGTAAACTTTAAGAAAACAATTACGTATAATAAATAGATATAATGTGAAAATAATATAAATTACGAAAATTGAAAACGTAGTTGTTGGAAATGCAAAAAACAAACCTAACGACTTCAGAATTAACCTCTACATGCACCATAAGAGACCACAAGTACCCATTGGTAAATTTAATCTTGATTTTCGATGATTGATTTAAATTCGCCAATTCAGCAATTGTGTTAGGAATTATCTACATAGTCATAACAATTAAATAAGGTAAACAAAATTGTAGGTAGATGAGAAAAAAATTATTAGGCAATAAACATATAAACAAAACTAAATGTACCAACTCTTTTGTAACAGGGAATCCAAAACCAGGTAAACCATCGTAGTTGCAAACTTTAATTTCTTGCGTATTCGGACAAACTGGTTGTTGCAAAACATTGTTATCATCTTCTAACAAATTGTTAGTCAAAACTTTGAATAATTTCATTTGGCGACCATTCTTGTTGAAAGTAATAACATTAAACACGGCAAATTCTTTTTTTTCTAAACAAATTAGATCACTAAGCTGGAGACGAAGATCACTTATGAATTTGAGCCAACCATTAGAAAAACAATAATCACGACCTATCTTTTCTATTGCAACGTTCCATTGATGTTCATCATCTACATACATACTGATTGGCACATTAGGGATTCCATCGGGATACTGCTTATTAATAAAGGAATAAGGTATAACCTGAAAGCAAATTTAGCGATAAAAAAATGGACAATTAACATATAAAATCATGTAAAATAAATTATTGAAATTAATCATGTTTACCATAGGTGTCGTCAATTCATGTTCAATCATTTTGCAGAATGACAAATCCAATTGCATGGATGGAGAATGATTGTAATGCTTCATCATGAAAGTATTTGGAGCAATAAAGTCGAAAATGACGTAAAACATCGAGAAGCATAAATCATGTACAACTTTTGACCATCCATTTATTAAACAGAAATCATCATCTATAAATTCTAACAGCACAAACCAAGATTGGCCATGGTATGTGGAAATTTTAATGTTGTTGTTGTGTATGTGTTTAGATAATAAAAACTTGTTCATGGATTTCGGCAATGTCTGGATGAACATGTAAAAAACAGCATTAAAAAAAGAAATAATTATTTTAATTTAAAACAAAAAAATAGAAAGATTCATACCACAACTCGTACGGAAGGGTCATGAATCACCTTGAAGAATTTGTCACCATTGTGATAAGCCATAGTCGACTTTCTTTCTTCTAATGGAATCTTGTCTTTCAAATGAAAAACGAATATATGTTAAATAAACCCATAAACTCAACACAAAAATTGTACATTTGATCCGAAAACCAGTTTAATCCACTGTAATCCATAAGAAAATACGAATAAAAAAATATATTTGAATGTGATATAAATTAAAAATCACAGATATCGTATTTGAATATGATATCGAAATCAATTATTAATTGTTCAAAATCTATCCACTTTGTTTTTATAAAAACTGATTTCGATTTATGGGTAAATAAATAGAAACCTCTTTAGTTTACTAATATTTTTTGTATTTGATGATTCGAAAATCATAAAAAAATTATTACAAATCTATCCAGTTTGATTGATACATATCGTATATGAACTATTAATTTTAAATAAAAAAAACGTATACACAAATTTTTTCCATTATATCCGAAAATATTTGTAGATGAATTAATATAATATCATAAATCAATGATGAGATGAAGAAGATACCTTGGAAAAATAATGAAAAAGAACAATGAGGAAGGTAGGAGGAAGAATGGTTAAGGTGTATTGGATTTGATGGTAAATGGAGAAAACAAAAAGAAAAAATTGTTTTTATACTACAAGTAATGGAGCCCCATTTATAATTTGGATCCAAGTAGACACTCTCTAAGGCTAGGATTCAACGCGAGTGTATTTATTTCTTATATAGATAGATTAGTGTGTGGTAATATCTCACATGTCTACAAATGTCATTTTACATGAATTTTAAGATGGTATAGAAAAATTTTATACTTAAAACCCAAATGTCATGTAATTTTTCTCTTTCTACCCTTAATGCAAAACCTACTTGTACACATTCTCTTATCATAACCTCCAATTACCACTAATCTATATCTATAATCTATAGTGTATATTATAATATAAAGCATTTGAGAATGATATCAAACAAAATTAAGTAATTACTATATTTTATTAAAAAATTGCAACTTTATACAAACAATTTATATATAACAAAATTATACAAAAATGTTTCTACACATACAAACATATACCTATACACCTTAAAAAGATTGTAAAAATCAATAAAAGTCAAACTTTACATAAAAAATAATAATTTTGTGATCCCTTTTTCTTTAAAAAATGCGTGTGCATGAATTGGTTCACAAACCTAAACTGAACTGAACCAAACCAAAACCGATTTGGTTTCTAGAAAAAAATGATCTGTGCACGTCTATAAAGTTCTCAGGTTGCGATGTCTTGTGTGGAATATTTTCAACTAACCTAACTTCCAATTTCACTTTTCAATGCCACTGATAGAAATTTATTGTACACTTGATTAGTAGTTGTATTGAATTGCTTTTATCATGTGAAAAAAAGTTATAGGTATGCTTCTTTGCAGACTGATTACATATGAGCCATTTCAACCTTCTCTTAATGTGGATCCTATAAAGGTCCTTATGATTTCTTCTCCTTAGCAATATCTCCAGATTTGGCACTTTGAACATGTTGAGTAGTACTATTAGTATAATAATAGTTGCTAATGAGTCAAACCGCAACTTACATTTTTTATCGCCATGTAGGTCAAATTGCATATATTACATAGAACGTAGCATACTATCATGTCTCCTTGTAGCTTTTAAAAAATTACCCCACTACGAAGCATAAGTGCTTCATACACACAAACATACACCTTACATATTGATTCTTTTAATCGTTTAAGGTATGAATTACATTTCCGCCCTGTATTGTCGACTCCACCGCAACGCGCGAGTTCCCTGCTAGTTTATATAGTAAATATAAATTTCCAAGCTGAGTAATATAATATGGCTACTTTAAACGGGTCATCTTGTCGTAACTCGTTCTAGCAGAGGTGAATCCAAAAGTTAATCAAAGCTACACCTTCATTCTAAGTCCAACCTCTTTTTGCCATTTTTAATGAATGCTTGTGGTGAATTGTATTTGAAAAGTGAAAAGTTGGGTTCAATTTATAGACACTAAAACTGGTCGCTGGAAAATATCCGCGGTTTGAAAAGTAGTCGTGTCTGAATATTTTAGTGGTTGTTATTTATTTATTTTATTTAATAAATTACTTTTATTTTTTCATACTTTTAGTAAATAAATAAAATTCTTATAAGTAAATAAATTAAAGATATAGTATATGAATTTAGATAGTGGTTAAGTAGAAAAATAAAAGTTGGTGATAGTGGATAATGATGTGGAGGTTTGAAATGATTTGTGATTGTAGGAAAAAAATAGGATTAAAATAGTTATGGTTTGAAATGATGCGGCATCAAGATGTAGCGGTTTGAAATTCAAAACCAACATTACTATTGTGGTGCTCTTAGACTGTTGGGTATGGGGACCGTCCCCTACCCCGTTTCGGATCGTCCCAGACGCGAACACCACCCCCAACCCGTCCTCATCCCCATCGTCCTCACCAGGACGTTTAAAACAGACCACCATCTCCTCTCTCCTATTTAATTTTTCGACCGTATACACTAAGCAAGCGGCTACTTTCAAAATAATAATAATAATAATAATAATAATAATAATAATAATAATTTACAAACTATAAAATCCAAACCATTTTTTCATATTTTTACCAAACCATTCTCTTTATCAAATCAACAGACTCTCTTACATTTTTATAAAACACACTCTCAAACTATAAAATCCAAACCATTCTTTCAAATTCTCATGGACCCTTTCAACCATTCCAAAATTAAAAAAAAAACAATTTACTCTCTCTCTCTCTCTCTCTCTCTCTCTTTCTCTCTCTCTCTCTCTACCTGTTCACAACCACCACCCATCACCATTGCCACCATCATCTACCATCACCACCATTGCCCCACCTGCCACCACCACTCAACAACCACTCATCTCACCCATTTCGCTCAACAATATTATAGAGAGAGAAAGAGAGAGCAGGCGGAGCAGGGAGGAGCTTCGGCCACCAAACCTGGCGGAGCTCCGACAATCCTACAACGGAACAACAAACCCACCATGCACTTCATCTTATAGTGATTCTAGAGAGAGGAACACTGATCGAAGCAGAAATAGAGAGAGAGAGAGAGAGAGAGAGAGAGAGAGAGAGAGTCAGAGAGATCGAAGAAGAAGGGGTTCCGGCCTGGGTCTTTGACCGGCCGGCGTATGGTGTTCAGCGATGGGGTTTCAGTGGTTGAAGGGGCTTTCGAGTGGTGGAGCCAGGGGTTGTCATCACGTTTCATTACGATCCAGGTATTGGCTCTGATTTGATTTAAGTTCAAGTTTTACTTTTAAGTTTTGAACTGTTAATGGTGTTGGTGGGGGTGTCAGATTGGATGGGATTTCGTGGTAGTTGGCAGATTTGTGAGGTTTTGTGATGGCAGGTGGTGGTAGTTTAGGGTTGTTGATTGCAGGTTGTGGTGCTGGGGGGTTGTTTGTAGCAGGTTGTAGTGGTGGTGGCAGGTTGGTGGTAAAGGTGGTTTTCAGGCCTGGTAGTGGTGGTGATGGAGGTGGTGGTGCGGCTTGCTCGTTTCAAAGATTCTTCAATTTTAGAACCCTAATTTGGTGGAACTGATGAAGGAACAGGGATGAAGGTATCAGGGATTGTTTTATAAAGGGGGGAATGAAATCAGGGGTAAAATGTCAATTATGCCCTCACGTGCAGGGCACGTGACATAACTTAACTACAAAAACTAACCTAGTTAGGCCTAAAGGACGAGTTCTGCAAGATTTTACAACATAAAGGACGATTCTCATCACTTTTGAAGTTTAAGAACACCTACTGAAAAAACAGGTAAACATAAAGGACGATTTCTGTAATTTTTCCTTCTTTTTATATTATATACACTTGCAACTTGTTTCTAAAGGTTTCCGGACATATTCTTTCTATTGCTTTTGTACCATTACCGTTGAACAAGAATGAAGACAATTTCCAGCTTGAGGCATATTCCGTGTTTCCATTCTCCTACCAAAACCATAAAATCTCAGCGCTGTTTGATAGTTTCGGTTTTAGGAAACAATAAAACATGTATGAACCAACTTTATTATCTATTATGATTATTATTATTATTATTTTATTTGTCATTTATCTTTATGGTTGTTTGTTAGCAATTCTTTCATCCTTACTTTGAACATTAAAACATTTTTTGATGTATGTTAACTTTATTAATTATAAAGACATATTTCATTTCCTGTTATTCAATATTTCTTTGTTGTTTGAACTTTTCAGCAGGAAATGCCAGAAACTTGAAATACGATACAACTAACATTCCATCAAAGCTGTCTGTGATTGAAAAAATATTTAGCACAATTGATAGGGCTATTATCAAGTTTCTTGACCCTCCTCTTCATCAGTCGGTCGATCCATGCTACACACTGACCGATAACTTTGCACCAGTTGATGAGCTGAGCCCTACGGAGTGCGAAGTCGTATATGGATCTCTACCTTCATCCCTCGATGGCGTGTACATACGCAATGGCCCGAATCCACAGTTTATCTCTAGCGGTCCACAACACTACCTAGATGGGGATGGAATGGTTCATGCCATTAGGATCTCTCATGGTCGAGCCACTTTCTGCAGCCGGTACATCAAAACCAACAAGTACCTATTTGAGAACAAACTTGGATCATCCGTCGTCCCAAATTTTATTGGAGGTGCGAAAGGACTCGGTTCTTTTGTTGCCCGTGTAGCATTGTTTTGTGCAAGAATTGTTTTGGGGCAGTACGATATTGGCAAAGGCATTGGTGTGGCAAACACAAGCTTAGCCTATTTTGGTGGCAGCTTGTACGCGTTATGCGAAAGCGATCTTCCATATGCACTCAAAGTCAAGGACGATGGTGACATAATAACCTTAGGTCGGCAGGATTTTAAGGGAAAGCTTTCTATGAACATGACTGCTCACCCAAAGATCAATCCGGAGACTAAGGAGGTGTTCGCCATTCGTTATTGGGTAACATATCCTTACATAACTTACTTCCGCTTTGATGCAAATGGAAACAAGCAAAAAGATGTCCCTATATTCTCCATGAAGAAACCCTCACTAACTCATGACTTGGCAATCACTCAAAAGTATGCCATCATTTGTGATACTCAACTCGGAGCACATCCTATGAACCTATTCCGTGGAGAAAGCTTTGTAAGTGTTGACAAAACTAAAGTTCCAAGAATCGGCGTTCTTCCACGATACGCGAATGATGAATCAGAGATCAAGTGGTTTGAGGTGCCGGGGGTTAACATATTTCATATAGTTAATGCGTGGGACGAGACCGATGAATATGGAAGCGATGTCTTGGTGTTGGTGGCACCCAATATATTATCGATGGAACACTTCTTGTATCAAGTGGATTTGGTCCATGGATCCATGGAGAAAATGACAATTCACTTTAGGACAGGGGTTGTGTCAAGGCAAACTTTGTCGTATGATAACATGGAATTTCCTGTGATCAATCCAGCCTATATTGCTAAAAAGAACAAGTAAGAAAAACACTTTTTGTAGGGTAGTATTAATATCAGGGGCGTTTTGGGGAGGTCCAAGGACGCTAACCAGACAGAGTCCATAAATCTTGAGGACATAATTTAAAAAAAAAAAATGTATAACTAATTTAACTAATTTAACACTTAAACTTGGGTCCAACGGGCCTATTTTTTAACGGTTCGGATAGAGTACCCAAATTTTCAGAGATTTTCAGGGATGGCCTGATTAATATTAAGAAAATGCTGTTATAATTGTAGGTATGTTTACACAGTGATTGCGGAGAAAACGCCAATAAAATCAAGGATGACAAGGACAATAGGAGTTGCAAAGCTTACCATTGCAGCATCAGAAGGCAACAAAGACCCACATGACTATAAAGTGGCAAGTAGGATATTTGGAGATAATTGCTTCGGAAGTGAACCATTTTTCATTGCAAAAGACTCCGACGATTCGAATCTTGGGGAGGATGATGGGTATTTGGTGTCTTACGTGCATGATGAAGGCTCGGGAGAGTCAAGGTTCTTGGTGATGGATGCCGGGTCACAGAATCTAGATGTGGTTGCCGCTGTCAAGTTGCCACAACGAGTGCCTTATGGTTTACATGGGGTTTTCATTAGAGAAAAGGACATGTAATGTGACAATCCAACAATATCCGATGTTACCATTGTTAGATCAACAGTTATTTATTTTCTATGCTTTTGGGTCAAAGTATAAAACCTCTGACTTTTTACTTGTAGTTCTTTACACATTGCGTTATTGCGAGCAGGCTCGAATTTATGAATAGTAAATGTTTTGCCTGTATAAAGGCAGCCTCGAATATATGAATAGTAAATGTCCTGCTATTATCTACAAAATTTAAATAATCAATAGGCTCCCAAGCATATTGAAAATTCGTTCGAGAGTCGCTTCACCGACTGGAAAACTTAGCGGAGCTCTCGTATCAATTACGTTCATTTCCTCATCTGTTGCACTCATAGCTAATAATTGTTGTACCTCACAAGTCACATTAATTGGTTGACTAAAAATATCTCGACCCCTAACTACCATAACATTACAAATATTAGGCATTTTGCTTGGCGGAAAGGCTACATCTAATACCGAACCAATGATTTGGGCGATACGCCGCAAGCTCTTTTTGTCAAGCGTGGCAACCCAAAAACTAGAAGTATTTAGGATAGTAAAAAAATATCTATTTTTTATTTGCCAAAATTCCCGCGTTCAAAATAAATGTCCGATGACAAGTTGATCGGTTAACTCAATAATAAATGGGAGTTAGCACACGATTTAGTTACTATCATCCAACCGAATCCAATTTAATTGTTTACTTTTTCAAGTTCAATGAGTGAATTTTCAAGTTCAAAAAACCCATTTTTAAAAGTGGCAACTTTGTAGAAATGTAACCAAGTTGGTTAACTGTTTCAATTAAATCACTCAAGTTTTATTTATTTTTCCAATACTATGTAATTATCAGGTTTTCAGGTAAAAGTGATGATGTGTCATGTTTTAATATTTTTTTTACTAGATTTTTCAAATGTGTAAAATTTTTAAAATTTATTTTTTGAAATCTTCATTTTATAAAACCTACCTAATGTAAATAATATCCACATAAACATTAAAATGAATGAAAAAAAAGAAGGTGACCCGATGACCTGCTAATTACATAGTATTAGAACAATAAATGAAACTTGAGTGACTTTAGAGAGAAAAAAAAGTTTGAGTGATTTAATTAGAACACTAAGCAAAGTTGGTTACATTTATGTGGCATTTCTCCTTTTTAAAATATCAAGTAGATGAATAAGAATCTTGGGAAAATCTTTCATTTGTCTATCATTATAGACAATCCCATTTATATTATCTATGGAATTCGAACTTGAAGTCTATTTCTGATTCGGTATTTCAATATCATCGGCTTTTCTTATTTCTGTTGATTTAATGATATGAGTTTTCGCTAGGTATTTGACCAAATCAGATCGTCCAGTTATTATAGAACCTATCACTAAAATATCCCTAGAGAGAGATAAGGCCAAGCAGAGAGAAAAGAGATTCCATGATATGAGAAATGAAAACAATTAGCCCTATGCGAAGTTTGTGAATAAGCGATTGTTGCGAGGTGGAAGCCTAGAGCTTCCTAGCTTAGTGACCTGAGCTTTTCAGCACTAGCAGGTTACCTAGCTCCCTGGCTTTTGTGGATTTCTTTTCTTAAGTGTTAGTTAATTGTGAATACCGACGTCATCAGACCCTAGTCATAAGCATTCGTGACGTAGTTATAAATGTTTGTGACTTGTAAGTTGTGTGATTCATAAACATTGGTGTGGGGTCTTTAGGCCTTTATGTCTTAGGAATCGTTTGGCTTGGTTTTTGTGCTTCCTTTGGAAAGCTTTTTTGTGAAGGGAGACTTGTATTATATTTTGAAAACTCCTTGGTTTCTTTATAGTAGCTAGTCATCTTCAATAAATGTTAAGGTCACCTATTTCAACCTTCCATCATTATCTCAAAGGTAGTGCACACCATTTTGGGGTGGCTGCCACATGCTATTGAGTTGCCTGGTGGGAAAAGGCTTGCGTCAGCCATAAATAGGCCAGCTGTCCATCAATTAGTTCTTTTTTAAAATCATTATTTTTTTGTGATACCCGTCATTTGAAAATTTTGAATTTCCTTATATATGGGCGGTTAAACCAATTACAAATTTCCACTTTATCACTTTAGGTTAAAAACTTCCTGTCCCTTCTTCTTTCTTCTTCTCTAGCTTCGGATTTTTTGCTCTTTTTATAAAAGGTAAGTCTTCTTTGTTTGTTTCATCGTTTTCACTATAGGTGCGAAAAGCGACTTGTTTTCCGAGTGTCTTTGTCTTTCCCAATCGGAGGCCGAGAAGTTTTGTACCTTTCAAGGCATTCTGCTATCCTTTGTGCCTTGTGTACCGAAAGATAAGTCCCCTGAGACTAAAGTTCCCTTGGGGAAGATAGCCTTATATACTCTTGACTTCGACGAGGCTAATTCTTTACCCATTTTCCAAGTATTTCTTGAATGTTCTTGAGTATCATCAATTTTCTTTGCGTTAATTAGGCCTTCCCGTTATGTCCCAGATTATCAAGTTTGAAATTGTGTGTAGATGTTGTGTTATGAACCAAGTTTACTTATCTATCTTCATTTCTTTCGGTTCGATAAAAATAGGAATTGTTTCATTATTGATAAAACTCAATGTGAAGCTACCCCGATTTCAACTACAGTTGTTTGATTTAAGAATCTACTTCTTTCTTTTAACACCTACTGGAGATCCTCTAATGCGGAGCTCGAATCCAAGGAACTCGACGAAGCATTTGTAAGTGCATATTGTGGCTATCTCTTTCGGATTGTACAAAGATTGTCGAAGATTTGAAGATTATTCTAGTTTTGAAGACTCATTCGACCTAACTGGAGGTCGAATGTATTTTGGTCTGGTCGAATGTATTAGTTTGATTATGTTGGTCTTGGTTCGAACCCTCAAAGGGTCGAACGAGTCCATTCGCACCCAGCAAGGGTTTAATGAGATGTCTATATATATGTTGAAGTTGGTTTGCAACTCAACATTCGGTCATTTTGTCTAGGAAGTTTGTGTGTGTGTTCTAAGGTGTGTCTAGAAAGTTCTCTAAAGGTGTTATTTCATTAATATTCTACATTGTAAGGATTATTAATTTTATATTAACATTACTAGAAAAAACACTTTTCTTGACACGTATTGCGTGTCATAAAAGGGGGTTTATGACACGCAAAAGAAAGTCATTATAGGCACGATCATAAAATTAATATGACACGCTTTTGCGTGTCATCCTTTTATGACACGCATTAATGACACTATTTCATGACACGCGTTTATGACACGCTTTAATGACACACGTTTATGACACGCTATGCGTGTCATCTTTTTTGACAAAAAAAATCTAAAAATTACTAATTTACCCTGGATTCATATATATATATATATACACACACACACACACACTAACAAAATCATTATAGCAAAACAAATTCATTTAATATACACCAAAACAATCCATTTCATAATCATAAGTCAAATATACTAACAAAATTTTAAAATTAACAAAAAATATTGTGTCGCTACAAATATAACCTATAAATAACGGTAGCCCGAAACTCGACCATCTATCGCGAATTACCAGAGTATTCGTCTTTGTCTTCCCCAACCTGAGAAAAATATAAATAACACACTAAAATAATAAAAGGAATCCTTATATGTGATGTGCGCGATTTGTGCATCGGCTTTTAGGATCAAAACGCATTGTATCACCATACACTTTTTTAAACCAAGCGCATCATGTGGCGCATGCATTATGCACCCCCGATGCGTGCATTTTATAACCAAAGTGCCAGGTTCAGTAATCATAATGAAAATCAATGGAAAAAAAATGGAATGTACCAACATTATGCCAAACCTTATTTTGAACAACTTCACCCCTAATTTCCATGATCTTCGAGGTGTTACTATCCACAACAGGATACCTTATCCTTTGTGCAACCTCCACATATTCTAAACTCACCACAGCCATCTTAAACGTTAGGCTTTCTTATGCTCACGGTCCAGCATACATTCATTTCTTCTGAATCAATTGCAATTATCAACATAATCAATCAATTACAACACACCCACACAGATGTTTTGGTTATCAACAGAAATAATCAATGATAAACAACACTAGAACTACATACACATCTGCATATTAACTAACAAAATTAATTAGTTAGAATAGTCCCATTTGCTTCTACCAAACACACAAACTAGTCAATAATTTCGTCGAACACTTGGTGTGCAATATAAAACCACACCATTTTAAAGCATCACAGTAATATGCGTTAAATGTTACCTAAACCCACACCCAAACCCATGATAATCATTCATATTACAATTTACAAGTGTATAAATAAATAAAAACTTGTTTGTCCAACTGACCTTAGGGATATTGGGATTATCCAAATTAGCTTCAATAGCTGATGAAGGGGTTAAAGGCAAATGGGTTTGCAACGAGAAAAAAGTTAGGATAGTCATCAGAGGTGTGTGTCCCGAGGATCATCTGGTGAAGGGCGAAATAATTGTCGGGATACAACGATTAAGGTGACGGGAACCATTGGACAGTGACTGATGGCCATTCGAGGGAGTGAGAGATGACCAAATCTTACAAGAGGGGAGTGTTCTTCCTCATCTAGACACTGAATTCTTCCTCCATTAGAGAATAGATAATTAGGTTATGAGGGTGGTACTAGATGAAAGAATGTTAAAATAGGGAAAGAGGAAAGAAGCGGGAGATGAAATTACAAATAAATTCTAGTTTTTGAAAATCACAAGTATATTTTGGAAGGATTCATGACAAAAAGACATGACACACTATTTTGATACCGTCATGCTTATTTTTTATGACATTAAAATTATGACACGTAAAAAAGCGTGTCATAAATTTAACATATTTAATAGATCATGGCGTTTTTTTAATGAAACGCACTTTTAAATGTCATAAAGGATCGTGTGTCATTGTTTGCGTGTCAAGATATGTGTTTTTTCTAGTAGTGTAATGAAAATCAGATTGAAAATGGATCTTAACATGTTCTGATCTTGATTAATATCATTTTGCATGCGAATTAGGGTTTCCGCACCTAGTTTGCTCATACTTGTGTGATCTTTGTGTGTGTTTATCAAAAAGCGATCCTACAAAGTGGAATCATAGCTATTGCTCAATCACACAACTGCAAATTGATACAAATCAGTCAGATTTTTCATCAAAAACACCTAATTTTTTGCTGTTTTGCATTATTTTCAAAGAACACGGGTTTGATTGATTCGGACTAGTTTTTACAGTTAAAATAAAAAGTTCTGTCACAAACCTTGATCTCCTATCAATCCGATCCAAAACCTTCTTAATTGCATTGAATTTCAACAACTTTTTGCAAATTCAGATTAAAATTGTTGGTTTTTGAAGAAAATTTGATTTTCAAAATGGGTGGGGTCGAACGAATTTGTGTTTAGGTCGAAGGGGTCAGTTTTGAGGTCGAATCAGTCAAGGTTAGGTTGAATCAAGTGGTTTTTGAGGTCGAATCAGTTTGTTTGTTATTCATTCGAGTGTGTTGTTGTTCATTCGAACTGTCGAGAGATCGAACGAGTTTCATAGAAGTCGAATGAGTTTCATAGATTGACTGTCATTCATTCGAGCTTACTGTTTGAGGTCGAACCAATCAGTCCTTGTTCATTCGACCCCACGTAAAGTCGAACCGATACCTTTGATTTTTAGACTTTCTAAGTGTTGGGATTTCGTACATCATGGATAATGGATAACATTTGGGGATTACCTATGACACCGAGACATGTTATGACTCAATCACAACAAACACCTATGATCCCGTGGGCCGTTGCAACTGAGAGAGGAAACACACAATCACCACAGATACCGAATTACTGGGGTGTATCGAGTTCATCACAACCCGCTATTAGACCTCCTCCACAACCAATTCTAGATTGTTGGGGAGTTGCAGCACCAGCAGCAATTCAAAGCCAAACCACCAATGCCATAACAACTTTGGTTAATGATTTATCTACAGGAAATGGAAACAGACCACCAAAGATGTTAGATATGAGTGAATATGATTCATGGCAAAAAAAGTTCAAAATTCATCTTGAAGGTATGGGTTTAGATAGTGGAGAAGCATGATAGATGATTGAGAAGGGTTATGTAGCACAAATGATTGAAAACTCAAACACACCAATATCACTAAATGACCTAAAGGATGATGAGAAAAAAAAGTACGCAGCTGAGAAGAAAGCATACTCGCAGTTATCTCAGGCATTGACTACTGATTTGTTACATCAGTTTGGACCATGTGCTACGTCTAAACAACTTTGGGAAGCTTTGAAGAGTAGGCATAATGGGAATGAGAAAACTAGAAGAATTCGAGTTGAAGAGCTAAAGAAAGAGTTCGAAAACTTTAGCTATATGGGGAATGAGACATTGAAAGAGCTTACTCCAAGATTCTTTCATTTTCTATCTGAGTTATCAAACTATGAAATCATATTTCCCATGAATCAAGTTGTAGAGAAGTTTGCTGATGCGTTGCCTCCATATTGGGGACAACATGTTGAAGTTTTGAGAGAGAGAGGGATTCGTTTGCTTATTGGACAATTAACGAGTTTATTCAGAAGTTGGAAAACAAGGAGATGTAGGAATGAAGGAAAGCGAAGAGAGCACAGATTCCGCAGAATCTTGAGCTTTATTATGCTTGCTCATCTTCTTTTGCTATTCCAACTGGAGGTGTGAGTGTTGCACCACAAACAACTTTTGTTTTAAAAGTTAAACCAACAAGTGCAGCAAGCTACTATGGTGTGTCATCTGGACCATCTTACACACCACCTCAACCTCCAATGCAAGCTTCTAGTTATTATGGAACATCACTGGTGAATATGACACAACAACAACAATAACAAGCTACACCGGTTGTGAACCAAACATCATTAAGCTCAAGTCCGATCGTGTTAGAAACTTCTAACATGAAAAATGTGACTGTCGAAGTGACTATTCAGATTGGATACAATAATCAAACAAATGAAGATTATGCCAAATTCGACAAGGAAGAGATGGAATTGATTGATATACAATGGGCATTTGCTAATGTTATGAGGAGAGCAAAAGATTTCATTAAGAAAATCGGTAGAACCGCTTGTGACTTCACCTAATACTACCCATGAATTCAACAGAGCAAAAGTTACGTGTTTCAACTGTGGAACCAGAGGACATTTTGCTCAAGAGTGTACCCAACCTAAACAACAAGGCAATCGAAACCCATTCAACTCAAACTGCCAAAACCGTCAAAACCAAAATCAAGTTACCTTCCAAAGTCAAAACAACAACAATCAAAACCAAAAAAATTACCAAAACCGACAAAACACCTCTCAAAATACCACTCAAAGACAAACATCTACACCAAACCAAACTCAATCCACACTAAACCAAACCAGAACCATTGTTCTGGTTTCTATACCAAACACTCAAAAGCAAAATGAGAATCAAGATATGGTGATCTAACAGAATGAAGGATTTGATCTGAACAGTATGCAACTTGTTGTTGAAGAAGCTACTGGTGGGAATGTTGCTTGTTTTGCACAAGAAGGGGTGAATGAGGAGTCGGTGATAGTTGAGAAGGAAGTAACTGAGAAGTTGGTTATTGAAGAGATAGTTGAAGAGGTGGTTCCAGAAGTTGTTTCTAAGAAGATTGAGGAACCGGTTTATGAAGAAGCAGTTTCAGAAACTGTAGTTGATTCTGTTGCTGATGTCTCTGAAGATCAAGAGTCTGTCTATTCTGACACGGAGAGCGATTCTGATTCAGAAGTAAGTATTAATTCACTTGATGATATTGAGCAACTTCTTGCTGAAGCGGACTTTCTGATGACAAAGAAGTCTTGCATGGTGGATGACGCTTTCAAGAAAGTTGATTACTCCAAGTTCTTCGCAGGAAAGGAAGCTCATTTTGCTTTAATGGCCAAGACGACTGATTCTACGATCCCGGTAAGTTCTAACTCATCTTCTACAGATAAATATTGTGGTAAATGTGATAGGCATGAAGGTGAGATTAATCACTTAAATATGAACTTGATAGTGCTAAAACCATCATTGAGTCTTATCAAAAAAGTGAGAGAGCTTTAAACAAAACATTAGACAGCTATAGGAAAGATGTTTCAGAATTAACAAAAACACTTTCAAACAAATAGATTGCCATTAACAACTATATAAATGAATTTGAAGAAAATAAACTTGAAATGGCAAAAATTAAATGTTTTCCGAAAAAGTAAACAAGAAATTAGAGAGTTACATTAATGTGGCCTATGTTTTACATCACATTGTTGAAGAACCAGTCAAAGAAAACACTCAATCCAAGGCAAACTACAAATCTGTTCCATCCCCGGTGTTATTTGAAAATCACAATCTTGATGATGTCACACCAGAGTGTTCAGTAAAGTCGGATTCCACATTAGAAAATGAATCAAACACTTCTAGTGTTGGAGATCCGAATTCTGATGTGAGACCGATTTTGGGATTTAATGATGGAGTAGTTGCTGTAACTGATGATTCTGATTCTGAGGATGAGAAATCTAGGCAGAATGTTGATATTCCTTTGGAAAATCACATTCGAACCAATGAGTGTTATTCAACACCTAAGGTTTAACATCCTCCAAAAGTTGTAAACAAGCATAATCAATCAGTTAAGCAATCCGAGAAAAATAAGTCAAGTGAAAAACCGGTGAAAGTATTTTATCGGATGGTAGGATCCGATCAAATAATTTCTCATGAGGATTATCCCATACAGTTTGCAAATTATTCGAAAATTGATAAAATTTGGAAAGAAAGCACTATTTGGTTTCCGAAATCTGAAAGAACAAATGACATGCCACCTGAATTGATCAAGCGACTGTATGGTGTTAACTCAAAACCACCAAAGGTTCACGTCACAAAATTTGTCAAACCAAAGAACAAAGTTAATGAATTTTTTGAATCGGCAAACTCAATGGAGTCCGCTCCGGAGAGTTTAAGGCGAAAGTGTATTGATGATCAATACCTGGTAAACTCAATCGCTAATCATCATGGCAATTACCCATTTGAAGAGTACAGTGCCTGTTTCAAGTGTGGGGAAAGAGGGCATTTACTTGCTCACTGTCCATACATAAGACACAAGAGGCATGAGGTTGAGAATAGGAGAAACTATAGGGATTCGTATGTTGTTTATCCTCAAAGACAGTCTTATCCTCAAAAACAACAGTTTTATCCTCAAAGAAAGTTTTATCCACAACAAAATTTTTATAAAAGAGGAAACCAACTGATTGTCTATGACCATCGTAATCGTATTGCTATGGAGAAATGAATGAAGAGGCCAATGGTGAACTCATCAAATGATAAGCAAAAGGTTTATTCTAAACTTGCTGTCAAGTCTGTAGCTGGACCTCAGTCTGTTAAATCAGACAAGGTATCTAAGAATGTTCCACCAAAGATCGTTTCTAAGAAATATGATGATGTTAAACCAAAATTTCAAACACAAGTCAGAATCTTGAAACGATAGATATAATCTTGGACATCGAAGGGTTCTTCAGGTGCCTCAAGCTCAATTTTCAAGGTTCAAACAAAAGAGGTTTCTAAAATGAATGTTTTAGAGAAACCCACTGAGAATAGAAAGGAAGTTTTGAATGTTCAGAAAAAGGATGATTGAAAACAAAAGGTTTCTGAGAAAAGTGAATCTTTGAATGCTACATTTACTGTCACTCAAAGACCCAAGACCACACAGGCTTGGGTCCCCCGTAAAAACTAATCACTTGTTGATTGGTGCAGGGAGTTCCAGCTGGCCCTATTAGCAGTCTTTGGATTGTTGACAGTGGAGTTTCCGGGCACATGACTGGGGATATGTCGCTACTATTTGATATAAAGAACATCGATGGAGGCTATGTAGCGTTTGCCGGTAACAAAGGTGGGTATAGTACTATGGAAAGAAGTATATGTGACAAAAAGTTTTCAGTACACTTTGATGACAAATCTTGCTACATCCTGAAACTTGGTTTTGAGATACCGAAGGAGTAGATCATGCTTAAAGCTCCGAGAGTGAACAACCTGTACATTCTTCACATTAGCAAAGCAACCACTACACAGGGTCAAGTGACATGTTTTCTGTCTAAGGCTACTGAGAAAGAATCTATTATGTGGCACAGATGGATGAGGCATATTCACCTAAGGAAAATGAACAATTTGGTGAAGAACTGGCTAGTGGAAGGTGTGAACTCTGTTAGCATACTCACAAACCCAAGAAAGTTAACTCTGTTAGCATTCCACTTGAGCGCCTACACATGGACCTTTTTGGACCGGTAAAGCGTAAGAGTATTAATGGAGATCTATATTGTCTTATGGTTATTGATGCCTATTCAAGATTTTCGTGGGTGATGTGCATGCAACACAAGAGCGAAACGTTCAACAATCTGGAGATTCTGTTTGTTGGGTTGGAGAACATCTATGGTTTGAAGATTAAACGAATCAGAAGTGACAACGGGACGGAGTTTAAGAGTTCAAAGATGGATGCATTGTGCGAAGAAAAGGGTATTCATCACGAGTATAGTGCACCTTATACTCCGCAACAGAATGCTGTTGCAGAGAGAAAAAACATGACTCTAATCGAAGCGGCTAGAACCATGCTTGAATATTCTAATCTTCCGGTAATTTTTTGGAATGAAGCTATTCATGCAGCATGTTATACTTTGAATCGTTTATTGACTGTGAAGAAGTTTGGAAAGACTTCTTATGAGCTGCTTAATAGACACAGGCAAAATTTAGAGTTTATAGAGCCATTCAGGGTGCCATATATGATGTTGAATCCTACTGAGAAGTTTGGAGCGAAAGCAGAAGAGGGTTATTTTGTTGGATACGCGACACCACTTAAACGCGTTTTTAACAAAAAGAACTCAAAATGTTGAAGAGTGGGCTAATGTCGATGTTCAACGCTACACTCAGAATGATCCTGGAAATGGACCCGATTGGATGTTTGACTACAAAGAGTTATTTGAGTCATTCAATCTAGAAAGCTTGGTTGAAGAGGCTGTTTTACGATTATGTTACGAGTGTGAGAATGCAGTGACTTCACTATTAGTGCGTCCGATCGCCGTAACTCCTCCGGCAGCAGCTTCTAATGATACCAATGCTCCTGTATATGTGTTTCAAGAGGCTTCGACAACGCTTGATTCTTCTGAGTCGGAAGATGAGGAAGAAGTTACCAGTGAAGCAGTCTTAGAGAGTATCACAGTATCACCTCCAGGGAACCCAAATCTAGATATTCCATGTTTATCGAATACAGGTAATGATCTAGATACGACAGAGAATCTTAATATTCAAACGATGATACCAGTACCAGCACATCCGGAATCTCGGATTCACAAGGTTTATCCGTTAGAACATGTTCTTGGTGATCCTGGTAGCAATGTGATGACACGTGGACAGTTGAGGTGTGAATCATCGACTGAGAACATTGGAGCCCTTGCCCTGTATACTCAAATTCAAAAATCAGGTGATCAAAATGATTAGTCTTTGCTTGTTATGTTTCGCAGGTTGAACCACAGACATACAGGGAAGCATTAGAAGACGAATCATGGGTGGATGCGATACAGCAAGAGTTACAACAATTTCAGAAACTCGAAGTCTGGACGTTGACAGATTTACCACCAGATAGGAAGAAGATTGGTACTAAATGGGTGTTTAAGTGCAAGAAAGATGATAGAAGAGTGTTTTTTCGAAACAAATCTCGATTGGTAGTACAAGGCTTTTGTCAAACTGAGGGAATTGACTACAACGAAGTCTATGCATCGGTTGCGCGCATTGAAGCAATCCGAATGTTTCTTGCGTATGCGTCATACATAAAATTCAAGGTGTATCAGATGGACGTTATGAGTTCTTTTCTCTATGGTGTGGTAAAGGAAGAAATGTATGTTGGGCAACCATCGGGTTTTGAGGATCCTATCCACTGGGATAAGGTCTACAAGCTAAATAAAGCGTTGCATGGTTTGCACCAAGACTCAAGACAGTGGTATGAGGAGCTCAGCACTTATCTTCTATCCAAAGGATTCAAAAGAGGACCGGTTGACTGTACCTTGTTCACGAAACGAACAGAGGGTGACTTGCTTCTAATACAAATTTGTGTTAATGAAATTATATTTGGTTATACTAATGAACTTTTGTGTGGGGAATTCAAAAAGGTTATGCAGGAGAAATTTGAGATGAGCTCTATGGGAGAAATGCAGTTCTTTCTTGGATTGCAGGTTGATCAATTTCCGTCGGGGATCTTCATCCACCAGACGAAATGTAACACCCCAACCGATGGCGGAAACATCGAGGTGTCACGTAGTGATGATTGTTCAGTAGCTCATGGTGAATAAATTTCATTAAATGATTTAAATAAATTACATACAGTTGTTCTAAGAATTTGTACATCAACATGAAAAATACTAAATACACATCTTCAAGCATTAAACTCTAATCTTCAAGCAATCAATAACCTGAAACATGTTAAGTTTGAAAATATTTTGGGTCAACAAAAGTTGGTGAGAATACATAGGTTTTCGAATGTAATAGATAACAATAGTTTGTACAACAATCACAGTTGTATAATGATAGAGTATGAGTCCGACATGTAACAATGCGTCTTTGTACAATCAAACCTTGTGTCGACTGAGACCTAACTCGCAAGTTAGTAAAAGTGTAACTGTTATCGATCATCCCTGAATTTATGCGGGGGGATGGGTTTGTCAGACCTATAGCGCTATAATCTAAACAGGCGGCTTGATCAATGTTAATGATTGTACTGTGTCTTTTTGTTACAGTCAAATGATAGAATGAGTAAATGATAGTGTAATTGAATCACAAGTTTCAACAATGTAAGAATGAGTAAATGATAGTGTATAAAATGTTTAAACATGTTTCACCCCAACAATATAAAATAGAAAAAGGGGCTATGTAAACTCACCTTAGTACTAGAATTGAGTCCCTTGATATAGTATAATTGTGGCTCTTGAGTCCAAATATCACCCTATTTATAAGGCAATAATTGATTAAGAGGAAAACTTAAAAGTCTAAGTTTTCTAGTCTACAAGTAGTTCTAGGGTTCTTAATTTGGGGACTGATAACTGATTAATGATTATTTTAGAATAGTTATTAATGATTTAATAAATAGAGAAATAATTAATAAAAAGGATTTTCGTCCAATCTTAATTAAAGGTAGTTGTATTATAATGTAATAATTGTGAAAATAATTTTTATAAAATTATTTTCTTAATTAATGAATATTTATATATTAATACTTATTGACAAAATATAAACTTTATATATAAAAATATTAAGATTTATAAATTTCGAATCAAAAATTTTATATTTCTAATTTAAATGATTAATAATAATTTATGTGAAATTTTGATGTAAAAATAATGAAAAATGGATTTATTATGATTTATTTATGATTAAAATAGAAAAAATTCGATTAAAAATATTAACTAAATGATTTTTCTGAATAAAAATTTATTTCAGAAATGTTTATTGATTTATAAACTTAGAATAATTTTTGTGGAATTTTGTAAAGTCGTTTTGATATTTTTATAGAATATTAAAATTATTAAGGAATAAACTTGTAATATTTATAATATATAATAAATAAATGATTTTTGAAAAACTAAAAATTGTTTAATAAAGTTTAACATTTGGATAACATAAGATAATTTTTATAGAGTTTATAAATCATATTTGGTATTTTAAAAGTATTTTTAAAAGTTAAATAGAATAGATATAAAGTTGAAAGTCAAAAAAAGAAAAAAAAAAGATTGCTGCTGCTGCTGCTGGGACTCGAACCTGGCTTCTGACCGGATCAATTGTTTATCACAAGTGTGGCTCACCAGTGAGGCACACCCTGAGAACGTTTTATAACAGAACAAAAAAAATATTTATACTATAACTGATTTGAACCTTCTTCCCCAAATATAATGATGAACCCTAGGATTTACAATTAAACGATTTAGTGAACAATAACCCGATTATTCATGGGGTTATTGTCAATGCAGGGCCGATTAACATATAGAAATAAGTAATTTGATCATACCAACACGTGAAGCTTCCTAATCGTGAGTCAACGCAAAAGTCAAACGCGAACGCAAAAGCAGATTATAAGGAGGTTTTAGAAGAAATTGAGGGTGGGGGTTTTGTTTTCGGCACTGTTAGGTCGTTGTGGATGCCTCAATTTATACTATTATGTATGATTAATCGATTTTAGAAGGTTTGACCATGTTATTAAATAAATCGCGTATAGGTCCAAATCGAGTATGTTTTGACCGTATTATTGTGTATAATACGCGTAATACACTGTCCATTCCATAACACGAATCAATCAATCAGTTGTTTCCATTCATAGGTTCAATCAAAAGTAAAATAAATAGGTGTTCGGCTGATATACAGCAGCGAACCAGAGCAGAAGGAAGAAAATAGGTATTTTAGAAAGCCTTTTATATAATTCGGGTTGAGATTATATCAGAAATGAGCTGTGGCTCAGTTGGTTTGAGGTGTTGTGTGATAATTGATGGGGTGCGGGTTCGAGTCCCGTATTCAACAAAAAAATCCTTTTTCTTTTTATTTTAGTGTTGCAGTAGAGAGGGAGGGGAGGAAAGGGTTGGTTTTGGGCTGGGTCTGTTATGGGCTCACATTTTGGGCTCCTAAAATTAGAGGTAAGGTTTGGTTTGGTTTTAGAGATAACTTGTTATGGTTTGGGCTTGGGTTAAAGGTTGTGGATTATGATAAGTGGATTCTTGATAAAGCTTAAATAAACCAATTTAGTTGTTATTATTATTATTATATATATATATATATATATATTAGAAGTATGAAGTGGTTTTTTAAAAAAAATAAATAAATAAATAAATAAATAAATAAAAGAATACATATATATGTATATACCATAGTACAAGTATATAGTGGGTAAAGTGGTGATTTGATTAACTCAAAACTTGGGGAAAATGCGCGATGTTACACGAAATACGTATCTAAAGTCTTGAGCCGATTCCAGATGGAGGATTCAAAGCCATTTGACACTCCCATTCAACCCAATCACAAGATTGGATTTGATGTTAAGGGGGAGCTTACTAACCCCTACAGTTATCGAGGCATCTTTGGATCTTTAATGTATTTGACCGCTTCCCGCCCGGATATAATGTTCGCCGCATGTCTTTGTGCTCGCTATCAATCGAAGCTGAAACAGAGTCACCTCCTTGCAGTCAAACGGATCCTACTTTATCTAATGAGTTGTCCATCACGCGGGTTATGGTATCCTAATGATGATAACTTTGATTTTATTGCTTTTAGTGATGCAGATTTTGGAGGCTGTGATATTGACGCCAAATCCACAACTACAGGATGTCAATTTCTAGGGAGCAGGCTCGTGACCTGGCAATGCAAGAAGGAGACGTCAGTTGCTCTATCCACATGTGAAGCCGAATATGTGTAAGCCTCTAGTTGTTGTTCACAGGTTCTTTGGATTCAACAGCAGATGTACGACTACGGCTTGCAATTTCTTAAAACCCCCATTCATTGCGATAATGAAGCAACTACTGCACTCACTAAAGACACTGTCAATCATTCTAAGGCTAAGTATATCCGAATCAAATATCACTTTATTCATGATTGCTATGCTAAAAGTTTGATTGACATGATCAAAATCCACACTGATTACCAAAGAGCAGATCTTTTTACCAATGCTTTTGACAAATCAAGATTTGCAATTTTACTAAAAGCTAATGGTATAAAGGAAAAGCAGGATTAATCTCCACATAGTTTTATCAAAATTCTTTTGTTTTTATGCTTTAAAAAAATTTAAAAATCCAAAAATATGTTTTTAATTTTAAGGGGAGCTTTTTATTTCAGAAAACCCAAAAACATTGAAAATTTTGAAAACGCCCTAAAAATCAGAAAACCCAAAATGATTTTTCCTGGAGAAAAAGAGGAAATGATAGTACATCAGTAAGGATCTTTCTCATGCTAAAGATTTGTAAAGTTACATATCTGATATGTGATTGACTTTGTGTGATGTGCTGATAGGCTTCGTAGACTTATTAATGTGTCCCTTAGTGATACAAACATAATGAACTACTTGCTATGCGGCTAAACACCTCATGGGCATATGGTCTTAGTACCATAATTTCGTTTGATAGGGTTTTCCCAAACTCAGAGGATTCGGGTCTTTTTGTTGATTGTTATCTGGGGATGGCCTGACTGATCTTCTGTCGTATTGATTTACGGACCTAGATTCAGTCAGGGTATCTTAACAAAAGAACTTTAATGCCAAAACCTAAAGTTACCGAATTGAGGAACTTGAAATGTATGACAATGATCAAATGCATCGTATCAAAGCAATGATGCAAATCATGATTAATATAAGCCCTCAACCTGGTAGAGTGCACATGTTACTCCGTAGCATTGAGTTTCTGACCTGTACACCTCTGTGCCTCATACCTTGTAAATTACAGATAACAACAACATAATCACACGTTACAATGAACCTTTGTGCGAAATTTTCTTGATATGAGAGTATACCTTGTAAATTACAGATAACAACAGCATAATCATATGTATGTCGTGTGTGTGGGAACCACAGGTGAGTTAGTTATTGATACACCTTAAACGTATCATTTTAAAGCACTGGATAACAGTCTGCATGTGAGCTTATGTGGACAACAATATCAGCAATTGCCGAGTCACACGGTTAGTAAAGTTAAACTGAAACAGAACAACGGTGTGATTTGATCTCTCATAAACTGATATGATCCTCTTACCGGAAAATCACAAAAAGTTTATTGCTTACTGTTTGATTCTTTCATATATACAAAAACTCAAAAAGATTTTTGGCCTGTTTTAGCATAAATTTCAGAAAATCCAAAAGATTTTACATTTCTGCATTATTTTCGATAATCGATGTTGGAAGATTATCATTTTCTGATGTTTAACGAGCCAATCCAAGTTTTGTATCATTAAAATGAGAAATTTTGAAAATTTGAAGGTTAAAAGTTTGAAAATGCCAAAATGTGGATCGAATTGGACAATTTGGTAAAAATCAATTTTCCAAATGATTCATTCGACCATCGGTAGGTCGAACGAACATTTATGGGTTGATTCGAACCTTATAAACTGGTCAAATGAGTGTGGGATTCTTCAAAAAATTTCATTCGAACCCATGATTATTCGTTCGCCCTTTAATTAGGTCGAATCAACAACTTTATCAATTCATTCGAACCCTGCAAGGGTCGAATAAACCATGCCTATATAAACCAGTTTGGCCATTCCAACTGTTCACTTTTCACGATTTCTCTCTAAGGCACTGTTTTGCACGTCGATTTTTGATCTTGTATTTGTGTTTCTGATAATATAAGGATTCTATAACAACAAGATTTGCAGGTAATGGTCCAGAAATAAGTTCAGAAATTGGGTTTAAAGTTCACAAACCCTAACTGTTGATTTCCTGGATTTGGACAATTGTTAATCAGTTTTCATGATTACAAAACATTCATCGATAGTTTTAAGGGGAGTAGGAATCAAAATCTAGGATTAAAACAAGTTAATCAGTAAAATTGATTCTTAGAACCCTAGATTTTAGGGAAAACTATCTCTAAAAGTTTAATTCATTTGAGACAAAACATAATTGTTGTGCGTATCTTGGAGCCGTTGATGACAAATACACTGAATTTCTAGGGATTGTTGATTTTCTTAAAAGGTCAAGGATTGTTCACGCAGTTGCTCAACCTCTACGATTTATAAAGACCTTCAAGTCAAGTTCTGGGAGAATGTGTTATTCAAAGCAAGATTCAAGGGACGATGATTCTCGTTAGTGATAAGGATTTCGGGGAAGTATTATACTTAGATGATAAAGAGGGTGATCCAACTGAGTTACCGTGGTCTGTACAAAGGGCGTGTTTTCTGAGGATGAAGTACAACGAACCAATTACAGATTGTCAACTACACAAGTCGAAGTTGTCACCACCATTCAAGTACTTATTGCATGTGATTCTACATGTGTTTGGACCAGTCAAAGGTGGATTTGACGTGATGAGAAATACACTGAGTTTACTTGTTGTAGCCTTGATTCGGAACAAAGAGTATAACGTTTCTGGAATGTTCTTTAGCCACATGAAAGACGTGTTTGAAGGATTGAAGAATGATAAGTTTCTTATGTATCCGAGATTCTTACACATGATCTTTGATCACAAGTATCCAGACTTGATAAAGGATCCACTGCAAATTGTGAATCTGGAACATATGAAGATGGCGACATTGAATAGGATGAGGACCTACAAAGGCAAGGCAGATGATGATAAGCCGCCTAATAGAAGATTGTTTGGTCATTTGAGTATTGTTGGTAACACGGATCCTGAAAAGGATGCTGTTAGACATCCGACAAGTTATTCAGATTCAGATAGTCCATTGGTACCATTTGATAAGAGTGCTAAGAGAAAATGTCAGGTGATTAACAAAGGTGCAAAGTCAAAAGGCAAAGGAGAAGAGAAAGTCATGGAAACAAAAACGAAGAAAGTTATGAAAGGTAAAGATAAAGACAAAGACATTGCTTGTTGATGAGGATTCATAAGAAACTGAAGAGGATGCAGTTTGGGATTCTGAAGCAGAAACTGTGAAGGATACTGATCCCACGGCCACTAGTGTAAGTACTCCTGATCCGCTTGAGAAGATCTTTGAAGAACAAAGAAGTAAAGATTTTATTGAAGAAAATACGAACTTAGTTCTTGAAGAAACTGATTTTGGAAGTTCTCCTGTTGCACCAGTTCCTACAAAAAGAGGAAGGGTTAAAAGTATGTCGCAATGAGAACCAGCTAGAAAAAGGAGAGACAAAGAGATTGATCTGTTACTGAAAGGGAAAAAGATGCCTGCAGTTTCAAGTTCGAAAGCAGCATCTCTAGCAGCGAAAAAGCAGAAGGTTGTTAAAGAAACAGAGACAGCATCACAGCTTACTCCAGAGAATGTCTCATTATCATTGAAGAATGTTTTAGAAAGTATGAAGTCACATATTGCTAAACCGTCAGCTGAAATGAGTTCAAGTCCTCAGGTGACAGTATCTGAAGAAGTGATGGCGTTGGTGAATGATGTATTACAAAATACATTTGTTATTTGTACATATTTTGCGTCGTTATCGAGTCAGTGTGTGTCGTTTATATATATTTTCAGTTTCTATTTAGTATTTTTTGTGTCACAGAAATCCGGATGGCAAAAGAAGCAAATTTATGCAAAAACGGTGCTTCACGAGGTCCCGGATGAGTCACAAGTGAAAAGAGAAGATAAAAATAAATAAAATTGAAAAATTCACCCCGTCGTGTCACGCGACCGAATTCCTTGCACCCCGTTACGTAACGCGGAGCCTTCCAGATTTAGCAAAAAGCCTATTCTACCCCTGCCAAGTTGAGATAATTACCCTTGCATGCCCCCCGTCAGTTTTGAGTGCATCGTGTCACACGACCACTTACCCAGAATCCCGTCGTGTGACGCGATAGCCATCAGGAAGCCCAAAATAGTGTTTTTTCAAGCCCAAAGCGAATTAAAAACCCTAAATCATGATATTATGCTTCATTCTTGATTTTTGGACAAAAATAGAGCTGCTCAAGGTGATTCCAAGGCAAGAAAAGCGCAAGGTTCGAGATTTGAAGCTAGAGTTTCGACTTCCTCGGGTGTTCATCATTCGGTTTTGTTGTTTCTTAGTTTTTTCTGGAGAAAACCATTGGGAAAAGTCGGAAGGATTGGTCCAACAAGTTAGATGATGCGCTTTGGGCGTTTAGGACCGCTTATAAAACGTCACTAGGTACTACACCTTTTATGATTGTTTATGGTAAAGCGTGTCATCTACCCGTTGAGCTAGAACATCAAGCTCTTTGGGCCCTCAAGCCGGTTAATCTTCATCTTACCGAGGCTGCTAGGAGACGATTTTTCCAGCTTCATGAGTTGGAGGAGCTTCGGGATGCAGCATATGCACGGTCGTTGAGCATTAAAGAGAAAACTAAGGAGTTGCATGATAGGAGGATCAAGAAGGTGAAGGAGTTTAAAAAGGGAGATAAAGTGCTTTTATATAATTCACGGTTGAAGTAGTTCGCAGGTAAGCTTAAGTCCAAATGGGCAGGTCCATATACAGTTAATAAGGTTTTCCCAAATGGCACAGTCGAACTACTAAATGATGCAGATGGAAGCACTTGGAAGGTTAACGGTCATAGGCTTAAGCTTTATATTGGAGGACCGTTAGACCCGACAGAGAAGGAGGAAACTCCTCTCGAGACCCCTTAGGATGAGAGTTGGTTGAACCTTTAAAAAGGTCCCAAGTGTAGAATTTGTAGAGGTCTATTTTCCGTTAATTTTTCTGTTAATTATGTGTTTTTGTTTTTGTTTTTCATCATTTTTTCGGTTTTGAGTTTGTGTGTTGAAGTTATGCTGCAGGAATTCATAGCTACGTTGGAAAGAAAAACATGAGCAATATAGGAACTCAAGGTAAGTTAATCAAATTTTAATCAATTTTGGGTCTTGGAAGAGGCAAGTGAAAAACTCAAAATTTTTTCTTAAGGCATGAAACAACAAATTGCACAAACTTTCTGACCAAAATGCCTCATCGTGCTACACGACGAGATTTGCCTCCTGCCATCGCATGACACGGCGTGTCCCTAAAAAAAATCGAGACTAATATCTGCTGCTTCTTCTTTTTCCCTTCAAACCAAACCCTAACCCCTAACACCACTTCCACCTCCACCTCCACCATCCCTCCGCCTCCACCCTACTCCGATCGACCACCCTCGCCACCACCACACTCTCCAAACATCACCTTCCCACCTCCACCACCGCCTTCCAGCCCCCCTGCAACCCCTCCGCCCCCACAACCCCTCCGGCCCACAACCACATTCCAAAACCTCCGCTGCAACCACTTCCACTCTCCGCCGCCTCTAAACCCCATCCAAAACCCTCTGACCACAAACCACCACCTCCATCCAATCAGCCCCAAGAGCAGCCTTCAACCACCGCCTACCTCTAAATCTCCCATACCCTCCTCCTCGTCACCACTGAAACCATTATTAGCCACCAACCTCCACCCCTCAACCCCTGCCACCCTCCACCTGTCGCATCACAACAACCCACACACCACGTCCTCACCACCTGTGTTTTCTTTCTGTGCTTAATCGGCTCGATAGGTATGCGTTCTTGCATTCGACTACTGTATATTTATTGTTTTCTGTCATGTTTCGTTTTTGTGTATTTTAGTATCGTCATAGCTTGTGGGTCATGTGTGTTGGTCATGTTTTGATGGTACTGCTTAGATTGTGTTAGTAGTGTCGCGTCTTTAATATTGTTTCATTAGAGTCGTTGATGTGTTTGGAATTAGGTCGTAGTGTCGTGTTATTTATGTTTTGTTTGGTTTGGTTTGTGTTGGTCTTGTTTTGTTGGGATTGTGTCGTTTGTGTCGCATCTTTGGTTTCGTTAGTCTTGTATTCTTTGTCGTGTTTGGGTTTGTGTCATAGTGTCGTTTTGCTCATTGATAATGTCTTTTGGTCGAGTCATGCTACTATTTAGTCAAGTTCTACATAAGGTTCTAGTCCGTTAGGGTCGCGTCTTGTGTGTTGATTATGGTCTTGAGTGTTATGTGTTGGGATTATGTCATATTTTGTTATTATGGTTTTATCAGGTACAAAATGGACAAAATTCCCTCGTCTAAGGGGAGCTTTTCAACCCGAATTAAATTTTCACAAAACTAATCGTTTTCTCAATAATGTTTTTCGGGTCGCCATTTTGCATCAATTAGGCACTTGTACTTAATTGCGGACAATTAAAGTGCCGGGACGGGGTATATGTATTTTAAGTTAGTTCTTACATAATCTTGCGTCGTGTATGTAAATTGAGTCTAAGTTTTTATTTTTGTCTTGAGTCGAGTCGCCGGGGTTTTCATTAGCTTATAGGCACGAGCCGCCTCGCCCGTACTCAATCTCCATTTGGGCAAGGCGCGTTTCACATCTACTAATCCCATTTGTCAGTCTTGTCTGTCACGACTGCGAAAGAAATGCTATACGGTCGTTTACTAACATCAAATCAACTTTTTGCTTGTTTCTTTAAAGTTGTTTTGCAGATATGTCAGGTGAAGGCTCCTCGAACGCAGCAACAAAAATAAAGCGGGATCCTCCCCGAAAACCGATTCAATATTCAGAGCCAGAGAAGCATAATACTGTTGAAATTGATAACCTTCGCGAGCATACTTTACTTAAATTTGCTCCAGGAACAAAAGAAGCAGAAAAGTGTGGCGTTTTGGTTGATCTACCTTTGCTGACACCGCGGACTATAGATTGGGATCTTTTAGATATAGTTGGGCAGCAGGACGGGATTGAGAAGTTGTTGGGCCCCAGGTTTAAGAAGGTTTTGGCTTGTGATAAACCACAGTATGAGCAGCTCACTATTGAGTTCCATTCCACTTACATACACAGAGAGGGTGGGTTTTATAAGTCAGATGCAGTTTCATTCTCTCTAGGCAGGGTATTACATGAGATGTCTATTCCCCAGTTCGCAGTTGTTACAGGTTATTATACTGCGGAGGAAGCCCAGACTTCCGTGTTTCTAACTAGTTTGAGGGGTGTGAGCAAGGAAGAGAGGGAGTATTGTATTAAAAAGACAGATTTAGAAGAACTTTGGAATTCGATTGCTAATGTTCCGTACTCAGGTGGGTTGGCAGGGTCAGCGATTCGGGATCCCGTTTACAGGTACATTATTAAGGTCCTTGATTGCACTTTGGTGGGAAGGAAGTCGATTGAAAATAGAGTGAATTGGGTTGAGTTGTTTTGTTTATACTGTATGGTGAAAGGCCGGGAGGCAAATTTGGCTAGTATTATGGCTTGGTCGTTCTCGAGACCGAGGAGAGGTGGGTCGCGAGCAGGTTTGGATATGGGCCCGTGCATCACCTAGATAGCTCAAAACTTGAATGTGATGAGGCAGCGAGGGTCGTATACCGAACACAAGTTAGTGGTAGGACCTAAAAAGCCCGGGTATTATGGTTTGAAGGCTTCGAGGAATTCGAATATCATTACTAGCACTGACCCGCCTGAATGGGAAGCTATCACACCAGGACCTCAGGAATGACCTCCAGAGGGTACAACAGCAGCAGCTACTCTTCAGGCCAGCATCCCTACCAGATTACAGAGACCTTGACAGAGACACGTGTTGCCAGGTCGTCAGTTTCCTCTCAGAGAACCACCACCAGTACCACTCACTCTAGAGGCATTAGCTGAGTGCACTGATAGGCAGATTAGGGAGTTGAGAGAGCTGATTACTGAGGGTTAGTGAGCACAGGCAGAGGGCCAACGCAGGCAGGACGATGCGTTCGAGTTTATTATGGAGCATTGAATTTGGGCGTACCAGAGTTTTTCAGAACACCAGAGCAGCAGGAGTAGCAGGATCCACAGGATGATTAGGAGCAGTGTGGGGATACGAGTGCAGCATGATCATCTGGTTATATCTTTTGTTTTTTTTCTTTTGATGATGCTTTTATTTGATCATGGTCTGTACTAAACTTGATATTTTGTGACATGCTTTGGGTATGAGTTGGCAGGTTGGCACTTTATATATATATATATATATGTTGGCTATGATGTAATTATGTGTGTTTGGTGGAATATTTGGCCGCCTCGTTCGTTGATGAGAATTTGGAATTATTTGCTGAGCACGTTTGAATTGGAGAGCATGTTTGGATTAGACTGGCACATGACAGTCTTGCTATATTTCCAGCTAAGTCTTTTCCTTTTTATCTTTTCTTTTTTGTCTTTCTTTTTGTTCAGTGTCAGTTTTTTTTATTGTGCTTGAGTCAGTTATCCATTCTTGCATTGGGGACAATGCAAAATTTAAGTGTGGGGATGGACCGTGTCGGTTATAGTTGAGTCTAAAAAAAAATTGAAAAAATGTCCCTGATTTTGAAGTTTGCATTATATAAAATATGGAAGATGATAGGTAAAGTTAGGTGTCCGGTTTTCAAATAGTATGTATAATAAGAGATTAAAATTGATTGAAAACGTGTCTGATTTGGGATATGTGGGTAGGCTCAACCGGTAGAAAGGTTTCCTTTGAAAAGTAATAAATTAATTATGTTAGGCTATTTTGTGGGTTCTCATCTAGGAGAAACGGGAAGATCGAAACCGCCAAAAATAGTATAAGAAGCACCGTTATAAGTTTAAAACCGTTAGAATTTCTAATCACTTTGAAAAGAAAAAATAAAGAGAGTTGGATATAAAATAAGGGCAAGGCCAATGGTGTCGTTTCTAGGGATAGTGACTCCGGACTCGACTCCCTCTAGGATTGTCTGAAAATAAATATCTAAAAAAGCTCATGAATAAATTAGAAATCAAAGCGAAAATACTGAAGCTTAAGGTGTCTGGCCACTGGGATAGCGACTTGGATTGGTCACACCCTCTGAGTTAAGTATGCTGAGATAAAAAAAAGAAATTAGTGATTTTAAATTCTCTTGGCTTTTTACATAAGACGGTTGGGAAATGGTCAATTGGTCGTTCCTTTAGCTTCATAAGCTTGAGGTGGGATTAGGAGGAACTGTGGCTTCCTTTGAGTGAGACCCTAGATAGACTAATCAACATGAACTTAACGTAAATAAAAAGAGGCTTGGAAACCAGTTTGGGTTTAAAAGGATCAGTATACCTGTAATCGCAATCAACACGTTAGTAGATTATTAATTAAGTAACCTATGTTTTGAAACTGAATGTAAACCTAACTGTGATTCCATAGCATAATTCTTTTTCTGGGACGAAAAAACATAAGTGTGGGGATGTTTGATGTATTGCAAAATACATCGGTTATTTGTACATATTTTGCGTCGTTATCGAGTCAGTGTGTGTCGTTTATATATATTTTCAGTTTCTATTTAATATTTTTTGTGTCACAGGAATCCGGATGGCAAAAGAGGCAAATTTATGCAAAAACGGTGCTTCACGAGGTCCCGGATGAGTCACAAGTGAAAAGAGTAGATAAAAATAAATAAAATTGAAAAAATCACCCCGTCGTGTCACGCGACCGAATTCCTTACACCCCGTCGCATGACGCGGAGCCTTCCAGATTCAGCAAAAAGTCCATTCTACCCCTGCCAAGTTGAGATAATTACCCTTGCATGCCCCCGTCAGTTTTGAGTGCATCGTGTCACACGACCACTTACCCAGAATCCCGTCTTGTGACGCGATGGCCATCAGGAAGCCCAAAATAGTGTTTTTTCAAGCCCAAAGCGAATTAACAACCCTAAATCGTGATATTATGCTTCATTCTTGATTTTTGGACAAAACTAGAGCTGTTCAAGGTGATTCCAAGGCAAGAAAAGGGCAAGGTTCGAGATTTGAAGCTAGAGTTTCGACTTCCTCGGGTGTTCATCATTCGGTTTTGTTGTTTCTTAGTTTTTTCTCATTCAAACTCATGTTGATTGATATTATGAACCTTTTGATTTCTGTTTTGATGATGTTTTGTGGCTAAACTCTAATAGCTACGTAGACTAAGACAAACACTATGTTTTGATTTGCGTTTTCTATGGTTTTTTGGAACTTGTTTGGATTTATGGTTCAGTAAGGATTTTGATTTCTTTAGGTCTAGTGTATGTGCGTATTTATTATTTTCTTATTGTCACTTATTCACTCCACTTGAACTTTTGTGAACGTCTTTCATGTATGAGTGCTAGTTAGGTTGCAGACATTGTGTAGCAACTAGTTTATGGTTAATAGTCGCGAGTTTACCACATGAGTGATATTTGGTGGTTAGAAGATTTTAGGTATTCTTCCAAGTTCAATAGTTGTGAGGTGAGGACTTGTTGGTATGTCTAGGTTGTTAGATTGCTAGGTTAGAGGCTTTGTGAGAAGATCTACCTAGTTTCCCTTTCAGTTCTTGCATATCAAGTTAGATCTAGGCTTCAATAATTACCCCTTGCACCTAGTGTAGTGAGGCTTTCGCGCTGTGAGGTAGATTGTCTAGCGGGTACTCGATCATAAGAGTTAGATAACCTGTGAGGGTTTGTACTCCAACCGGTAGTTTAACAGCACAAAAATATTCTAGGGTTTCCCCTTGAGAAGGGTCGATGGTGTCTAGTTTATTCTTGATGTTTAGTATTTTAAGATCTCGGTTTCAAATCAGTTCCATAACCATAGAAGCTTATCAGGCATAGTTAGGAGTCTGGTCTAGGTAGTGTCTTATCATCATCTGAATTCAGCTTAGCTCAATTATTGTTTTTAGTTCAGTATAGTTAACCTTAGTTAATCTTTATTTTATTGCAAATTATTTTTTATTAAAACCCCCCTTTTTAATTAATACATCATTTTATTTTAGTTTTAGATAAGTTTTCGAGTCTAGTTACCGTTTTCCATTAGAGTCTCGTGGGTTCGATATCCGGACTTACTTTAGCTTTACTAGAGTCGATAGGTTCGCTTGCCTGTCAGTAGTTTAGTTTTAGAGAGTCTAGAGTATTACTAGGTGTCTAGTTTTAGGTTTAATTTAGTTATTTTTATTAAACTACTTTTAACACATAAGTGAATAAACAGATTGGAAAGTTGATGAAAGAAAACGAGAAGGATATGATTCAGATTGTTATAGCTTCAAAAGATAGACATGATGAATTGGAAGAAAAAGTTAAGCAGTTGGAAACTGAGAATGCTATGCTCAAGACGTCAAACAAAAGGAATACAAAGAGAATTCTATTGATTGAGCATGATATTTAGAAATTGAGGAAGATTATAGATAAACTGTATGAGAAAGCACCACAGCTGAAGGGTACTGAAGAAGAGGAAGATGATGATGAACAAGAGCTTGATTATAGTGGAACAGACAATGATGATGATAAAGATGATAAAGGTGATGATAGTGATGATGACGATGCTTCGGGTGGTCGTAATGCTAATAAAGAAAAGCCCACCAGTTCAAAAGATTCAGATGATGATGATGATGATGATGACGACGCTACACAGTTTTCATTTGAATAGCGTTAGAAAGAAAAGGAAGATAAGGGAACTTCAAGCAGTAAGAAGTCAGGAGGTATGAATGATGCTGATAAGCAGATGTTGAAAGCTTTGATGAAGAGAGGTTGTTATACTCTTAAAATCACTTGAAGATTTCCTGAAATCTTTATAAATAATGACATGAAATACCAGATTGAGTATACTGATCCAAAGTTGGAGGATGGAGAAGTAAGTGATGCGGTTGCTAATGAGATTTTGTAAGGATTAGCGCAGCATGTTGGAAAGTCTCTGGAAGACATCTAGAAAGACAAAGAAATTCTAGATGTTCCAGTTACTGAGCCAAAATAGAAAGATGATGAAGAGATTGATGCTGAAAAGTATAATCATGTTGAAGTTGAGGATATTGTTGGGTCTGCTGACTTGGAGAAGAACAGATGATTGAAAAGACAAAATATGCTAACAGTTGATTCCACAAATAAACAGTCTTTACAACATATTCTTCCCAAAAGACTGCTGACCCTAACAACTGTTCCATCCAAACAACTGCTGTTACAACTGCTGATACAAAAGACTGCTAGAGAACAACTGATAGAGAACAACTGCTGACCAAAGGTCTGATGAAGAAACAACTGCTAATTAAGTACTGAAGACAAAAGGTCTGTTGGAGTCAACAACACTTAGACTCCAACAGATGTTGCAAGACCATCAGAGTTTTCCCTTAGCAGTAGTTTACTTTAACAGTGCTTTGTAATATAACAGTAGTTTGTATAGGGCAGATGTTTAATGTTGTTATTCTGTTAGAGGTCACTATCTTAGGTGACGTCAGCTCATGTCACCAGTGGTTTAGGTTTGTCTATAAATAGAACATTGCTTGTACTGTTCTATTACATCACACACAAACATTCTCTCAGACAAACAATCACTGTGTGATCAGGCTGAGGGGGAGTATTTGTACTGATTGTAATCTTTCAATTAAATGAAAGCATTTGATCATTGAAAACATTTATTCCTGTTGTTTTGATTATAGTTGATCTTTCCGCTGCACTTTCCATATATATTTACATCATTCATTTCTCATCTAATTCTAAATATATCAAAACAATCAAACTCGGATCCTAACAATTGGTATTAGAGCTTGGTCAATTAAATTCGATCTAACCAATCAATTTAATATAAACAGATCAGCTCACAATTATTGATATCCTTTGTCTGTTGGATTGAAAACAGAGTAATAGTTTAATTTCGATTCAACCGTTTTTAAACAGACTTTGTTTTTTAAAAAATCAGAGAATGGCTTCAATCAATCACGATCCACATAACACTGGCACGAACAACAAGCCACCGATGCTTGTCAGATCTGAATACAATATCTGGCAACGTCGGATGAGCCATGTTCTAGCTCAACAGAACACTGGGTGTTGGAAGTCGGTTATCTTCGGACCACATGTTCAGATGGTGCCGAGTACCGAAGATCCCAAGGTTTAGGAGCCAAAGAAACTTGAAAACTACTCCGACCAGGATTTTCAGAAAACTGAGTTAGATGCTAAGGCCTTCAGTATTGTGGCCATGGCTCTACCCAATGATATATATGCTGGGCTGTTACACTGTAACAACGCAAAGGAGTTGTGGGATGCACTGAAAGAACAATTTGGTGGGACTGAAGAGGATATGGAAAACAATCGTGAAATACTTAACCAACAATATGAAACATTCAGTCATGTCAAGGGAGAGTCATTAACTCAACAATTTGAGAGGTTTAATTGTCTCATTAGTGAACTAAAACTGGTTGGTCTTACTTACCCCCATTCAACTTTGAACCATAGGTTTTTAAGATCATTACCAGACAAATGGGACACTATTGCTATTGTTATGAGAAACTCAATTGGATTTAAGGACCTATCACTGACCCAGCTTCATGGTAAGCTCTTGACTTATGAGTGAGAGCTTAACCAGAAAAAGAAGCTCCAGGACTCTGGAAAAGTGTCTGATGACTATGTATTTGGGAATACAACACTTTTGGGTCTTGATGAGGTGCCTGGAAATACTAAGGATCAGAGTTATGATCATTTCATTGACATAACTTCAGGTTTTAACTCAGGTTTTAACTCTGATTCTTATTCACCAAACTATGCTTTCACAGCAAGTGGTGGTGATATCCAGGCATCTGATAACATATCCTTTGAGTATGATGACCTGAAATACTTTGACCCTGATGATTTGGAGGAAATGGACATTATGCACCAATTGGCCCTTCTCAGTGTAAGAACTAACAATTTTTACAAGAAAACTGGGAGAAGGTTTCCAGGGTTAACTGGCAGATCAAAGGTTGGGTTGGATAAATCAAAGATAAAGTGTTACAAATGTCATAGACTTGGTCATTTTGCTAGGGAATGTAGGAGTCAACATGGTACACCTATAATCACCTATCCAAATCAAAGACCTCAGACCAACACTTATCAAAATTCCTATAATACCCTTGGACCAAATGTGCAAAACACTGCTCATTTTGCACAGTCCTCAAACATTGTTCCTGTCCAGTATGTCCAAACCACTGTTCCTCAGATCCACTATGTGCAAACACCTGTTTCTCAAGCACCTGTGCAAACAACTGTTGCTCCATCCTCTGCTCCTGCAGAGACCAGTCAACAGAGCTTTTTTACACAAGGCTTTGTTGATTGGAGCAGTCTACCAGATGAGTTAACAGATGAAAATTTTGCATTAGTTGCCAAAGCTAAAAATGAACCAGAAAACTTTTGTTTCATGGCTATGGTAAAAGAGGTTGAATTTGAGGAGGTGGTGACTGAATCTAATGTTGTGACTGATGATGTTGTTGATGAAGTTGTTACAGGAGAAAAACCTGAAGAAGAGGTTGTGAACCTCTCAGATCCCTGGGGTGCATCTGATGATTGTGAGTGCAAGTGTGATTGTGCATTGATGGCTGCTGCTAAGGTATCTCCTCAAATTCTTAAGGATTTATGTTCTGACAGATGTGTGATAGCATTTGCTAACATCAAAGAGGTGAATGAAAACCTTAGAAAGAAAATTTTAGATGATGAAGTTAAATTTGAGAAACTTTCAAAAGAATTAAAAACAAGTTTAACTGAAAAAGAATCTGAAATAAGCAGCTAAAAACATGAAGCAACCATAACCAAAGACCAGCTCCAAACTATGATAACAAAATATCAGAGTTGTAAAAGTGAGCTTGAGTCCACCCAAGTTGAATGTGAGAAATGGGTGGAATCATGTAGAGGATTTGAGATGCTACTCAACAAACAAACCAAAAGTCATGTGAAGTTTGGTTTTGGTTTTGAAACCACTGCTCCAGCTTTTGAAAACACTGACAAAAGGGATCAAAAGTCTGTTGAGATAGTACCAACAAACTTGCAGGGTCAAGAGATTTGAATCACTGAAACAAATGGTAAGAAAATTGTTCTTGAAAAACCAGAAGGTTCCTCATCATTCACTGAACTTGAAAAGTATGAATTTAAACCTACTTGGTCTGATGAGTGTGGTACTCTTGAGAATTTTAAACCTGTTGATTTTAAAACACCTAAAGGAAAGACAACTCCTCAGGCAAAAATCATTCCCTTGAAAAACCTTCCAGCAGATGCTCAAACATCTGCTGAAAAGAAGGCTGAAAAAGGGAAGAAGAAAGAAAAGACTGTCCACTTGTTCTGTGATTTCTGTGAAAAGAAGAATCATGTCACTAAAAACTGTTTTCTTCTAAAAGCATATGACATTAACAAAGGAACAAGTGTATGTGATTCCAAAGCCACATGTTCAATATGTGGGAAAAAGAATCACAAAACCAAAGAGTGCTTGTATCTTAAAAATTTTGATGTGAAAATACAAGAATACAAAGCTAAAACTCTTGCAAATCCTGGGGTAAGTACTTCAAAAGGAAAGCCCAAACAGACCTTCACTCCTGTTCAAACATCTGTTACTAAAAGTCTTGAAACATCTGCTCCTAGGGATGTCCAAGTAACAGATGCTCCACCCACAAGCAAGTACCCAAGAGGATATGGACAACCACCATGTCATAGTCTGTCACATGTTTATGAGGAGCCAAAAAGACCCTCTAAACCAAGAGTGAATAGAAATCCCTATGGGTATTATCATCTGTCTGGAAGTGATCAAACAACTGTTGCTCCAAGTGTTGACATTCAAGCACTGGCAAATGGTCAGCAGCAGTTGTTGAACTTGATTCAAAAACTGGTTCAAACCACTGATCATCTTACAAAGCTTGAGTCTGAAAAGTCTAAGGGCCCATCCAAAGCCAACTTGACTTTGGACACTCACCAAAACTAATCCATTACTGATGTGCAGGGAGCTTCTGCTTGTTTAGATAGTCTTTGGTATGTAGATAGTGGAGGCTCCAGGCACATGACAGGTCGTAGAGCCCTTCTTCTGGACTTCTTAGCTCATGGAGGGGGGTGATATATCCTTTGGTAATGATTCAAAAGGTAAGGTGTTGGGGTCAGGGACTGTACAAGCTGGGAAACTCAAGTTTGAAAATGTCAATCTTATTGATAATCTCAAGTTTAATCTTCTGAGTGTTTCACAAATGAGTGACAAAAGGTTATGGCTCATTCTTCACAAAGAAAACTTGCAAGATTATTGGGCCAGAAGTGGTAAAAAGATTGATACCATCATTGCTGAGAGCAAAGCACAACTTGTTGCTCATAGAAGTGGCAATGTGTATGTTGTTGATATGTTAAAGGACAATCCTATGGCAAATGTCTGTTTGTTCTCTGCTGCCTCCACAAAGGAGACAAAATTGTGGCATAGGAGAGACTTGTTTGGCCCTATTAAAATCATGAGTCTAAGAAGAAAAAGATTTTGTCTTGTCATAGTTGATGATTTTTCTAGGTTTACATGGACTTACTTTTTACATTCTAAGGATGAGACTGAAGGTATATTGAAGGACTTTGTCACCAAAGTAGAAAAACAATATGACTTGCCAGTAAAAGTCTTCAGGAGTGACAATGGAACAGAGTTTAAAAATAAGGAGTTGGATGATTTCTGTGTGTCAAAAGGTATTGTGAGGCAGTACAGCATCCCAAGAACACCAGAGCAAAATGGGGTGGTTGAAAGGAAAAATTGAACTCTTATAGAAGCTGCAAGAACCATGCTAGCAGATTCTGGTTTGCCATTGTCCTTCTGGGCAGAAGCTGTAAACACTGCTTGCTATGTTCAAAATAGAGTTTTGATCACCCCTAGACATCAAAAAACTGCTTATGAAATTTTGTTCAAAATCAAACCATTAATTTCATTTTTCAAAATCTTTGGCTGCCCATGTTTCATCTTAAATCTCAAAGATTCCATTTCAAAATTTGTAGCCAAAGTAGATTGTGGTTATTTTCTAGGATATTCTTCTACTGCCAAGGCTTATAAAGTGTTTAACATAAAGACCATGACAATAGAAGAAACTCTGAATGTAAAGTTCAATGAACTTTCATCCCTAAAAATCCCAGCAAATCCTGCTGAACTATTTGATTTAGATAAATTCAAATTTGAAGATATCACTGTTAAAACTAACAATACAGGTATTCCACAGTCTCCAAAACAAGATTACAGAACAGATGTTGTGATCCCCAGTCACTATAAAATCTATTCTGCATCAGAGGAAGCAGCTGTTCAAAACAATTGTCAAAACTCTGTCACAACTGAGTCAACTACTGTTGGCCAGTCTTACCCTCAAACCACTGCTTCACCTCTCACATCCACTGAACAATCATCTGTTGACAAAAGTCAAACATCTGTTGACAAAAGTCAGTCCAATTTTACACCACTTGGACCATTCCCCCACTTCCATTCCAAACATCTGATGGCACTACAGAAGTGCAAACAGATGTTACATCAACAGAGTCACCAAACCTCTGTCCTTCACCTCAAAATGCCATCATACCATATCAGGGAGATCTTATCTACCTAAGAGCTCATCCACCAGACCAGATCATTGGCAACATCAGAGAGGGTGTGCTCACAAGAAGCCAATCCTCCAATATCTGTCTTTTTGCAGGGTTCCTATCTCTCACACAACCTGTCAAGTACCAAGAGGCACTGAAAGACAACAGTTGGGTAGAAGCTATGCAAGAAGAGCTCCTTCAGTTCAAAAGACAACAAGTATGGGAACTTGTACCACTGCCTAAAGATGTTTGTCCAATTGGCACAAAGTGGGTCTTCAAAAACAAAACTGATGAAAGGGGTATTGTTGTCAAGAATAAAGCCAGGCTTGTGGTTCAAGGCTTCAGACAAGAAGAAGGAATAGACTATGATGAAACCTTTGCTCCTGTAGCAAGGTTAGAAGCCATCAGACTCTTTCTAGCCTTTGCTGTCAACCACCACATCAAGGTGTATCAGATGGATATCAAATGTGCCTTCCTTTATGGCAAAATTCAGGAGGAAGTCTATGTATGTCAACCACCTGGTTTTGAAGACACATTCCATCCTGATCATGTCTACAAGCTCAATAAATCTTTGTATGGACTCAAACAAGCACCAAGGGCCTGGTATGAAACTCTTTCCACTTTTCTCTTATCCATTGGCTTCACAAGAGGTAAAATTGATAAAACCTTATTTTTGAAATGGAAAGGGAAAGACTTAATGATTGTTCAAATATATGTGGATGACATCATCTTTGGATCCACATGTAACAAAATGTGTGAAGAGTTCAGAAAACTCATGACAGCAGAGTCTGAAATGAGTGCCATGGGTGAACTTTAGTGCTTCCTTGGTCTCCAAGTGAAGCAACTGCAAAATGGCACATTCATTCATCAAAACAAATATGTGAAAAATTTGTTAGCCAGATTTGAGATGAATGACTGCAAGCCATGTAGTACACCCATGAGTACAGTCAAGCTACTCACTATTGATGACAAGGATGAACTGGTTGATCAAACACATTATAGATGCATGATTGGGTCTTTATTGTACCTAATTGCATCTAGGCCAGACATTATGTTTGCCACTTGTGTCTGTGCAAGATCCCAGGCTTCACCTAGAAAGTCAAACCTTATTGCTGTGAAAAGGATATTCAGATACCTAAAAGGTGCTCCCACACTTGGTATCTGGTACCCTGCTAATGGAAACATTGAGCTTTCAGGTTATTCAGATAGTGATTTTGCTGGCTGTCACACCACAAGAAAATCCACATCAGGAGGGTGCCAATTTCTAGGGAATGCCTTAGTCTCTTGGCAAAGCAAAAAGCAGGCAACTGTTTCCACCTCAACAGATGAGGCTGAATACATTGCTGCTACAAGCTGTACAACCCAACTCATGTGGCTTCAAAATCAATTGCTGGATTTTGGGATAACTGCATTACAGACTCCACTCATGTTGGATAGTCAAGCTGCTGAAAATATCATCAAAAATCCAGTCTCTCACTCCACTACCAAACACATTGACTTCAGACATCATTTTGTCAGAGATAGCTAAGAAAAAGGTTTGATTTTTCTGCACCATGTTCCAACAGAGGATCAGTTGGCAGATGTGTTGACAAAAGCTTTAGACACATCTACCTTTACAAATCTGATTTCTAGAATTGGTATTCTAAACATGGATTAACAAAAATGTTTTTAATAAAAGCATTAAAATGTTTCAGAAAAATAAAAATCCATCTTTAAAAATAGCTTTTTGGTTGAAAAATCTACTTCAAACCTCTAATCAGATAAAACAACCACTGTTTCATTCATTTTATCCACTGTTGGTTGAAAAATCTGTTTCAAACCTCTAATCAGATAAAAAAACTGTTTTATTATCCATATATATATATATATATATATATATATCTACAATAATGATAAAAAAAACTGCTGTTTGCATCAGCTGTTTGCCAAAAACAGCTGTTCCCCACCAGATGTTTTAACCATCAGATGTTTGCCACGTCTGCTCTTACAAGCAGAGTTTTGGCCACATCAGCGGTTTCACCAGAGCCTATAAAAACCCTTTTTATCACAACAGTCGTTACACTGTCTCATTGTATTCAAAATACTGAAAACGCCTTCTTCATTCTCAAACCCTCAATCAAATTTCATTCATTCTCAACTTCGGAATCCATTACAATGGATCTTCAAGCTAAAGCCACCCACAATTACCTTCCATATATGGTTAAAACAGATGAAAATACTCCATTTCATTCCACCATCGACATCATTCTAAAATCCAAATACCTGACAATCTTAACCGCTGACTCCCCCATCTATCTTGATACTCTCCAAGAATTTTGGTTGAATGCTGAGTTCTTGCTTCAAGACAAAAAGCCTACTTCCATTATCTCTAAAATTGGTGAAACAAGTATCGTCATTACCCCTCAACTGATATCCACAACCATCTCACTTAATGACCTGTCAGGTAAAGACTCTTTCCCTAAAACAGAGCTTCACACAGAGTTTCAGGAAAGGGGGTATGATGCTCAGATGATTGGGTCAACACTTTTCAAAAAGTTTTTCCCACCAGTCATGAAATTTTTCTTCCATACCCTCCTTCTCTGTGTCTCCGCTAAGTCCACCTCCTTTAATGAAATCCCATTAAGGATTCAGTACTTGGGCTATGCTATGTTGTCAGATTCTGACTTCAATCTATCCCAGGGACTGTTTATGGATTAGTGTCAAATGTGAAAGCCATAAAGTCTGGGTCCAACAATGCTTTCCTAATTTACCCAAGAATCTTAAGTGTAATTTTACAAAAGATTTTACCAGAAAAAGTTTTCAAAAAGGGTGAGTCTATGCAAATGAAGAGTCTAACTGATGAAACTTTCACAAGAATGCTGGGTGCAAACACCCAAGAAAAAGTATCAAAAGTGTCAAAGGTTTCAAAAACACAAACAAAGAGGACTAAGACAACAACTATTGTCCAAACCTCTGTTGTTGAGCCCACTGCTCCTGGTGATCATGGCACTACATCCAGTGCTGTGAAACCCACACCAGCCATCTCCAAAAGAAAACGTCCATCCACAAAAACCACCACTCCACCTAAAAAGAGACTTCTGGAAGATGAGATACCAGAAGATAACTCTGTTGCAACACAAAAGCAACTAGAAACCACTGTTGCTACTTCCTCACAACAGTTGGAAATATCTCAACCTGAACAAACTCCTCATGCATCCTCACAAAAGGATCATGTTGTAAGCCAAGGGGAACCACATCATGATACATTTGAGTCACTTGGCCAAATGTTCACAAGCCCTTCTCCTAGGGCTAATTCTCTTTTTACTCCTCCGCCCTCACCATCACATGTTCAACAGACCATGCAACCTCTGTTTGAGGCTATTGACAAAACTCAGGAAAATCCCAGTTCCTCTATTTCACCTGTCAATGAGAGTATACCTCCACAAGTGACTGGGACTGAGGAAATTCAATCAGCCATCCCACAAACAGATGAGGAGGTTACACCCCTAGAGTTCAATGCAACTCTAGGTGAGTTTTCAAGTGGAGCAGCCACTACTGATGTAGAGACCATTGTCTCACACCAGGACAGTGGTTACATAGCTAAGACTCCCTTGAAGGCAACAACTGATGAGGCCACTATAGTGTCCCGAAAATCAGTTGGAAGTCCCCAGAACCAAGACAAAGGGGCATCTGGTTCTCATCCTTTGGATTCACCTCCTAGGACTGAATCAGTTAAAACTACCACTGGTAGGAATTCAGATGATCCTATTAACTTAGGTGATGGATTAAAATACCAAGAATTGACGGCTAGAGTTCAAACCATTGAAACCTCTGTTGCTGACATCAAATCTGATGTCAAGCTAATATTGGAATCCTTGGCTACTCTGTCAAAGAGTCAACCATCCACTGCTGATATTGCTAGTGAGCTATGGAAATCTGTTTCCCCCATCATCATAGCTCACAGAAAACTAGCAGATCAGAATCATGAAACCTACATGGCTGAGATCAGAAACATGGTAGATGCAAGGTACAAAGATACTCATGCAGACATTCAAGCCATCAAAGACCATCTGTTGAAGACCAATGGCTCTGCCCCTACCACCATTCTTAGGGATGAAGATGATGATGCATTCACAGCTGATGATGCCAAAAAGGGGGAGAGTGGCAGAGATAGGTTGCCAAAGCTAGATCCCTTTGGTTGTCCACCTTCTCAAAAAGGTAAATCAAAGTCTGCCAACATACCAGGGTCTACTCAAACAACACCACAACAGCAACAACAAACTCAAACTACACCACAACAACAACAAACCAGCAAAGATAAAGCAGTAGACAACTCTGCAAATAAAGAAGCTTAAAAGGCTACTAAAGACAAACAAAAGAGGGCTGACACTTTGGAAGCCAAAGCAGAGTTGTTGGTACAACTAAAAAGGGAACAACAGCAGGAAGTTGAAGATGTGGGATCCTCAAAAAGGAAGAAGATGCCTGCTAAACATGTCAGACAACCACCATCTAAACTGAAAACCACTGCTGCTAAAAGCTCTGTTGATAAAGCCACTGCTGACAAAACCACTGCTGCCACCCAAACCACTGATAAAACCACAACACCTGAACCTACAACAATACCTGAACCTACAACCACCAAACCCACATCTGAACCTACAATCACATCACCACCCAAATCCCAAACATCTGCTGGTCCTACTAAGGTGCCAACAGATGTTGACACAACCACGGCTTCCACACCACCATCACCAAAAATCTTGTACAAAAGGAAGAGGAAATCAACCTTTGTTGTACAGGATGAAAACATACATACATCACCACACACCACCTCAACCACACAATCAACACCTATATCAGCCATTCCACTCTCATCATTCTCACCACACACATCAGAATTCAGATCCCATAGACCACCACCAACCATTACACCATTGGCTGTTCAGTATCCCCTTGAACTTGATCTACTCAAGGGGGAAATGCAATCCTTCTATAATACTGAACATCCATCTGATAGATATTTCCCTTCTCTTCCACATTTCCCTGTTCCCTTAAACATTGACACATATCTTAAATATAAGGCTGAACAGGCAGATGTTATCATAAAAGAGAAATGCAAAGGGAAGGATGACAGGACTGCTCAGGGCATCCAATCAGCAGAACTTAGCAAATTGAGAAGGATTGAAGATTTTGCTAAGACCCTGAGCAATTCCATGTCTGCCATGCCTCTCAGTAGTGACATGGAAAATGAGGTTCAGGGAATCCCTTCTTGAACAGATCTTGGCAACCATGCCTTACAAAGCAAACAAGAAACAGTTTGCAGGCTGGACCACTCATGCACTAAGGGAAGAACTCTTAAGAATAGAAGAGTTGGCCAAGAATCCCCAAGCTAAAGTCTCTGCCCCTAATTTTGGTAAAGGCAGAGATCCAGCCAGAGCCTTGAAGTTTAAGAGGATGAGACAAGAAATAGTGGCTGCTGATTATGGGGAGATGAGGTCATTGGGAGACCTCCATCACCAAACTCATCAAGAATAAAGGTGCATCTCAGCAAATCCACTGACTCAAAAATTCTAAAATGGAAAGTCAATAAAGACAACCATGAATTGACTCTGCTCAGGTCAGATGGAAAAGTACAAAAGATAAGCATGGATGATGCATATAGCCTGTGTGCAAATGATCTCCAAACACTGCTGAATCTTGAGCTTGAAAGAGATGTAGAAGACCTATTTGCCTTGGACTTTGAACTTCAATTCAAAGGACAAATCAGAGAAAGTCTGATGAGAAATAAAGATCAAGAATAAAGCTTAGTTTTGGCATCATCTGTTCTAGGGGGAGATTGTTGGGTCTGCTGACCTGGAGAAGAACAGATGATTGAAAAGCCAAAATATGCTAACAGTTGATTCCACAAATAAACAGTCTTTACAACATATTCTTCCCAAAAGATTGCTGACCCTAACAACTGTTCCATCCAAACAACTGTTGTTACAACTGCTGATACAAAAGACTGCTAGAGAACAACTGATAGAGAACAACTGCTGACCAAAGGTCTGATGAAGAAACAACTGCTGATCAAGTACTAAAGACTAAAGGTCTGTTGGAGTCCACAGCACATAGACTCCAACAGATGTTGCAAGACCATCAGAGTTTTCCCTTACAGTAGTTTACTTTAACAGTGCTTTGTAATATAACAGTAGTTTGTATAGGGCAGATGTTTAATGTTGTTATTCTGTTAGAGGTCACTATCTTAGGTGACGTCAGCTCATGTCACCAGTGGTTTAGGTTTGTCTATAAATAGAACAGTGCTTGTACTATTCTATTACATCACACACAAACATTCTCTCAGACAAACAATCACTGTGTGATCAGGCTGAGGGGAGTATTTGTACTGATTGTAATCTTTCAATTAAATGAAAGCATTTGATCATTGAAAACATTTATTCCTGTTGTTTTAATTATAGTTTATCTTTCCACTGCACTTTCCATATATATTTACATCATTCATTTCTCATCTTATTCTAAATATATCAAAACAGTCAAACTCAGATCCTAACAGATATATCTCATGAAGAATATCCTGAATATTATAACATGAAAGACAATACCAGTATTCCGATTATAGATGATGAATCTTCCAAAGAAGCAGAAAAGATTGCAGAGGAAAAAGGTAAAGAGATCATTGATGAAGTGTTTGATAATGAAGCTGAGAAAGCTGAAGTTTTCAAGCAATCCGATGCTTTGAAAGCCTTATTGAAGAAATTGAGAGAGGAAGAGGCGAGGAAACCTAAACCTGGAGTTCAAGGTGAAGTCTACAAGTACCACAACCAAGTTTTTAAAGGACGTGCTTTGGCTTGAAAATACTTTCCATAGCTTAGACGCATTGGAATCAAATGGGAGAAGGGTATTCTATACTTTCATTGATTTCATGAGATCAAAACTCTGCCATACTGGGTTGTGGGAGACGTTTGTAGACACCAGATAACAGGTTGTGATCATTCTTGTATTATACATTACATGGCTGAGAAGATGACGAGGAAAGGTCATACTAAGTGGGATATATTTAGACCACAATTTCCAAAGCGAATTGTTCATAAGGAAATTTATCCAAAGAATTGTTTGCCGAAGGTTACTTTTAACTATAAACCTCCAAAGAGTATGAAGAGGATTCCTTTGATGTTAATACAACAACACTTTAGCAAAGATTTTGAATTATGGTATTATGATTGTGTAACCGGTGAAGCTGTGATTGTGCTACGTGACAAGAATCCAAAACCTATGTGCAAGAAGATATGCGTGTTCGATCCAATGTGGTTGATCAATTGTTGAAAGAAGATATCGACACGTTGTATTATAATCAGATTCATTTTGATGTTCAAGATTTAGAACCTGCTTGGATGTTTCAAACGGTTGCTATATTCTGCTTTGCGTGGGGAGTATATGCTGGATGTGATTATCAAAAGCTGCTTGGCAAGAAAATGAAGATTAGACCGGAACCTAAGAAGCGCACATTTTCAAAAGGAGAATCGAGTATGAGTGAGAGTGCTAAGAGGAAGATCAAGATAAAGCTAAGGAATGCCTAAAAAATCCGAGCCATAGCCAAGGGGGAGTTTGTAAGTGCATATTATGGCTATCGCATTCGGATTGTATAAAGATTGTCGAAGATTTTAAGATTGTTCAAGTTTTGAAGACTCATTCGACCTAACGCGAGGTCGAATGAACAAGTATATTAGGTCGAATGTATTTTGGTCAGGACGAATGTATTAGTTTGTTTATGTTGGTCTTGGTTCGAACCCTTGAAGGGTCGAATGCGATGTCTATATATATGTTGAAGTTGGTTTGCAACTCAACATTCGGTCATTTTGTCTAGGGAGTTTGTGTGTGTGTGTTCTAATGTGCGTCTATAAAGTTATCTAAAGGTGTTATTTCATTAATATTCTACATTGTAAGGCTTATTACTTTTATATTAATGAAAATTGGATTGAAAAAGGATCTTAACATGTTCTGATCTTGATTTATATCATTTTGCATGCGAATTAGGGTTTCCGCACCTAGTTTGCTCATACTCGTGTGATCTTTGTATGTGTTTATCAAAAACCGATCCTACAGCATTGTTGAAGAAACTTAGTTCTTTTGCTATTCATCTTCCTACCCTTCCTGAAGAGTTCTTGGTTATTTTAGGCCTAAGTATCAGTGGGAAGCTCCTGACACTGATCATGTCATACTATTCATTTGGGGGTATGTTTTTTTGTTGGTTATGAGTGGTTCATTAACTGTTGGTCTAATTAAAATTTTTCTTATTGTTTATTGCGATTAGTACCTTGGATTTTCTCAAGTTAGAAGATATTTCTCATGTGATGTTTGAGATTCGCAATGTTGGTAAGGGGAATCCAAATGTGGTGGTTCCTACCAAGCATGTTAGGTACCAGGTTGGAGGGTACACCAATGTGGTTACTTATAGTATTCCTGTTTCTAAATCTTCTAGGGATTTTTGTTACTCCTTCCTAGGAGAGGATAAGCTTAATCTTTCCAGCCCTCTATCTATGAAGAAGGATGATGATCGTGTGTTTATGAAACCGAAAGGATGTGGATGTAGCTTCCATTAGGAAGGCTGCTTTTAAGTTTTTGATGTTGAAGAGTGGTGGTGAGATTGTGGAAGAATCTAGCTCTAAGGAGATTGTTTCTGTTCATGAAAAGGAAAAGAAGGTTTCTTCTGGGAAGGATGAGAATACTGACGATGTGATGACGCCATCTTTGTTCCAAATTGAATATTTTGAATGGGGATACATTGAAAAATGCTTCCACTTGTGAAGTTGATCAGGAATTGTGTGTCAGCCGCAGAGAGGAAGAGTCTTGAAGGTTGGATGGACAAGGATGTGATTAGGAAGCTATTTTATCATTTTTTCGGTTTTGTGTTTGTGTGTTGAAGTTATGCTGCAGGAATTCATAGCTACGTTGGAAAGAAAAACATGAGCAATATAGGGACTCAAGGTAAGTTAGTCAAATTTTAATCAATTTTAGGTCTTGGAAGAGGCAAGTGAAAACTCAAAATTTTTTCTTAAGGCATGAAACAACAAATTGCACAAACTTTCTGACCAAAATGCCTCATCGTGCTACACGACGAGATTTGCCTCCTGCCGTCGCATGACACGGCGTGTCCCTAAAAAAAATCGAGACTAATATCTGCTGCTTCTTCTTCTTCCCTTCAAACCAAACCCTAACCCCTAACACCACTTCCACCTCCACCTCCACCACCCCTCCGCCTCCACCCTACTCCGATCGACCACCCTCGCCACCACCACACTCTCCAAACATCACCTTCCCACCTCCACCACCGCCTTCCAGCCCCCCTGCAACCCCTCCGCCCCTACAACCCCTCCGGCCCACAACCACATTCCAAAACCTCCACTGCAACCACTTCCACTCGCCGCCGCCTCTAAACCCCATCCAAAACCCTCTGACCACAAACCACCACCTCCATCCAATCAGCCCCAAGGTAGCCTTCAACCACCGCCTACCTCTAAATCTCCCATACCCTCCTCCTCGTCACCACTGAAACCATTATTAACCACCAACCTCCACCCCTCAACCCCTGCCACCCTCCACCTGGCGCATCACAACAACCCACACACCACGTCCTCACCACCTGTGTTTTCTTTATGTGCTTAATCGGCTCGATAGGTATGCGTTCTTGCATTCGACTACTGTATATTTATTGTTTTCTGTCATGTTTCGTTTTTGTGTATTTTAGTATCGTCATAGCTTGTGGGTCATGTGAGTTGGTCATGTTTTGATGGTACTGCTTAGATTGTGTTAGTAGTGTCGCGTCTTTAATATTGTTTCAATAGAGTCGTTGATGTGTTTGGAATTAGGTCGTAGTGTCGTGTTATTTATGTTTTGTTTGGTTTGGTTTGTGTTGGTCTTGTTTTGTTGGGATTGTGTCGTTTGTGTCGCATCTTTGGTTTCGTTAGTCTTGTATTCTTTGTCGTGTTTGGGTTTGTGTCATAGTGTCGTTTTGCTCATTGATAATGTCTTTTGGTCGAGTCATGCTACTATTTAGTCAAGTTCTACATAAGGTTCTAGTCCGTTAGGGTCGCGTCTTGTGTGTTGATTATGGTCTTGAGTGTTATGTGTTGGGATTATGTCATATTTTGTTATTATGGTTTTATCAGGTACAAAATGGCCAAAATTCCCTCGTCTAAGGGGAGCTTTTCAACCCGAATTAAATTTTCACAAAACTAATCGTTTTCTCAATAATGTTTTTCGGGTCGCCATTTTGCATCAATTAGGCACTTGTACTTAATTGCGGACAATTAAAGTGCCGGGATGGGGTATATGTATTTTAAGTTAGTTCTTACATAATCTTGCGTCGTGTATGTAAATTGAGTCTAAGTTTTTATTTTTGTCTTGAGTCGAGTCGCCGGGGTTTTCATTAGCTTATAGGCACGAGCCGCCTCGCCCGTACTCAATCTCCATTTGGGCGAGGCGCGTTTCACATCTACTAATCCCATTTGTCAGTCTTGTCTGTCACGACTGCGAAAGAAATGCTATACGGTCGTTTACTAACATCAAATCAACTTTTTGCTTGTTTCTTTAAAGTTGTTTTGCAGATATGTCAGGTGAAGGCTCCTCGAACGCAGCAACAAAAATAAAACGGGATCCTCCCCGAAAACCGATTCAATATTCAGAGCCAGAGAAGCATAATACTGTTGAAATTGATAACCTTCGCGAGCATACTTTACTTAAATTTGCTCCAGGAACAAAAGAAGCAGAAAAGTGTGGCGTTTTGGTTGATCTACCTTTGCTGACACCGCGAACTATAGATTGGGATCTTTTAGATATAGTTGGGCAGCAGGACGGGATTGAGAAGTTGTTGGGCCCCAGGTTTAAGAAGGTTTTTGCTTGTGATAAACCACAGTATGAGCAGCTCACTATTGAGTTCCATTCCACTTACATACACAGAGAGGGTGGGTTTTATAAGTCAGATGCAGTTTCATTCTCTCTAGGCAGGGTATTACATGAGATTTCTATTCCCCAGTTCGCAGTTGTTACAGGTTATTATACTGCGGAGGAAGCCCAGACTTCCGTGTTTCTAACTAGTTTGAGGGGAGTGAGCAAGGAAGAGAGGGAGTATTGTATTAAAAAGACAGATTTAGAAGAACTTTGGAATTCGATTGCTAATGTTCCGTACTCAGGTGGGTTAGCAGGGTCAGCGATTCGGGATCCCGTTTACCGGTACATTATTAAGGTCCTTGATTGCACTTTGGTGGGAAGGAAGTCGATTGAAAATAGAGTGAATTGGGTTGAGTTGTTTTGTTTATACTGTATGGTGAAAGGCCGGGAGGCAAATTTGGCTAGTATTATGGCTTGGTCGTTCTCGAGACCGAGGAGAGGTGGGTCGCGAGCAGGTTTGGATATGGGCCCGTGCATCACCTAGATAGCTCAAAACTTGAATGTGATGAGGCAGCGAGGGTCGTATACCGAACACAAGTTAGTGGTAGGACCTAAAAAGCCCGGGTATTATGGTTTGAAGGCTTCGAGGAATTCGAATATCATTACTAGCACTGACCCGCCTGAATGGGAAGCTATCACACCAGGACCTCAGGAATGACCTCCAGAGGGTACAACAGCAGCAGCTACTCTTCAGGCCAGCATCCCTACCAGATTACAGAGACCTTGACAGAGACACGTGTTGTCAGGTCGTCAGTTTCCTCTCAGAGAACCACCACCAGTACCACTCACTCTAGAGGCATTAGCTGAGTGCACTGATAGGCAGATTAGGGAGTTGAGAGAGCTGATTACTGAGGGTTAGTGAGCACAGGCAGAGGGCCAACGCAGGCAGGACGATGCGTTCGAGTTTATTATGGAGAATTGAATTTGGGCGTACCAGAGTTTTTCAGAACACCAGAGCAGCAGGAGTAGCAGGATCCACAGGATGATTAGGAGCAGTGTGGGGATACGAGTGCAGCATGATCATCTGGTTATATCTTTTGTTTTTTTTCTTTTGATGATGTTTTTATTTGATCATGGTCTGTACTAAACTTGATATTTTGTGACATGCTTTGGGTATGAGTTGGCAGGTTGGCACTTTATATATATATATATATATATATATATATATATATATATATATATATATATATATATATATATATATGTTGGCTATGATGTAATTATGTGTGTTTGGTAGAATATTTGGCCGCCTCGTTCGTTGATGAGAATTTGGAATTATTTGCTGAGCACGTTTGAATTGGAGAGCATGTTTGGATTAGACTGGCACATGACAGTCTTGCTATATTTCCAGCTAAGTCTTTTCCTTTTTATCTTTTCTTTTTTGTCTTTCTTTTTGTTCAGTGTCAGTTTTTTTATTGTGCTTGAGTCAGTTATCCATTCTTGCATTGGGGACAATGCAAAATTTAAGTGTGGGGATGGACCGTGTCGGTTATAGTTGAGTCTAAAAAAAAATTGAAAAAATGTCCCTGATTTTGAAGTTTGCATTATATAAAATATGGAAGATGATAGGTAAAGTTAGGTGTCCGGTTTTCAAATAGTATGTATAATAAGAGATTAAAATTGATTGAAAACGTGTCTGATTTGGGATATGTGGGTAGGCTCAACCGGTAGAAAGGTTTCCTTTGAAAAGTAATAAATTAATTATGTTAGGCTATTTTGTGGGTTCTCATCTAGGAGAAACGGGAAGACCGAAACCGCCAAAAATAGTATAAGAAGCACCGTTATAAGTTTAAAACCGTTAGAATTTCTAATCACTTTGAAAAGAAAAAATAAATAGAGTTGGATAAAGGGCAAGGCCAATGGTGTCGTTTCTAGGGATAGTGACTCCGGACTCGACTCCCTCTAGGATTGTCTGAAAATAAATATCTAAAAAAGCTCATGAATAAATTAGAAATCAAAGCGAAAATACTGAAGCTTAAGGTGTCTGGCCACTGGGATAGCGACTTGGATTGGTCACACCCTCTGAGTTAAGTATGCTGAGATAAAAAAAAAAGAAATTAGTGATTTTAAATTCTCTTGGCTTTTTACATAAGACGGTTGGGAAATGGTCAATTGGTCGTTCCTTTAGCTTCATAAGCTTGAGGTGGGATTAGGAGGAACTGTGGCTTCCTTTGAGTGAGACCCTAGATAGACTAATCAACATGAACTTAACGTAAATAAAAAGAGGCTTGGAAACCAGTTTGGGTTTAAAAGGATCAGTATACATGTAATCGCAATCAACACGTTAGTAGATTATTAATTAAGTAACCTATGTTTTGAAACTGAATGTAAACCTAACTGTGATTCCATAGCATAATTCTTTTTCTGGGACGAAAAAACATAAGTGTGAGGATGTTTGATGTATTGCAAAATACATCGGTTATTTGTACATATTTTGCGTCGTTATCGAGTCAGTGTGTGTCGTTTATATATATTTTCAGTTTCTATTTAATATTTTTTGTGTCACAGGAATCCGGATGGCAAAAGAGGCAAATTTATGCAAAAACGGTGCTTCACGAGGTCCCGGATGAGTCACAAGCGAAAAGAGTAGATAAAAATAAATAAAATTGAAAAAATCACCCCGTCGTGTCACGCGACCGAATTCCTTACACCCCGTCGCATGCGCGGAGCCTTCCAGATTCAGCAAAAAGTCCATTCTACCCCTGCCAAGTTGAGATAATTACCCTTGCATGCCCCCGTCTTGTGACGCGATGGCCATCAGGAAGCCCAAAATAGTTTTTTTTCAAGCCCAAAGCGAATTAACAACCCTAAATCGTGATATTATGCTTCATTCTTGATTTTTGGACAAAAATAGAGCTGTTCAAGGTGATTCCAAGGCAAGAAAAGGGCAAGGTTCGAGATTTGAAGCTAGAGTTTCGACTTCCTCGGGTGTTCATCATTCGGTTTTGTTGTTTCTTAGTTTTTTCTCATTCAAACTCATGTTGATTGATATTATGAACCTTTTGATTTCTGTTTTGATGATGTTTTGTGGCTAAACTCTAATAGCTACGTAGACTAAGACAAACACTATGTTTTGATTTGCGTTTTCTATGGTTTTTTGGAACTTGTTTGGATTTATGGTTCAGTTAGGATTTTGATTTCTTTAGATCTAGTGTATGTGCGTATTTATTATTTTCTTATTGTCACTTATTCACTCCACTTGAACTTTTGTTAACGTTTTTCATGTATGAGTGCTAGTTAGGTTGCAGACATTGTGTAGCAACTAGTTTATGGTCAATAGTCGCGAGTTTACCACATGAGTGATATTTGGTGGTTAGAAGATTTTAGGTATTCTTCCAAGTTCAATAGTTGTGAGGTGAGGACTTGTTGGTATGTCTAGGTTGTTAGATTGCTAGGTTAGAGGCTTTGTGAGAAGATCTACCTAGTTTCCCTTTCAGTTCTTGCATATCAAGTTAGATCTAGGCTTCAATAATTACCCCTTGCACCTAGTGTAGTGAGGCTTTCGCGCTGTGAGGTAGATTGTCTAGCGGGTACTCGATCATAAGAGTTAGATAACCTGTGAGGGTTTGTACTCCAACCGGTAGTTTAACAGCACAAAAATATTCTAGGGTTTCCCCTTGAGAAGGGTCGATGGTGTCTAGTTTATTCTTGATGTTTAGTATTTTAAGATCTCGGTTTCAAATCAGTTCCATAACCATAGAAGCTTATCAGGCATAGTTAGGAGTCTGGTCTAGGTAGTGTCTTATCATCATCTGAATTCAGCTTAGCTCAATTATTGTTTTTAGTTCAGTATAGTTAACCTTAGTTAATCTTTATTTTATTGCAAATTAGTTTTTATTAAAACCCCCCTTTTTAATTAATAAATCATTTTATTTTAGTTTTAGATAAGTTTTCGAGTCTAGTTACCGTTTTCCATTAGAGTCTCGTGGGTTCGATATCCAGACTTACTTTAGCTTTACTAGAGTCGATAGGTTCCCTTGCCTGTCAGTAGTTTAGTTTTAGAGAGTCTAGAGTATTACTAGGTGTCTAGTTTTAGGTTTAATTTAGTTATTTTTATTAAACTACTTTTAACACATAAGTGAATAAACAGATTGGAAAGTTGATGAAAGAAAACGAGAAGGATATGATTCAGATTGTTATAGCTTCAAAAGATAGACATGATGAATTGGATGAAAAAGTTAAGCAGTTGGAAACTGAGAATGCTATGCTCAAGACGTCAAACAAAAGGAATACAAAGAGAATTCTATTGATTGAGCAGGATATTTAGAAATTGAGGAAGATTATAGATAAATTGTACGAGAAAGCACCACAGCTGAAGGGTACTGTAGAAGTGGAAGATGATGATGAACAAGAGCTTGATTATAGTGGAACAGACAATGATGATGATAAAGATGATAAAGGTGATGATAGTGATGATGACGATGCTTCGGGTGGTCGTAATGCTAATAAAGAAAATCCCACCAGTTCAAAAGATTCAGATGATGATGATGATGATGATGATGACGACGCTACACAGTTTTCATTTGAATAGCGTCAGAAAGAAAAGGAAGATAAGGGAACTTCAAGCAGTAAGAAGTCAGGAGGTATGAATGATGCTGATAAGCAGATGTTGAAAGCTTTGATGAAGAGAGGTTGTTATACTCTTAAAATCACTTGAAGATTTCCTGAAATCTTTATAAATAATGACATGAAATACCAGATTGAGTATACTGATCCAAAGTTGGAGGATGGAGAAGTAAGTGATGCGGTTGCTAATGAGATTTTGTAAGGATTAGCGCAGCATGTTGGAAAGTCTCTGGAAGACATCTAGAAAGACAAAGAAATTCTAGATGTTCCAGTTACTGAGCCAAAATAGAAAGATGATGAAGAGATTGATGCTGAAAAGTATAATCATGTTGAAGTTGAGGATATTGTTGGGTCTGCTGACCTGGAGAAGAACAGATGATTGAAAAGACAAAATATGCTAACAGTTGATTCCACAAATAAACAGTCTTTACAACATATTCTTCCCAAAAGACTGCTGACCCTAACAACTGTTCCATCCAAACAACTGCTGTTACAACTGCTGATACAAAAGACTGCTAGAGAACAACTGATAGAGAACAACTGCTGACCAATGGTCTGATGAAGAAACAACTACTAATCAAGTACTGAAGACAAAAGGTCTGTTGGAGTCAACAACACTTAGACTCCAACAGATGTTGCAAGACCATCAGAGTTTTCCCTTAGCAGTAGTTTACTTTAACAGTGCTTTGTAATATAACAGTAGTTTGTATAGGGCAGATGTTTAATGTTGTTATTCTGTTAGAGGTCACTATCTTAGGTGACGTCAGCTCATGTCACCAGTGGTTTAGGTTTGTCTATAAATAGAACAGTGCTTGTACTGTTCTATTACATCACACACAAACATTCTCTCAGACAAACAATCACTGTGTGATCAGGCTGAGGGGGAGTATTTGTACTGATTGTAATCTTTCAATTAAATGAAAGCATTTGATCATTGAAAACATTTATTCCTGTTGTTTTGATTATAGTTTATCTTTCCGCTGCACTTTCCATATATATTTACATCATTCATTTCTCATCTTATTCTAAATATATCAAAACAATCAAACTCAGATCCTAACAATTGGTATTAGAGCTTGGTCAATTAAATTCGATCTAACCAATCAATTTAATATAAACAGATCAGCTCACAATTATTGATATCGTTTGTCTGTTGGATTGAAAACAGAGTAATAGTTTAATTTCGATTCAACCGTTTTTAAACAGACTTTGTTTTTTAAAAAAATCAGAGAATGGCTTCAATCAATCACGATCCACATAACACTGGCACGAACAACAAGCCACCGATGCTTGTCAGATCTGAATACAATATCTGGCAACGTCGGATGAGCCATGTTCTAGCTCAACAGAACACTGGGTGTTGGAAGTCGGTTATCTTCGGACCACATGTTCCGATGGTGCCGAGTACTGAAGATCCCAAGGTTTAGGAGCCAAAGAAACTTGAAAACTACTCCGACCAGGATTTTCAGAAAATTGAGTTAGATGCTAAGGCCTTCAGTATTGTGGCCATGGCTCTACCCAATGATATATATGCTGGGCTGTTGCACTGTAACAGCGCAAAGGAGTTGTGGGATGCACTGAAAGAACAATTTGGTGGGACTGAAGAGGATATGGAAAACAATCGTGAAATACTTAACCAACAATATGAAACATTCAGTCATGTCAAGGGAGAGTCATTAACTCAACAATTTGAGAGGTTTAATTGTCTCATTAGTGAACTAAAACTGGTTGGTCTTACTTACCCCCATTCAACTTTGAACCATAGGTTTTTAAGATCATTACCAGACAAATGGGACACTATTGCTATTGTTATGAGAAACTCAATTGGATTTAAGGACCTATCACTGACCCAGCTTCATGGTAAGCTCTTGACTTATGAGTGAGAGCTTAACCAGAAAAAGAAGCTCCAGGACTCTGGAAAAGTGTCTGATGACTATGTATTTGGGAATACAGCACTTTTGGGTCATAATGAGGTGCCTGGAAATACTAAGGATCAGAGTTATGATCATCTCATTGACATAACTTCAGGTTTTAACTCAGGTTTTAACTCTGATTCTTATTCACCAAACTATGCTTTCACAGCAAGTGGTGGTGATATCCAGACATCTGATAACATATCCTTTGAGTATGATGACCAGAAATACTTTGACCCTGACGATTTGGAGGAAATGGACATTATGCACCAATTGGCCCTTCTCAGTGTAAGAACTAACAATTTTTACAAGAAAACTGGGAGAAGGTTTCCAGGATTAACTGGCAGATCAAAGGTTGGGTTGGATAAATCAAAGATAAAGTGTTACAAATGTCATAGACTTGGTCATTTTGCTAGGGAATGTAGGAGTCAACATGGTACACCTATAATCACCTATCCAAATCAAAGACCTCAGACCAACACTTATCAAAATTCCTATAATACCCCTAGACCAAATGTGCAAAACACTGCTCATTTTGCACAGTCCTCAAACATTGTTCCTGTCCAGTATGTCCAAACCACTGTTCCTCAGATCCACTATGTGCAAACACCTGTTTCTCAAGCACCTGTGCAAACAACTGTTGCTCCATCCTCTGCTCCTGCAGAGACCAGTCAACAGAGCTTTTTTACACAAGGCTTTGTTGATTGGAGCAATCTACCAGATGAGTTAACAGATGAAAATTTTGCATTAGTTGCCAAAGCTAATAATGAACCAGAAAACTTTTGTTTCATGGCTATGGTAAAAGAGGTTGAATCTGAGGAGGTGGTGACTGAATCTAATGTTGTGACTGATGATGTTGTTAATGAAGTTGTTACAGGAGAAAAACCTGAAGAAGAGGTTGTGAACCTCTCAGATCCCTGGGGTGCATCTGATGATTGTGAGTGCAAGTGTGATTGTGCATTGATGGCTGCTGCTAAGGTATCTCCTCAAATTCTTAAGGATTTATGTTCTGACAGATGTGTAATAGCATTTGCTAACATCAAAGAGGTGAATGAAAACCTTAGAAAGAAAATTTTAGATGATGAAGTTAAATTTGAGAAACTTTCAAAAGAATTAAAAACAAGTTTAACTGAAAAAGAATCTGAAATAAGCAGCTTAAAACATGAAGCAACCATAACCAAAGACCAGCTCCAAACTATGATAACAAAATATCAGAGTTGTAAAAGTGAGCTTGAGTCCACCCAAGTTGAATGTGAGAAATGGGTGGAATCATGTAGAGGATTTGAGATGCTACTCAACAAACAAACCAAAAGTCATGTGAAGTTTGGTTTTGGTTTTGAAACCACTGCTCCAGCTTTTGAAAACACTAACAAAAGGGATCAAAAGTCTGTTGAGATAGTACCAACAAACTTGCAGGGTCAAGAGATTTAAATCACTGAAACAAATGGTAAGAAAATTGTTCTTGAAAAACCAGAAGGTTCCTCATCATTCACTGAACTTGAAAAGTATGAATTTAAACCTACTTGGTCTGATGAGTGTGGTACTCTTGAGAATTTTAAACCTGTTGATTTTAAAACACCTAAAGGAAAGACAGCTCCTCAGGCAAAAATCATTCCCTTGAAAAACCTTCCAGCAGATGCTCAAACATCTGCTGAAAAGAAGGCTGAAAAAGGGAAGAAGAATGAAAAGACTGTCCACTTGTTCTGTGATTTCTGTGAAAAGAAGAATCATGTCACTAAAAACTGTTTTCTTCTAAAAGCATATGACATTAACAAAGGAACAAGTGTATGTGATTCCAAAGCCACATGTTCAATATGTGGGAAAAAGAATCACAAAACCAAAGAGTGCTTGTATCTTAAAAATTTTGATGTGAAAATACAAGAATACAAAGCTAAAACTCTTGCAAATCCTGGGGTAAGTACTTCAAAAGGAAAGCCCAAACAGACCTTCACTCCTGTTCAAACATCTGTTACTAAAAGTCTTGAAACATCTGCTCCTAGGGATGTCCAAGTAACAGATGCTCCACCCACAAGCAAGTACCCAAGAGGATATGGACAACCACCATGTCATAGTCTGTCACATGTTTATGAGGAGCCAAAAAGACCCTCTAAACCAAGAGTGAATAGAAATTCCTATGGGTATTATCATCTGTCTGGAAGTGATCAAACAACTGTTGCTCCAAGTGTTGACATTCAAGCACTGGCAAATGGTCAGCAGCAGTTGTTGAACTTGATTCAAAAACTGGTTCAAACCACTGATCATCTTACAAAGCTTGAGTCTGAAAAGTCTAAGGGCCCATCCAAAGCCAACTTGACTTTGGACACTCACCAAAACTAATCCATTACTGATGTGCAGGGAGCTTCTGCTTGTTTAGATAGTCTTTGGTATGTAGATAGTGGAGGCTCCAGGCACATGACAGGATGTAGAGCCCTTCTTCTGGACTTCTTAGCTCATGGAGGGGGGTGATATATCCTTTGGTAATGATTCAAAAGGTAAGGTGTTGGGGTCAGGGACTGTACAAGCTGGGAAACTCAAGTTTGAAAATGTCAATCTTATTGATAATCTCAAGTTTAATCTTCTGAGTGTTTCACAAATGAGTGACAAAGGTTATGGCTCATTCTTCACAAAGAAAACTTGCAAGATTATTGGGCCAGAAGTGGTAAAAAGATTGATACCATCATTGCTGAGAGCAAAGCACAACTTGTTGCTCATAGAAGTGGCAATGTGTATGTTGTTGATATGTTAAAGGACAATCCTATGGCAAATGTCTGTTTGTTTTCTGCTGCCTCCACAAAGGAGACAAAATTGTGGCATAGGAGAGACTTGTTTGGCCCTATTAAAATCATGAGTCTAAGAAGAAAAAGATTTTGTCTTGTCATAGTTGATGATTTTTCTAGGTTTACATGGACTTACTTTTTACATTCTAAGGATGAGACTGAAGGTATATTGAAGGACTTTGTCACCAAAGTAGAAAAACAATATGACTTGCCAGTAAAAGTCTTCAGGAGTGACAATGGAACAGAGTTTAAAAATAAGGAGTTGGATGATTTCTGTGTGTCAAAAGGTATTGTGAGGCAGTACAGCATCCCAAGAACACCAGAGCAAAATGGGGTGGTTGAAAGGAAAAATTGAACTCTTATAGAAGCTGCAAGAACCATGCTAGCAGATTCTGGTTTGCCATTGTCCTTCTGGGCAGAAGCTGTAAACACTGCTTGCTATGTTCAAAATAGAGTTTTGATCACCCCTAGACATCAAAAAACTGCTTATGAAATTTTGTTCAAAATCAAACCATTAATTTCATTTTTCAAAATCTTTGGCTACCCATGTTTCATCTTAAATCTCAAAGATTCCATTTCAAAATTTGTAGCCAAAGTAGATTGTGGTTATTTTCTAGGATATTCTTCTACTGCCAAGGCTTATAAAGTGTTTAACATAAAGACTAAGACAATAGAAGAAACTCTGAATGTAAAGTTCAATGAACTTTCATCCCTAAAAATCCCAGCAAATCCTGCTGAACTATTTGATTTAGATAAATTCAAATTTGAAGATATCACTGTTAAAACTAACAATGCAGGTATTCCACAGTCTCCAAAACAAGATTACAGAACAGATGTTGTGATCCCCAGTCACTATAAAATCTATTCTGCATCAGAGGAAGCAGCTGTTCAAAACAATTGTCAAAACTCTGTCACAACTGAGTCAACTACTGTTGGCCAGTCTTACCCTCAAACCACTGCTTCACCTCTCACATCCACTGAACAATCATCTGTTGACAAAAGTCAAACATCTGTTGACAAAAGTCAGTCCAATTTTACACCACTTGGACTATTCCCCCACTTCCATTCCAAACATCTGATGGCACTACAGAAGTGCAAACAGATGTTACATCAACAGAGTCACCAAACCTCTGTCCTTCACCTCAAAATGCCATCATACCATATCAGGGAGATCTTATCTACCTAAGAGCTCATCCACCAGACCAGATCATTGGCAACATCAGAGAGGGTGTGCTCACAAGAAGCCAATCCTCCAATATCTGTCTTTTTGCAGGGTTCCTATCTCTCACACAACCTGTCAAGTACCAAGAGGCACTGAAAGACAACAGTTGGGTAGAAGCTATGCAAGAAGAGCTCCTTCAGTTCAAAAGACAACAAGTATGGGAACTTGTACCACTGCCTAAAGATGTTTGTCCAATTGGCACAAAGTGGGTCTTCAAAAACAAAACTGATGAAAGGGGTATTGTTGTCAAGAATAAAGCCAGGCTTGTGGTTCAAGGCTTCAGACAAGAAGAAGGAATAGACTATGATGAAACCTTTGCTCCTGTAGCAAGGTTAGAAGCCATCAGACTCTTTCTAGCCTTTGCTGTCAACCACCACATCAAGGTGTATCAGATGGATATCAAATGTGCCTTCCTTTATGGCAAAATTCAGGAGGAAGTCTATGTATGTCAACCACCTGGTTTGGAATACACATTCCATCCTGATCATGTCTACAAGCTCAATAAATCTTTGTATGGACTCAAACAAGCACCAAGGGCCTGGTATGAAACTCTTTCCACTTTTCTCTTATCCATTGGCTTCACAAGAGGTAAAATTGATAAAACCTTATTTTTGAAATGGAAAGGGAAAGACTTAATGATTGTTCAAATATATGTGGATGACATCATCTTTGGATCCACATGTAACAAAATGTGTGAAGAGTTCAGAAAACTCATGACAGCAGAGTTTGAAATGAGTGCCATGGGTGAACTTTAGTGCTTCCTTGGTCTCCAAGTGAAGCAACTGCAAAATGGCACATTCATTCATCAAAACAAATATGTGAAAAATTTGTTAGCCAGATTTGAGATGAATGACTGCAAGCCATGTAGTACACCCATGAGTACAGTCAAGCTACTCACTATTGATGACAAGGATGAACTGGTTGATCAAACACATTATAGATGCATGATTGGGTCTTTATTGTACCTAACTGCATCTAGGCCAGACATTATGTTTGCCACTTGTGTCTGTGCAAGATCCCAGGCTTCACCTAGAAAGTCAAACCTTATTGCTGTGAAAAGGATATTCAGATACCTAAAAGGTGCTCCCACACTTGGTATCTGGTACCCTGCTAATGGAAACATTGAGCTTTCAGGTTATTCAGATAGTGATTTTGCTGGCTGTCACACCACAAGAAAATCCACATCAGGAGGGTGCCAATTTCTAGGGAATGCCTTAGTCTCTTGGAAAAGCAAAAAGCAGGCAACTGTTTCCACCTCAACAGATGAGGCTGAATACATTGCTGCTACAAGCTGTACAACCCAACTCATGTGGCTTCAAAATCAATTGCTGGATTTTGGGATAACTGCATTATAGACTCCACTCATGTTGGATAGTCAAGCTGCTGAAAATATCATCAAAAATCCAGTCTCTCACTCCACTACCAAACACATTGACATCAGACATCATTTTGTCAGAGATAGCTAAGAAAAAGGTTTGATTTTTCTACACCATGTTCCAACAGAGGATCAGTTGGCAGATGTGTTGACAAAAGCTTTAGACACATCTACCTTTACAAATCTGATTTTTAGAATTGGTATTCTAAACATTGATTAACAAAAATGTTTTTAATAAAAGCATTAAAATGTTTCAGAAAAATAAAAATCCATCTTTAAAAATAGCTTTTTGGTTGAAAAATCTACTTCAAACCTCTGATCAGATAAAACAACCACTGTTTCATTCATTTTATCCACTGTTGGTTGAAAAATCTGTTTCAAACCTCTGATCAGATAAAACAACTGTTTTATTATCCATATATATATATATATATGTATGTATCTACAATAATGATAAAAAAAAACTGCTGTTTGCATCAGCTGTTTGCCAAAAACAGCTGTTCCCCACCAGATGTTTTAACCATCAGATGTTTGCCACGTCTGCTCTTACAAGCAGAGTTTTGGCCACATCAGCGGTTTCACCAGAGCCTATAAAAACCCTGTTTTATCACAACAGTCGTTACACTGTCTCATTGTATTCAAAATACTGAAAACGCCTTCTTCATTCTCAAACCCTCAATCAAATTTCATTCATTCTCAACTTCGGAATCCATTACAATGGATCTTCAAGCTAAAGCCACCCACAATTACCTTCCATATCTGGTTAAAACAGATGAAAATACTCCATTTCATTCCACCATCGACATCATTCTAAAATCCAAATACCTGACAATCTTAACCGCTGACTCCCCCATCTATCTTGATACTCTCCAAGAATTTTGGTTGAATGCTGAGTTCTTGCTTCAAGACAAAAAGCCTACTTCCATTATCTCTAAAATTGGTGAAACAAGTATCGTCATTACCCCTCAACTGATATCCACAACCATCTCACTTAATGACCTGTCAGGTAAAGACTCTTTCCCTAAAACAGAGCTTCACACAGAGTTTCAGGAAAGGGGGTATGATGCTCAGATGACTGGGTCAACACTTTTCAAAAAGTTTTTCCCACCAGTCATGAAATTTTTCTTCCATACCCTCCTTCTCTGTGTCTCCGCTAAGTCCACCTCCTTTAATGAAATCCCATTAAGGATTCAGTACTTGGGCTATGCTATGTTGTCAGATTCTGACTTCAATCTATCCCAGGGACTGTTTATGGATTTAGTGTCAAATGTGAAAGCCATAAAGTCTGGGTCAAACAATGCTTTCCTAATTTACCCAAGAATCTTAAGTGTAATTTTACAAAAGATTTTACCAGAAAAAGTTTTCAAAAAGGGTGAGTCTATGCAAATGAAGAGTCTAACTGATGAAACTTTCACAAGAATGCTGGGTGCAAACACCCAAGAAAAAGTATCAAAAGTGTCAAAGGTTTCAAAAACACAAACAAAGAGGACTAAGACAACAACTGTTGTCCAAACCTCTGTTGTTGAGCCCACTGCTCCTGGTGATCATGGCACTACATCCAGTGCTGTGAAACCCACACCAGCCATCTCCAAAAGAAAACGTCCATCCACAAAAACCACCACTCCTCCTAAAAAGAGACTCCTGGAAGATGAGATACCAGAAGATAACTCTGTTGCAACACAAAAGCAACTAGAAACCACTGTTGCTACTTCCTCACAACAGTTGGAAATATCTCAACCTGAACAAACTCCTCATGCATCCTCACAAAAGGATCATGTTGTAAGCCAAGGGGAACCACATCATGATACATTTGAGTCACTTGGCCAAATGTTCACAAGCCCTTCTCCTAGGGCTAATTCTCTTTTTACTCCTCCGCCCTCACCATCACATGTTCAACAGACCATGCAACCTCTGTTTGAGGCTATTGACAAAACTCAGGAAAATCCCAGTTCCTCTATTTCACCTGTCAATGAGAGTATACCTCCACAAGTGACTGGGACTGAGGAAATTCAATCAGCCATCCCACAAACAGATGAGGAGGTTACACCCCTAGAGTTCAATGCAACTCTAGGTGAGTTTTCAAGTGGAGCAGCCACTACTGATGTAGAGACCATTGTCTCACACCAGGACAGTGGTTACATAGCTAAGACTCCCTTGAAGGCAACAACTGATGAGGCCACTATAGTGTCCCGAAAATCAGTTGGAAGTCCCCAGAACCAAGACAAAGGGGCATCTGGTTCTCATCCTTTGGATTCACCTCCTAGGACTGAATCAGTTAAAACTACCACTGGTAGGAATTCAGATGATCCTATTAACTTAGGTGATGGATTAAAATACCAAGAATTGACGGCTAGAGTTCAAACCATTGAAACCTCTGTTGCTGACATCAAATCTGATGTCAAGCTAATATTGGAATCCTTGGCTACTCTGTCAAAGAGTCAACCATCCACTGCTGATATTGCTAGTGAGCTATGGAAATCTGTTTCCCCCATCATCATAGCTCACAGAAAACTAGCAGATCAGAATCATGAAACCTACATGGCTGAGATCAGAAACATGGTAGATGCAAGGTACAAAGATACTCATGCAGACATTCAAGCCATCAAAGACCATCTGTTGAAGACCAATGGCTCTGCCCCTACCACCATTCTTAGGGATGAAGATGATGATGCATTCACAGCTGATGATGCCAAAAAGGGGGAGAGTGGCAGAGATAGGTTGCCAAAGCTAGATCCCTTTGGTTGTCCACCTTCTCAAAAAGGTAAATCAAAGTCTGCCAACATACCAGGGTCTACTCAAACAGCACCACAACAGCAACAACAAACTCAAACTACACCACAACAACAACAAACCAGCAAAGATAAAGCAGTAGACAACTCTGCAAATAAAGAAGCTTAAAAGGCTACTAAAGACAAACAAAAGAGGGCTGACACTTTGGAAGCCAAAGCAGAGTTGTTGGTACAACTAAAAAGGGAACAACAGCAGGAAGTTGAAGATGTGGGATCCTCAAAAAGGAAGAAGATGCCTGCTAAACATGTCAGACAACCACCATCTAAACTGAAAACCACTGCTGCTAAAAGCTCTGTTGATAAAGCCACTGCTGACAAAACCACTGCTGCCACCCAAACCACTGATAAAACCACAACACCTGAACCTACAACAATACCTGAACCTACAACCACCAAACCCACATCTGAACCTACAATCACATCACCACCCAAATCCCAAACATCTGCTGGTCCTACTAAGGTGCCAACAGATGTTGACACAACCACTGCTTCCACACCACTATCACCAAAAATCTTGTACAAAAGGAAGAGGAAATCAACCATTGTTGTACAGGATGAAAACATACATACATCACCACACACCACCTCAACCACACAATCAACACCTATATCAGCCATTCCACTCTCATCATTCTCACCACACACATCAGGATTCAGATCCCATAGACCACCACCAACCATTACACCATTGGCTGTTCAGTATCCCCTTGAACTTGATCTACTCAAGGGGGAAATGCAATCCTTCTATAATACTGAACATCCATCTGATAGATATTTCCCTTCTCTTCCACATTTCCCTGTTCCCTTAAACATTGACACATATCTTAAATATAAGGCTGAACAGGCAGATGTTATCATAAAAGAGAAATGCAAAGGGAAGGATGACAGGACTGCTCAGGGCATCCATTCAGCAGAACTTAGCAAATTGAGAAGGATTGATGATTTTGCTAAGACCCTGAGCAATTCCATGTCTGCCATGCCTCTCAGTAGTGACATGGAAAATGAGGTTCAGGGAATCCCTTCTTGAACAGATCTTGGCAACCATGCCTTACAAAGCAAACAAGAAACAGTTTGCAGGCTGGACCACTCATGCACTAAGGGAAGAACTCTTAAGAATAGAAGAGTTGGCCAAGAATCCCCAAGCTAAAGTCTCTGCCCCTAATTTTGGTAAAGGCAGAGATCCAGCCAGAGCCTTGAAGTTTAAGAGGATGAGACAAGAAATAGTGGCTGCTGATTATGGGGAGATGAGGTCTGTTGCAAGATGGTCTGAGCTAAGGCTGGTTGAAACATACAAGAGACTTGAAGAAAACAGGAAGAGAGATCCCAGCCTACCTAGAAAACCTGTCTACACTGATGAACCACTGATGAAGAGACCTCAACAGGCTTTTACCCTTGACAGCTTATTGGACACTTCTGATCTATCAGCTGCTGCAAGAAGACAGTTCAAGAAACAGAAAGAAATGTCTTAAGAAGATCAGAAGAAGTTTGAGGGCCTCTTCAATCAAGTGCACTTTTTCTCAGATCCCACTACTGACAAGCTCAGAGAACTCATTGGGAGACCTCCATCACCAAACTCATCAAGAATAAAGGTGCATCTCAGCAAATCCACTGACTCAAAAATTCTAAAATGGAAAGTCAATAAAGACAACCATGAATTGACTCTGCTCAGGTCAGATGGAAAAGTACAAAAGATAAGCATGGATGATGCATATAGCCTGTGTGCAAATGATCTCCAAACACTGCTGAATCTTGAGCTTGAAAGAGATGTAGAAATTGCCTTGGACTTTGAACTTCAATTCAAAGGACAAATCAGAGAAAGTCTGATGAGAAATAAAGATCAAGAATAAAGCTTAGTTTTGGCATCATCTGTTCTAGGGGGAGATTGTTGGGTCTGCTGACCTGGAGAAGAACAGATGATTGAAAAGCCAAAATATGCTAACAGTTGATTCCACAAATAAACAGTCTTTACAACATATTCTTCCCAAAAGATTGCTGACCCTAACAACTGTTCCATCCAAACAACTGTTGTTACAACTGCTGATACAAAAGACTGCTAGAGAACAACTGATAGAGAACAACTGCTGACCAAAGGTCTGATGAAGAAACAACTGCTGATCAAGTACTAAAGACTAAAGGTCTGTTGGAGTCCACAGCACTTAGACTCCAACAGATGTTGCAAGACCATCAGAGTTTTCCCTTACAGTAGTTTACTTTAACAGTGCTTTGTAATATAACAGTAGTTTGTATAGGGCAGATGTTTAATGTTGTTATTCTGTTAGAGGTCACTATCTTAGGTGACGTCAGCTCATGTCACCAGTGGTTTAGGTTTGTCTATAAATAGAACAGTGCTTGTACTATTCTATTACATCACACACAAACATTCTCTCAGACAAACAATCACTGTGTGATCAGGCTGAGGGGAGTATTTGTACTGATTGTAATCTTTCAGTTAAATGAAAGCATTTGATCATTGAAAACATTTATTCCTGTTGTTTTGATTATAGTTTATCTTTCCACTGCACTTTCCATATATATTTACATCATTCATTTCTCATCTTATTCTAAATATATCAAAACAGTCAAACTCAGATCCTAACAGATATATCTCATGAAGAATATCCTGAATATTATAACATGAAAGACAATACCAGTATTCCGATTATAGATGATGAATCTTCCAAAGAAGCAGAAAAGATTGCAGAGGAAAAAGGTAAAGAGATCATTGATGAAGTGTTTGATAATGAAGCTGAGAAAGCTGAAGTTTTCAAGCAATCCGATGCTTTGAAAGCCTTATTGAAGAAATTGAGAGAGGAAGAGGCGAGGAAACCTAAACCTGGAGTTCAAGGTGAAGTCTACAAGTACCACAACCAAGTTTTTAAAGGACGTGCTTTGGCTTGAAAATACTTTCCATAGCTTAGACGCATTGGAATCAAATGGGAGAAGGGTATTCTATACTTTCATTGATTTCATGAGATCAAAACTCTGCCATACTGGGTTGTGGGAGACGTTTGTAGACACCAGATAACAGGTTGTGATCATTCTTGTATTATACATTACATGGCTGAGAAGATGACGAGGAAAGGTCATACTAAGTGGGATATATTTAGACCACAATTTCCAAAGCGAATTGTTCATAAGGAAATTTATCCAAAGAATTGTTTGCCGAAGGTTACTTTTAACTATAAACCTCCAAAGAGTATGAAGAGGATTCCTTTGATGTTAATACAACAACACTTTAGCAAAGATTTTGAATTATGGTATTATGATTGGGTAACCGGTGAAGCTGTGATTGTGCTACGTGACAAGAATCCAAAACCTATGTGCAAGAAGATATGCGTGTTCGATCCAATGTGGCTGATCAATTGTTGAAAGAAGATATCGACACGTTGTATTATAATCAGATTCATTTTGATGTTCAAGATTTAGAACCTGCTTGGATGTTTCAAACGGTTGCTATATTCTGCTTTGCGTGGGGAGTATATGCTGGATGTGATTATCAAAAGCTGCTTGGCAAGACAATGAAGATTAGACCGGAACCTAAGAAGCGCACATTTTCAAAAGGAGAATCGAGTATGAGTGAGAGTGCTAAGAGGAAGATCAAGATAAAGCTAAGGAATGCCTAAAAAATCCGAGCCATAGCCAAGGGGGAGTTTGTAAGTGCATATTATGGCTATCGCATTCGGATTGTATAAAGATTGTCGAAGATTTTAAGATTGTTCAAGTTTTGAAGACTCATTCGACCTAACGCGAGGTCGAATGAACAAGTATATTAGGTCGAATGTATTTTGGTCAGGACGAATGTATTAGTTTGTTTATGTTGGTCTTGGTTCGAACCCTTGAAGGGTCGAATGCGATGTCTATATATATGTTGAAGTTGGTTTGCAACTCAACATTCGGTCATTTTGTCTAGGGAGTTTGTGTGTGTGTGTTCTAATGTGCGTCTATAAAGTTATCTAAAGGTGTTATTTCATTAATATTCTACATTGTAAGGCTTATTACTTTTATATTAATGAAAATCGGATTGAAAAAGGATCTTAACATGTTCTGATCTTGATTTATATCATTTTGCATGCGAATTAGGGTTTCCGCACCTAGTTTGCTCATACTCGTGTGATCTTTGTATGTGTTTATCAAAAACCGATCCTACAGCATTGTTGAAGAAACTTAGTTCTTTTGCTATTCATCTTCCTACCCTTCCTGAAGAGTTCTTGGTTATTTTAGGCCTAAGTATCAGTGGGAAGCTCCTGACACTGATCATGTCATACTATTCATTTGGGGGTATGTTTTTTTGTTGGTTATGAGTGGTTCATTAACTGTTGGTCTAATTAAAATTTTTCTTATTGTTTATTGCGATTAGTACCTTGGATTTTCTCAAGTTAGAAGATATTTCTCATGTGATGTTTGAGATTCGCAATGTTGGTAAGGGGAATCCAAATGTGGTGGTTCCTACCAAGCATGTTAGGTACCAGGTTGGAGGGTACACCAATGTGGTTACTTATAGTATTCCTGTTTCTAAATCTTCTAGGGATTTTTGTTACTCCTTCCTAGGAGAGGATAAGCTTAATCTTTCCAGCCCTCTATCTATGAAGAAGGATGATGATCGTGTGTTTAAGAAGCCGAAAGGATGTGGATGTAGCTTCCATTAGGAAGGCTGCTTTTAAGTTTTTGATGTTGAAGAGTGGTGGTGAGATTGTGGAAGAATCTAGCTCTAAGGAGATTGTTTCTGTTCATGAAAAGGAAAAGAAGGTTTCTTCTGGGAAGGATGAGAATACTGAGGATGTGATGACGCCATCTTTGTTCCAAATTGAATATTTTGAATGGGGATACATTGAAAAATGCTTCCACTTGTGAAGTTGATCAGGAATTGTGTGTCGGCCGCAGAGAGGAAGAGTCTTGAAGGTTGGATGGACAAGGATGTGATTAGGAAGCTATTTTATCATTTTGGTTAGACATTTTCTCTATTTCCTGATGGGATGGATCGATGCGGTGAATTGTTAGGTCGTCATGAGGATATGTGGATATTGGGAATCCATCATATCAATTCCACTATTAATAAATCATATTTAATAAAAAATATAAATATAAAATCGTATTTTATATTTTTCTAGACCTACAATTAAATAACATTTATTTAATAAATCAAAGTGGGAAAGCGTGATCTAAAAACATGATACGAATCAAAATCCCAGTCAAGTAATCCATTTACATGTATATATAAATAATTATATAAAACACACCATAGGATGTTTTAGAGAATACCTCGACGAAAAATAGAAGATAAAACACCTAAGATATTACGAACGTCACGCTAGTTGACTCCATTACAAAATCACCAAAATGAAGTATTTAACTCTTATGTGTTGAAGAGGGCATTACGGATCATGCTTCAACTTGGGGATGCTGAGGAGGGGAACTCTGCTACTTCTAAATGCTCTAAGATTACCCAGGAGCCTTATATTGAGGCTTCCCGTTCGAAGGAGCAGCTAGACAATCCTTCCTCCCCTGTTGATGATCTGTTTTAAGAGCTTGATACTGGTGATCTATATGAAGATGTTAGCAATTATACCATTGGTGCCACCGGTGAGGATGATTTTGCTAGGTATGTGGAAGGTTCTAACCTCCCTAGGATTTGATGTTGTATCATTCTTTTGTTGAACTTGTTTGTTTTTATTAATTGCGTTATTGTATGTTTGCAATGCCTTTAACGTTTTGATTAAGTTAGATATTTTAGTCACCTTACTTAAGTAAATCTATTAAAGAACCGATGCAATCTTACCCTATGAGATTAAATGTTGTGTTTTGTACTTAGGTTTATTTATGTTCGTTTGTTAGCTTTTGAACATCATTAAGCTCTTACCCTCTCTCATATGTTTAAGTTTTTTAGCTTGTCCCATGGAGTTGTGATTGTATTAGGAACCCACCCTGTATACAGGAAGGTATAGAGCCTTGTTCCTTGTTGAGCGACGTGACCTAGGAGCTCATCCCTGTTTCATGTGTAGGTATAGCTCCGGATCCTATGAAACCTAATTAAGAAGAGCTCACCCTTTGGTAAGGTAAGTGACAAGTATTTTGGACTTTAGACCATAAGTTTTTCGTTACATTTCTATTCTGTTGACAAATACAGAATAGACAACAAAGTTACAATGATTAAACATTGAAACGTTTTAAGTGCTTGTCACTCCAATGTCTGGGATTATCTTTCAGTCCATGCCAGCTAGCTTATATGAGCCACCTTTATGTGCTTCGTTGGTAACGTAAGGACCTTCCCACCGTGGTCCAAGCTTCCCGGTGCTTTGTTGTTCGCTAGTTTCATAGTTTCTAAGGACAAGGTCCCCTAGTTTGAATACTTCTTTCCTTACCTTGAAATTATAGTACGTTTCCAGCTTTTGTTTGTACCTTGATTCTCAGATGAAAGCATGATCCCTTGCTTCTCCTAGGAGCTCTTGTTTCAACAACACTTCTTTGTCATCGTTATGTGAGCTTCTTTGAGCATTCCTTTTTGAGCTTACCCTAATCTCGGCTAGTATTATCGCTTCACTTCCAAAGACTACGTTGTAGGATGTTCTTTTTTGTCTTGTCTTTTTCATGGTCCTTATTGGCCATAGGACGTTAGGAAGCTCATATACCCAATTCTTTCCGTACCTACCAAGCCTTATCTTTATTCCTTCTACATTAGTTTAGTTCATTCTCTCAACTTTCCCATTGGACTGGGGGTAAGAAACCGAGTTGGAGAATTTTTTTTAATTTCTAACCCTAAGCGCCAACTACTGCTGAAGGGTTTGTCCGTGAGCTGCTTCACATTGTCAGTTACAATCTTCCTTGGTAGGCCATATCTGCAAAGTTGATCACCTATTTTCGTGAGATCAGGGGTGTGAATTTCTAACATGATCCAAACCTAACACGAAATTAGCGGGTTTGGATTTTGTCTAAATGGCTTTGGGTTTGTTTTAGGTTGAACCCGCAAACTCGTTTAGCTAAAAGGGTTGGGTTTAGGTAAAACCGAGTGGGTTGGCGGTTGACCGTTTAGCCCACTTCTACTATATTTTAGTTTTTTTGCAATATGTTTTGTCTTATAAAATAATTTGGTTGACTATTTTATGTTATACTTATAGCTTAAAATAAAAACTGGTATAAGATTCCATAATTAAAATTTAACTAGGATTTCTACCGCGCGCGTTGCGGCGCGCCGCGGTGATTTCTGCTTCATCTTGAACTTTTTCTTTACTCGGTTACTGTATGCGCAAAACTGATTAAGAACATCAAATAAGGTTGTTGAAATAAAAAAAATTAATTGCCACGGCCTGGTCTCGAACCGAAGACCTCCTACTGAGAAAATGCATCTCATAGCACTACACAACCAAACTCATTTGTGCTTTAATATGAAATAGATTATAGTTAACATTAAATATGGCTGTTAAAATGAGAAAAAAAATGGAAAAATAAATAAGTTGCGTTTCCCAAGAATTGAACTTGTGACCTTAAGGAATGGAAGTTCACCACAAACCACACCACCACCAACAAAACATGTGTTTTCAAGTGAAAGAGATGATATATATTATATAGTAAGGTGTGAAAATAAAAAGAAAAAATAAATAAGTTGTGTCTCCAAGGAATTGAACCTTAGATCGTGAGGAATGGAAGAGAACCACAAACCACTACACCACATGTGTTTTAAAGTGAAAGAGATGACATATATTATATAGTAAGGTGTGGGAAAAACAAATCATAGCACTACAAAACCAAACCCATTTGTGCTTTAATATGAAATAGATTATAGTTAACATTAAATATGGCTGTTGAAATGAGAAAAAAATGGAAAAATAAATAAGTTGCGTTTCCCTAGAATTGAACATGTCACCTTAAGGAATGGAAGTTCACCACAAACCACTCCACCACCAACAAAACATGTGTTTTTAAGTGAAAGAGATGATATATATTATATAGTAAGGTGTGGGAAAACAAAAAATATGGAAAAATAAATAAGTTGTGTCTTTAAGGAGTCGAACCTTAGACCTTGAGGAACGGAAGATAACCACAAACCACTCCACCACCAACACCCCATGTGTTTTGAAGTGAAAGAGATGATATATATTATATAGTAAGGTGTGGCAAAAACCAAAAAAAAAATATAAACTAATGGGGTTTACTATTCATGAACAGTAAAAAACCATTTCAAATTAACACATTATATAATTTTTTATATACAATTTTGTTTTTTAGTAGAATTTTAACTTTAATATTTTAGTTTGCGAAAAACAAATAAAAAAATAAAAATTCAGGTTGAACGGGTCGGGTTCGGGTCACCCCGTAATTATTCGGGTCGAGTTCGGGTACATATGTATGATACATTTTTCGTGTTCGATTCATGTTCGGTTTCGTGTAAACAAGGCCCATTTAGCACCCCTACTTGAGATGGAGGCTAGTTCCTTGGCTTCAACCTCCTTAGTGAAATAGTCAAACGCTGCCGGTAAGAATTTTAGCTTTCTTAGAGCTTGTGGAAAGGGTCGCACGATGTTCATGCCCCATTTGTAGAAGGGCCAAGTTGTGATAATGAGAAACATGTCGTGTGGGGCTTGTTTTCATTGGAGATTGAAGTTGCCATGATTCACACCTGTGTATTATCTCAGATGTGTCTTGGTGCATCATTGGCCATTGGCAGCCTAAGTTCATCAGTTTGTGACTACTGCCCCGGGACCCGAGTGAGTATCACTGATCCCCTCATGAACTCCTTTAATGAGGTAGCCACTTTGGTTTGGTCCTACACATCGAAGTATGGGAGCATGGTAGGCCTCTTTATACAGCTTGTCATCTTCAATCATGTATTTCAGTGCTTTAGCTATCAACTACTTGGCTTCTCCTTCATCGGCTGGAAGCTTGCCTTCCCTTGGAAATTCCATGATGGGTGTTACCCATGTAGCTTTTGTTTCTGTCACAACGTGTTATACTTCCTCTTCGTCAATGGTTGGTTCTTTGAGTACTTCTACTTGGGCCTTCATTGTTAGGTATGCAAAGGTTAAGAAAGCTAGCGTACTCAGGGCATCCTCCAGCGTATTTTTAGTCCTTAACACTTGTGATAGTGATGTGCTGGTTTTAGTAGTTTTAAAGATATCATATTCCAATGATAAAAACTTGATGTTAAAAACACCAAAACATTGGTTTTGAAAGAAAGATAATTTTACTAAAATATTATCGAGTTTAAATTTAAAAGTAAATGATAATTACATAAAACTAAAATTAACACATAGGAAGAGAACATGGCTTGTATAGCGTAGTTTCTAGAATAAATACCAAGTATCGTATTCTAGAGAACACACTTTCCCCTACTCAACCTTCAATCACTTTAGTTAATTAGGTTTTGAAAAAGAAAATAAAATGGATGGGTTTGAAAAAGATAGTTTTTGTAAAGGTTTTGTATTAAAATAAAAAGATAGATAGTAGGTTTAGAAAACATGCTAGTCTTAGGTACTCTTTGGATAACTAAATTAATTATATTAAAAGTAGTAGTAATTTTAATTCATTATGTGGAAAACATGTTTTGAACGGTCCCTTCATAGTTAGGAGATGGGAAAAGAAATAGATAAGGGATGACGTTTGGCAACTAAACGGTCACGTGCAGTTAAGTACACGAGTCCCATAAAGGTATTTTCGGATAGTTGTCCCGTAAGCCAATCTTTTCCTAGATAACAACTGTCGTGATAAGAAAATGGGGTTTGACTTGTCAAGACTCCTTTTTATATTCTCCAGAATTTTTAGGACATGCATACACATGCGTGTTCCCACGGACTCCTGTTTTTCCATTTAAATTTTTTTTAATCAGGTTTTGAAAAAGAAAATAAAATGAAAGCGTTTAAAAAAGATAGTTTTTGAAAGGTTTTGTTTTAAAATAAAAAGAAATGGTAGGTTTAGAAAAATGCTACTCTCAGGCACTCTTCGTATGACTAGATTAATTATATTAAAAGTAGTAGTGGTTTTAATTTTTAATGTAGAAAACAGGTTTTGAATGATCTCTTCCAAGTTAGGAGATGGGAAAATTAATTGATAAGGATGACATTCTGGCAACTAAACGGGTCACTGCAGGGGAAGTGCATGAGTCCCATAAAGGTGCCTTCAGACTGTTGGCCCGTAAGCAGGTTTTCTCCTGGCTAACAAGTGACGTCGATCCTAACGCAGACAAGTTATACAATTCATTGGAATATTTGAGTCCTGCGCTCTGACACTTCCCAAACAAAAAAAAAAAAAAAAAAAAATAGCTCGCATAAGCATTGGGTTTTCTAATTTAACTTCTTAAATTTAAGTGGAAGAGAACTCCAACTAGGATATCTTCTTCCTCTCTTAACTGTCACTTTCCGTACCAAAGGACTAGTTGTTGTGTGAAATCCTCTAATTAGTAAACGGCTTTGTACTAATGAGAGTTAGAAAAAGTATTATTGTTTTGTTTATCATTCTATAGTATTTACATTTCATGTCTTTAAACAACTCGAACCACTTCCTGAACTTCAACGATTTGTTAAAAGACACTACTTTATAAATGCTATTGACTACATAAATATTTAGTGATCAGATAAATATAATTTTGGTTTAGTGATTATTACATGACTTAACAATTGCAACCCTTAAACCTCCAGCCATGTGAATGATAACCTTAATAATGATGGAACATAATCCTAAACGTGTATGGCCCGAAGACCACGGGTGCACCCGTTTGGAATTCCAACATTTGTCCAAGAAAACTACTCACACACCTAGTGCGATACTAGAAACTGGTCCACTTCGGAAGCCATTGTTTGGAATCCGGTTTGGATTTTAGAAGCCCGAAGCATCTGTGTCACTATCAGAATCCTCACCTTGGATCGAGCTTCGAACTGACAGAAGCCGTACGAACCCTGTGATAGTTTTTAGATAAGTTAGGTTTTGGATGGTTTTAGGATTATTAAGTTAACCACTAATTGAACTTGCCACAAAAGATAAACAAATAAAAATTAGTTAAGATAATAAACACACCAAGTAACTAAAAATAAACTACTAATAATATAAAAATTGTTAACTTATCAAAGAGTTTAGAGAATATTGGATAAATAAACTATCTAAAGACAACAACATAATAAAATTAGAGCTTTCCACTCATAGGCAAGCTTCTAAGCGCTATGAATCTATGCCTTTGATGTGATTCTCGCGACCCTCGACTTTATTGCATGTAAGCTACTTCTACGATGCCATTTCAAGATCCTGAGCACCCGATACGAAAGCAGCTATCCATAGAGAGGGTGTAGTCAGCCCTAAGGCCTCCCTACAGGTCCCCAAGAAGGTGGAAAATGGCTCAAGAAAGTGACAGAACGACACAAGTTTGGCTGGATCGATGTTGCTATTTACAGGCCAAATTTTAGGAGGTGCCCCCGTGCACCGTGGGTGCATGCCCGGGCATCTGTTCCAGGTACATTCTGTTGTTGCAAGGTACAGTCTTGTCTATACTTTGGGGGCTGCACGCCCGTGCACAAAGGTGCTCATGCCTATGGATCGAAGATGAAGAACTAGTCTTAACGTTGGGCTGGTTAAACGTGCATGAGAACATTTGAATTTTGAGCACACTACCTGCAATACTGTTTTGGGCTGAAGTTTTAGCCGAATTTCGGGTTCTTGTTAGCAGGGACACAACCTGCGATAGTGATTCAGTAAACAACAAGTGGTTGGACATCAAATCAAAAAGTGACGTCTTTTAAGTGATGTTTAAGATAACAATTGATGAAGACCCGATCAAATCCGAAGAAGTTGCCATCGAAGTGACTCAAGTCGCCCTAATTACATCTAATTTAATGTTTTAGTTTTATGTATTTTTAATTTATGTTTTATATGTAACGTTTGTTGTTTCGTATAATGGTTGTGCTTATTTAATTTAATGGTTTATTTATTAAAAAGACAAATGACAAAAATAAATAAATAAATAAAATAGATAAAACCCGTGACTTGACACTATCACGGACCCATTGTCCACATGACCATCACCCCGCCGTTCTTATTTATGTCATCAACAAGGACATGATCACACCGTGTAATCATCCAAGGCCAGATCTATATGCATGGGCAGGGTGTTGTCATTTTGAGAGCCAGAAACATTTAAGGGCCTGTCAATATGCTTCAGCCCAATGGATATGCTCCAGCCTCCGGCCCAATGGATATGTTATGTTACATGGAACATCACTATCACAATTCCATCTCTTAGACTGAACAACCAGTGAGGATTTGATGACAAAGATAGTTCCTTTCATTTGTGTTTCTTTTATTACTATTAAGTTGGTTTAGTTACTTTCGTTTGATGAACTACGATGAAAGATGATGGTTAATTAAATAATGTTTTATTGTTTCATCATGCCTTTTAAGTTTATACTATGGCTATAATCTTTGTATCTTTTCACATGTATGAATCGATGATGCTAATAATCTGGATAACGCCTAGCCATGCTTTTTTCATGGAGTAGTTAATTTAATCTCTATGAGTAACTTGCATACAGTGCCCATTCATTGCTAAATAATCTATTAATTTATCACATAAGTTTATTGTTTAATAATTGTTGTTCGCTTAACTAAGTAGGTCTATCATTTCGCTGCACTACTATGTTTTATAACAATTATCGTCGTATTATGAGTTTCTTATTTTCTAATACGGATGCATGTATTGTTTTAACTCATTTTATAGACCGAATTACATTGATCATTATTCTGATTTACTATATTACACTAGTAGAAAGCCCGCGCGTTGCCGCGGGAGCTATAATATAAAGTATGATACTCCATATTAGTTTATCAAGTCCATATCCAATATTTTCATATACCAAATCGTCAATGCGACAAGCTTTTCTATGTAAAAATGTGTTCTTAAGCATTAAAAAAAATCTTCGACTTTAAAGTCTAGCTTTCAAGAACTTAAGCAAGATCACATCACTTCTTCCATCTTTACATCCAGATGACTTCAGTCATATATTATACAAATATTAACCTGGGTATAGTATTATAGCAGACTCCACAAGTTCAATTTTAATTCAATGAATTGGCGTGAAGCAAAGAAAACATAAGTTCTCACTATCACAATTATGATGAAACCAAAAGATCTTGTTATCAATCAACATACCATACTCATTATCCATGAAAATTTAAGTGTGTGTACTATGCAATGTGTTTTCAAACTATATTTCACATAGATGTATATAGATAACATAATGCTTGTGTTTGTAATGTTGGTAACATTAAATTAAATATGTCTATTTATATATGAAGTATATCATTTACAAACCATCCAATTGAAAACAAACAAAAATCTAGTTGCTTTACAGTTTTGCGTAAATATGGCATAAATTAATAACTCTCAAAGAAAGAGAAAAGTAAACAGAAAATATGAGACTTCAATCAAAAAATGAGATTTTATGTTTTACAATTTGTAAATTACACTTTGGCAAACTTTTGACCCATCCGACCTATTTGAACAACATTCTTCCTGTCTAATTTTATTTTATTTAACCTAGTTGGCCCATTAGAGAGTAAAATAACCAAATTCATAGGTCAAGAAATTACCTTTCAGTTTGCCCTAGAAGAAATTCAAGATGCTTATCAAGAGCTTTTTTCTTCTTTTGATCAAGCTCTAACCGATACTTGTACAACACCTAAAAGGACATGATATTTTATAGAAAATAAATATGTATCAAAATTATAATGTAAAACAAACCCCTCATATACTAAATTACATATATGACTTACCAGCTTCTCAATTTTTGTCCAAAATTTCTTCACCTTGGAGATATTTAGTGCAACTTTTTTCATCCAGAGCTCTTCTTCCTAACCATTAAAGATAATGAACTACAATATTCAGAAGATGACATATACACTTCATCAAAGACACTCAAAGGTCTCACCTTCCAATAAACACAATTAAAACAATTCTTAAAGATAATTCAATGGATAATTTATTGGTGTGGTCATGAGGGCAAGAGTGGAATAGAATCTTAAGATGTGAGTAAGATAATGATGGTAAAATTACAAACATATCCTCCTAAGTGTCTTAATGTTCACAATTATACCCATAATACCCTTAAATTTCTTGCTAAAATATGTTGTACATGTTGCTTCTTAAGTTGTACGGAAATGAAAATGACTATCTTAGCCATCACTCCTCCTTAATAAGATAACTAGTAAATTACCCCGCGCGTTGCGACGGTTTTTAAACGTGACTAAGTACGTAAAGGTAAGCCAAGTTAAAAAATAATTTTTTTTACCAAAATGGTAATTTTAAATTAAAAGTATTTGATACATAAATCAGGATATTAAGTTTTCTTTTAGTTAGTTGTAATATACAGAGAGAAGGAGATAGAATTATTGGCAACAAATACATATATTATATGAGGTTAGACATCATGCTTTAAAGAGTTACAATTCAACAAATAAAAAAAACACAAAAATGTCCAATTACTACAATGTTTATTATTAAATAGATGTGTAGGGGTTACATGTTGAAATGGATATGAAGTATGCATTACACATATATACAATGAGCATTATAGGTTGTACACAAGGGCATAAAGGGAACAAAATGACCAAATATTGAAAATTTGTGAAGGGACTCTTGAACTCCCATCTTAAAAATTGTGTAAAATTACCTTCTTACCTATCTCTCCTCTTAATAAGGTAGTAGAGATATTACATTAAATTTCAGGTCCAGCACAACACTCGAATCAAATGTACTACATAACAATATAACATTAAAGTAAAAAGTCGTATATTCAATCACCCATTCATGATATTATCAACTTAATGCTTAAATCATTCGAGTGAAATTCCAAAAAAAGAAAAATACAAATTAATATCAGCCATACTAATCTATGGCTATGATATGTCGATTTCAGATAAATAATAATTATTTTCGTTTCCATAAATAAATCTATATCTATACTATATTATAATGCATGAGACAATGGTATTTTAAGATACCCAAAAGTTAAGAAATTTATTAACATTAACAACCCTAAAATGAGGGTAAAATAGTCATTCAAACACTTTTACACTTTAGTACCTCATCTTAGTTATACTTTAATTCCCCTATTTTTATTTAATAGTTACAATTTTCTCCCTCCTCTACAAAATTATAATTCTTTTATTTAATCCTATCATAACTTTTAAACTATAATGTTTTAAAAACATTCAAAATGCCATGACGACCTGCTCATTTTTGTCAACGTTTCAATGTTTCTTTTAGTTAATTTCGACATGTAGATATTACAATGCGTTATGTACAAGTGATCATTGCATTGCATTTTTAACTTAAAGAATTTAAAAGAAACGAATATTTATTAATTAACTGAAAGAACCCAAATTTCACCTAAAACGAAAAGCTTTATAACTAAAATGCAGATGAAACAAATATTACTTTTTTAACTAAACAATATTATTTGTTTTTATTAATCATACCTCTTTAGAATCAAAATAAACCCTATGTAAGAAAGGTGAAAAAATGTCCATAACTTACAAAATAATCATGATAACATATGTTTAATAATTTAGTTATTATTATTTGTTATTTAATGCATAATATACAGGGTAAATTAATTCAAACACTAATTACAGTTAGTAGTACACTTTTTCCACTAAATTCTTAATTTTAGCTTTATGATTTTGAATTTTGAAATAAGATTTTCTTTCCACCAACCATCTTTTTTTTTCTCCCTCATTTTCTCCCTTACCACTTTATTTTGAAAGCATATAATTTTGAATTTCCATCCAACCAAATATTAGGCGGCTTCATTTCCCCGTGAAATTTCAAACCTCTTTCATTCTTTCATTTATCATGCGTTCCTCAACACTTCTTTCCCGCTCTTCAGATCTTCCAACAAACCCTAGCACTAGCGTTTTCTTTGTCCATCTTCTTTGCTCCCTTCCAGACTATTATTATTGAGAAAATATAGGGATGAAGCCGTCTCTAATTCCTACAAGCCTTGAAGGGCCGGACCCTACAAAATCAGTAAGTTTCCTCTTTTTTTCTCATATTAAATGCTTCAATTCGTCTTTGCTTTCATTGATTCTGTTCACTTTTTTTTCATGTAGATGAAATGCTTCAACCCGACGATTTCATTAAAGTCTAAACGGGTATGGTTTTTTTTTCTTTCTAATTCTTTAGCCTGATTCATTTGCTAATATTGTGCTGAGTGGTTTCTTTGTGCATTCATATATTCGGTTTTTGCGAAAACCTGTCTTATAGGGTTTTAATTTACAATTGTGCTCAAAGTTAGATACTGCATCATGTATTCTGTGTATATTGTTTGGAGTTCATGTTCTTGTAAAGTACTATAACCCTCAAATCCACTCTAAAAAGAAAGTTTTGGATCTGGTAATTAGATACCCCTCAAACATATAGTGGACCGGAGTTCACCTGGGAAAGTGAGGATCAGATGAAGTGTAAGCATCCTCATTTGTTTCCAAAAAGAGAACTGAAACCAAAATCTGTTATTGTTGAAGACGAGTGAATTTCGGGGCCAAATTCCTTTCAATAGGGAGATGATGTGACAACCAGAAATTTTTCTCCCTTTTCATTTCTTTCTTTCGGCTTTGAGCAGTTTTTTTGGGACAAAAATTCTTTCAACAGGGGGATGACGTGACACCGGGCAAACTCAGGTTAATACTTTTACAAATATATAAGTCTACCTTAGAAAAACATTCATTTAACGTACTTAACTAGGTTAGTTGAATTAGTTCGATGATTGGGGGAATCATCGGGAGTTGGTGTACATTCACGTAATGTCCATAGTTTGATGAATCGGGGAATCATTAGGGAAACACACACACACACACACACGAGTCTTGAGTCCCGTTGTTGGTGAAGTTACATAGTTGGATTTAGTTATCAAGTATTAGATGCCTTAAGAATGATGTACAACTTGTGAATGCATGTTTATATGATTAGGTATGTTAACATATGTTACAATGCATGTTTACGTGATAAGGTGTATTAACATGTGTTAAAATGGCAAGATTGTGAATTGGAAGATCAAACTAGGAAACTGAGTTTCCATTCGACCTAGTGGGAAGGGTCGAATGAAAATTGATAAAGCATGAAAAAAAAGGTATTTGTTTGGTTCGACCTTGTAAGGGTGTGAACGAAAACCTAGTATAAATATAACACCTTGCCTTATTTTCATTATTTCACAACCCTAACTCGCCTTTAAGTGCTCTCTCTAAACCCCAAACCTGTAGGAAGGAGTTTTTGTAGGTCCTTGGAATGGATCGATACAAGCAAGATCAGATCTATCAAGGTGCGGAATCCCTTGATAGATGTATATGCAAACTATGAATCGAACAAACGATTTAGAACACGATGAAATACTAATAAACCGACTTGTCTATTGATAACTTTCAGTGGGAATAATATCAATTACAAGCTTGAAATAACTAACCCTAACCTACATCCCATGCCATGTATTTATACTTGCATGGGCTTGGCCTGCAAACAAAGAAGATGCCCACATCATAACAAAGAAGATAACTATCTTCTTTGTTCAACAAAAAAGATGACTATCTTCTTTGTTGGCTAACTTCTTTGTTTGCTAGGGTAAAACATAAAAGACTATCATGCTTGACTTATAACAACGTCAAACATCTTAGAATAAACCTATCAACCAAACACAAAAACGATACGAATCTAGAGAAGAGTTTGTCACACAAAATGCACTAACAAACTCCCCCTTGACAAATGATGTCTAGATCTTCAACCTCCCGTAATCTTCAGTCTTCCATTTAATGCCAATGACCGTCAGCATGGAACTTCTTTTTCACACAAACGTCCAAAACTCCCTGATAGTGATAACCCTGATGTCTCCAGTCGTTACTGTAGTAGATTTGTTGTCTGTACAACTTCGTCAAGTTAGCTTTGGAGAGGTTCACAAGATGCATAGGGTCATAAATTCTCAGCAGGCACTTTTCTTTCTGGTCTTCCATCATTGCCTTTGTTGTAATGCTATTAACGTACAGAATATCTTGAGGTAGCTTCTAGGCCTCTTCCCAATTTCTTCTCCAGTACCAGACTCCCCATGAGTAGTAGATTGCTCACCAAGTGTTGTTGAATCACTTGGAGGATCACTCCCCGCAGAGCGGTAGGATCATTATCGGGATCATCATTAACACCTCCTCGACCTCAATTTATCATCCTTACACGTCATATTCTCCCCCTTGAGCCTGCAATTGCTTCATCAACTAGGAATTTTGTTGGTGAAGCGTCTGTATCAAAGCTCTATCTTTTACCTATAAGTGGTGGTGGTTGTGGTACTGTGACTGCTAAGGTTGCTGATGGCATCTGTGAGCTTTGCTCACAAAAAAATACTCCTCCTCTCTTCCTCTGACGAGTCCAGAGAGGTGGAACATCATCATCACCATCATCATCATAATCCTATGGCTGATAGTCTTTGTCAGTCTCATCATCTTCTCTTTTCCGTTTCTCCTCCACATTGTCAGTAGGAGGTTCCAACCTCCGTGTTGAGTCTGCAACAATCTCACTTTCCAAACATTAACAGAACAACTTATACATTCATTAATTAAAATTGGGCCTTATGGACTGAAAATAATTTTTGAACAACAACTTAACCCAACAATTTTCATAAGTGGGCCTTGAATGGAAATCCAAGCCCGAAAAGTTTCAGTTCTCGAGATTTTTTAACGAAACAATGACTTGGCTTTTAAGAAAATTTGGTTGGTACGAAAACGAGAAATTTTCCCGAACAGTACGAGTACTCCCTTAAATGACCATTTCCTTTGATTTTTGAATTTTTTGAATTTTTTTAAAAAGAAATAAAAACACTAATAAAGTGAAAATAAAATAAAATGAAAATTCAAAAGTAAGCATTCCATTTTTTATGAAAGGTCATCGGTGAAAGGATCATATCAGCTAGAACAAGACTGAACACACATATTAGTATTGTTATATGTGAATTATTATAATCAGATCGCAGTCCAAGGCGATTACCAGTATATTGATCCACTTAAACAAACTTACAACATTGGCTTCAACGCCTCATTTTACTTATTACGATTAATGAGCATTTGACTGTAGGTATTGCGTGTCCCACAACATGACATACCCCGCGATCAATGTATGCACAAAGCTTCATCGTAAAAGGTGAGTATATTGCTGGTATTCGTATTAATTTACAAGGTACGAAACACATGGGTGTACAGGTCAGCACATATCTGGATGCAGAAAAGTGACCGGTGTATTCTCAACCAGGGTTAGGGCAAATACAATTTTGTACGAATATTAGCTTTGGGAATTTGGATATAGCCTTTTAGCATATAGGGTTTTGGCATTTATCCTTTGGATTTGCTCTTTTAAGATATCCTGGTTGTGCCTAGGTCAGCATATATCTGGATGCAGCAGAAGGACAGCCAGGTTATCCCTGGATAGATCAACAATATAAAGACCCGAAACCTCTGATTTTGGAAATCTATCAACGCAAGAATTAAGATCATAAAATCGTATGCCGATGTTATGTTCCCCACATGTACCATAGTCCTGTTATATTATTATTGTAATATGGGACGAGTACGCGTTGTAAGTCTGCCTACTGGTATATCACATGATGGAGCTGCGGTCACACTTAGCAGTTTAAGTTTTCTGTTCTGTTTTAAGTGCGACAGTCAACCAGCTGATGTACTATCATATCCTCTCTTTTACGCAGTGTCGTACTTTTATTCTCTATTTGGACTTTAATTTTAAAAATATATATATATTTTTTGAAATATCTGAATTGAATTTAAGTTGGACTGTCACTTAGCCTTGATCATTTAAGTTGGACTTTGAACCTTAAATTGAACTTGCACTTTGTCTTGGACTTGAACTTTGGACCTACATTCATATCTTGGACATTTAAAATTAATTTAAATCCTATCAAACAACAATTAAAATGTCGACTCTAAACAAGATGTTAGAAATGGACCATGAAGTGGGCAAGTCAAACTCATCACCTAAAATGATTTCGATTAACGACTATTATTGGTGGAATGACAGGTTTGAAGAATGGGCTAGGTTTTATATGATGAGAGGATGGATTTGCATAAGAGATGGTTATATACCACCATCCAGAGATGTTAATGTATGAATTTTTAAGGTTGATTTCAAAAATATGGATAAGGAAGAAAAGCTAATGTTTGAAGCAGAGAACAAGGCATACGCAGCTATTACTATGAGCATGCCACAAGAGATATTGCACATGTTTAGAAAATTTCAAAATGCATAAGATTTGTGGGTAGCTCTTGAGAAACGTTTTCAGGGAAATGATAATGTTAAGAAAAATAGAATTGACTTACTCAAGAAACAGTTTGCTGTCTCTAGGGCATTCACAGGTGAAATTGTAGAAGAGATCATCACAAGATACTACCATCTAGTTACGGAACTAGAGAACTACAAGATTGAGCACACTGATGTGGAGATGACCACCATGATTCTTGATGCATTGCCTGCAAAGTGGGAGGTTTATACTCTTCTCATTAAAGAGAATCCAGAATTTGCCACATACACGCTAGATGATGTTATAGGAAAACTAAGGGGCTATGATCTGGTGATGAAGAGGAAGGATGAAGGTTCTGATCTGGTTCAAGATCCGGGAGTGTATTATGAGAAATCGTCATCCAAATCTTCATCTGGTGGCACTTCAAGCAGCAGTGGGAATGCCGACCAGATAAGATCTATCAAGGTGCGAAATCCCTTGATAGATGTTTATGCAAACTATGAATCGAACAAATGATTTAGAACACGATGAAATACTAATAAACCGGCTTGTCTATTGATAACTTTCGGTGGGAATAACATCAATTACAAGTTTGAAAGAACTAACACTAGCCTACACCCCATGCCATGTATTTATACTTGCATGGGCCTGGCCTGCAAACAAAGAAGATGCCCACATCAAAACAAAGAAGATGACTATCTTCTTTGTTGGCTAACTTCTTTGTTTGCTAGGGTAAAACATAAAAGACTATCACGCTTGACTTATAACAACGTAAAACATGTTACAATAAACCTATCAACAAACACAAAAACGATACGAATCTAGAGAAGCGCTCATCACACAAACATGCACTAACAGTTTTTGCCCAAGTTTTTCAAATCCTAAAGCTAAAACACGTTCTATAAAAAAAAGTGAAGATTCAAGGTGCGTTCATCATCTAAACCTTTTTTGATACAATTTCATACACTTTTACTAAACCTTAAGTGTCCAGATCTGATTCAAATGAGTTTTCAAAAATAAAATCCTTTCTCACACCTTTCCAAACTAAAACTATACATAAATAATAAGTTTTCTTATAAAAACCCCAAATATTAATGATGTTGCAGGATTGTTTTAGGTGTTACATATTATATAATGATGTGTAGATGTTATGTAGAGGATTTAGGACCGATTCGGAGCATGATATATGGGTGTGTTGATGTTTAATTGATGTTTGATAGATTTTCACCCATTTTGGGGATTTTATGCTATATCTAGGGTTTGTTCATAATGATGATGATGATGATGATACGATTAGGGATTCACCAATACATGTAAATCTTTGCTTAATAATCTATACATGATGTTATTTTGATATTTTCTGTTTTAGGTAAAGTTTTGATGCAATTGATGTGACATTTCCATAATATGCTATTTTGGGTAAGTTGTAAATTGTTATGTGAAATGGACGGATTTATGAGTCTAAATGGTAGGGTTATATGAGGATAGAATAGATAAAATTGACTGCTGTGATTTGTCGAATTTCATGAAGGTTTCGACCAGATTTGATGGTATTTTGGCCGTTTAATTGGTTCAGCAGGGTTTGGGTCGAACCAAAATTTCCATTCAACCCATAGATAGGCACTAACCAAATTTTATATTTTTTATTCGAACCTTCGACTGTAGAAATGGAAACCTAATATAAACTAAGTGTTTTATTTGCTATTCTTGGATGGAAACTATATGTGCTTGATCAACTGATGTAACAGGTTTCCAAACATACATGGTCATGATCTGGACAATCGGGGACTAGTTAACCTATTGGTTGATAGTCTGGACACATATACACATTTCATGATAGGTCGCCGGTATTAGGGACTATCATTTCATTATCAGATCATCTAATTGAGAAGGAAGCAACCTAAAGTGAGTTTCACAGCCCCACTTCCACACACTTTCTAACGGGAAAGAAACATGCTATACATTTTTTGAAACGTAAAGGTCATGTTATACTATGGTTATCTCTTGTTTACTATACAACTCATCCAAGTCCCAGGGAAACCACTAATATGGGGGTACATAACGGGGGAAATGTGGATAGATCTATTGGGCTTGACAAACCCCACCTAGGTCGATTGGAGGTCGGATGGTGCATATTGTCTCTAACATCGGGCCTACCGGGGATGACGGTAGCCTACACAGGCAGAAACACGAAACACTTGTTATTAATGGTTTTCAATCGTAGTAGTGACATACATACGCTTGTTAGTAATGGTTTTCAATCGTTTAAGTTCATACGCAAAACAACGCACCCAAAATAAAACCGTTAAATGTAAAGCGACGTATAAGTGTAACCCCATGTGTTAAGACCCCAACCATCCTAATGGTCCACCTAATATGATTTTTATTAACGTATTCGGTTTAAGTTCACGTAATCACATACAGTTTGCACATAGTTTCGCAGTGTTTCATAGAAACACATAATTGCAATCAATCTCAATCAATTAATTCACAATCATTTAATTTCATTTTTCACCAACGTCCGAGGTTTACTACTCATGTATACAGTCTGGTAATTCCCAGAATTACCACTTCATGCAGTTATTACCCTATAACTGTGCGACGTGTGACTTAACTAGCTAGCCCTAGTTAAGTAGAATGCATAGAATGTAACTAGAGTTCAGTTAAAGTAAGAACATGAAATTGCTGGGTATCACCCCCAAGTTGAAAAGAATTTCGTCCCAAAATTCAGTAAGAAAACAGTAAAGTTGTAGTCAAGTGAGTGTCAAGTGAGAGAAAAATCCAAAAAATTTTCTAGGTGTCACATCATCCCCAAGTTGAATAGAATTTCGTCACGAAATTCAGTTCTAGTTTTCGGTTACGTGCTCTGAGTTCTCCTATAAGAGAGGTGCCAACGCTGGCATTGTTTCGATGTCGCTGGCCAGATAAGATTTCCCCCACCGAAACGAGGGAGTCCAATCACTATCTCGTGCCAAGGGCTTAAGTTCATGGCTGGACAACCCGTCCACGCCCATGATGATGTCAGAGCTACGAAGGGTAGTTGGGATGCTAAGATTGATACCTAATGGTTAGTTAAACTGTATGGGTTTCTACTTGTAATAGAGCTAGATAACTTCAATAAGCTTACCATCAGCTGGTTCTATGGTGTGTTTGAATTCAAAGAGAGTTGGGTCTAACCATAGAGTTGCACTAAAGTCCAAAGGCACATGCTCAATCAGCATCAGATTCAAAATAGGACTTTAGCAAATTGCTTATTCATAAGGAACGTACCCGTCATGCGTTGTTGTCATCATTGTTCCCATTGTTGTTGCCACCGTTGAGCTGGGGACAATCCCTTTTGAATTGGGTTTCACTCCCACACTGGAAACACACTTTTCCAGTATATTAACGACTCTGATGTCCCTGCTGTTGCTGCTGATTCTTTTGGGAATTGAGCACGACAGTCCTTAGCTGCATGACCAGCTTTTCCGCATCGTTCACATTTTCCGTCCTCACATGGACCAAAATGATGATAGTTGCACCGTTCACACTTCGGGTGCCTCCCCATGTAAGTACCCTAGTTATTGTCAGAAGGGGTCTGGTTGTTGTTGTTGTTTGCACCTGACCTCTTCCGCTATTGCTGACTGTCGTCACTACTTGAGACCTTGCCCGAGCCATCTTCCCATTTCTGCTTGTTATCGTTAGTGGTAGACGATGAGGTACCCCGTTGGGGCAAGATTCCTTCTTCCTCCTTTTGATCCGTTAACTCGTTGGCTAAGCGAATGACTTGCCGAATGTTGTTGAAGTTTGTAGCAGTGACCATCCCCTTGATCTGAGGCACCAAGCCCTTGATGTACAGTTCAATTCGTTTGTAGAGCGGAGTAGAGTAATTAGGGCACATGGTCGCCAGCTCATGCGACCTAGTAGTATAAGTCTCAATCTCCGACCCCACCATTTTCAGGTTAAGGTATTCAGTCTCCAACTTTTGATTCCTTGAAATCCGCCCAAGGTGTAGCATTGGCCACATCCACCCCTAGCATCTGCACCTGCGCATTCCACCAGGATAATGCCACATTCTCAAGTGTAGTAGTGGCATATTTAACCCTGTCAGTTGGTGTACAGTTACACATAGCGAAGCATGATTCCAACTTTTCGAACCACCTCAGTAGCCCGACTGCCCCTTCAGATCCTCCAAAATTTTTAGGCTTGCAGTCCATGAATGACTTGTAGGTACAAACAGGCGGGTGATGAGCAGGTTGACCAGCTTGAAAGGCTGCAAGGGCTGAAACTACCCTTTCGTTAATCATTGCATTCAGTTCTGCCTGTGTCATGTTAATGTTTCCCCGTCCATGCCCACGTCCAGCCAAAGTGATCCTGCATTCACCATAAGCTCATAAAAATATCCGAGCCATATGATCATTCACACGTAGTGTAGGCTAACTGGAATAAAGAACAAACTAAGAGAATAACTCAGTCTCGACTGGGTCTAGAATAAAAGAAAGAAAGATCTAGCGAATGAAGATAGAAATCAATTGTCTCCGTGCTCAGTTAAAATAATAGCGTCTCCATATTCAATCTCTTCAGGTTTAATGGGTTCGGGTTCCTTCTTTAGTTCCCCTCCCTCCTCCTCTAGTGGTGTAAGTGTTATCTAGAGTTATTCGTGTATAGTACTAACGTCCTACTCTTTCCTCCTGGTTGCCTTCCTCTCTCACCTGTAATGTTGCACCGTGTTCAATGGTTGGTTCTCGCACTTGTACTCGATGACTAACTCCCCATCCGTGAAGCTGGTTGGAATCTTAGTCTCAATTGATGCGCCACATGGCCTAGCCTTTGTCCTTCACCAAGGATGTGCTCAATATCGGATTTAGTGTTTAAGGATTATGTATCTCCTATAATGTGTTAAGCAAGTTTACATAGCCTGAAAGCTAGTTGTGCAATTAAGCTGTGAGTGTACTAATGCAATGCTTATGCTATGACAGTTATAGACTAGACTCACCATGCAGTCCTAGTTCACTATAACCAATGGATCTGATACCAATCTGTCACACCCTCAAATTTCCACTGCGGGGTTTATACCGCGAGGCGCGTGACATACTAGGATCCCATAGCCATAACTCATAAGAACGACTCTTAATGCCCAAACCATTTAGTTCGTTATTGAAAATCAACTTTAGCGTTTACCAAAAAGTTTAGTTAAGTTGCGGAAGCGTAAATCAAACATAATCATTTAAGTTCATGCGCAAAACAACGTGCCCAAAATAAAACCGTTAAATGTAAAGCAACGTATAAGTTAAGTAATATCGTGCTCCAAACCTAGAGACCTGCAAAAGCATGCTAGCATGTGTCAACATAAAGTTGGTGAGTTCACAAAGTAAGGTAAGTAAAAGTGTAGGTTTCCCAAACCTTAAAGTACAAGCGTAGGCCTCCAAGACCTCGTAACCGCTAATTCACATGCCAAGGGTAGCTAACCCATTCATGATAACTAAACAGTGATATACCAAATTTCAACTAAAACGTTGCACTCGCCTCGTGAGCTGATTTTTGCCTCCCATCATTGCCTATCAACAATGATAAAATCTAAGGGAGTATATGTGTAATACCATTACACCATATAACCCGTTTGTCCAAGACGTTTAATTGTTCAAAACCGTGTAAGTGCACCTAGTGATTCTACATGCATAAGTAAACCCTACGGACCCGTTGCTGAATATGTTTGTTATCATCAGTTTTACACTTCATATGCATCTCATATAAGTGTCCATTCAAGTTCATGCCAATTACATACCACATAAGACTCCAAATAGTCACATAAACACTAAATACACAATCTACGTTTTTAGGACAGATTATGCGCCATGAAAATTAATTTATTAAAAATACTTATCCAGGGAGTTAGACTCCCAAAATTTTACTAAATATTCTAGGGAGTCTATTGGACAAATCCATATTTTTAGTTTGTGATAAAACCTTGTAACAAAATTATGAAAAATCACGCAACACAGCTATGTGTAGAATTATGTTGTAAATTGGTTGCCTTCCATTCCCTTTGTCTAACCATATATACACGCATTCTCTGCCCTATTTTAGGGAAGAGATAATTAAAAATCAATGTTATACAATTATCTATAAATAAAAAGTCAAAGCTATCTATTACACCCCTGCAGTCGAAGCAGGAGGTGGACGAATGTTGAGACTGGAGCGGAAGCAGGAGCTCTGATACCATGTAGAATTATGTGGTAAATTGGTTGACTTCCATTCCCTTTGTCTAAACATATATACATGCATTCTCTTCCCTATTTTAGGGAAGAGATAATTAAAAATCAATATTATACAATTATCTATAAATACAAAGTCAAATCTATCTATTACTATGTCCAGAAAATACACACAACAGATCAGTTTAGTAGAAAAATTCCCGAAAATCGTGTATTCATCCAAACAGGATGAATCCACTTGGAAAAACCAACTTATTCCAATGTTAACCTACTGTCCAAATTTCATAACTTAATTCCTTGTAAAACTCGAGTTATGATTGTTTAAAGTTGACTCAGTTTGTTAATCCGAAAATTTGATATGACCTTTAATCAAAGAAAATTCCAAAAACATATCAAACGACATCCAAATCAGATGATTTTGCCCATTCTAAAAAGCTAAGACCATTTACAATCCATTCATGCAAAGAACCGATCAAAACAACTATTTTCAAGCCATGTAACAGACCCTACAAGTCGACATTCAGATTCTGTCCAGATTTTAATCATGCAATATCATCAATTATATAAAACCCTAGTTGCATATTATCAATCAATAACACCTAATAATCATCATACAACTTTAATGAGAGCCACATCTGATCAAAACCCTAATGATACATCATAAACATCATCATTCATAAACCCTAGGAGTCTAAAACATCAAGAACATGCAAAATCATGCAACCTATCAATTACTAATCGCATAAGATTATGTTTAACCCATTCAATCTTTATAACCCTCAAGTTTTAATCTTTATGAAAGCATTTCAGACCTGGACAAACTTAGTTATAAGGTTTTATAACACATTAAGGAAGATTAAAACACAAGAGATTGAAGGTTATACCACCAGCTCTTCAAAACAATCAACCGAATGCTCTCCAAGCTTCCCGATCGATGTTCTTGCGCCTTAGTAGGCGTTAGGGGTTGATAATTTCGTAAAAGGGCAGTAGGGGGCGATTAGGGTTTGAGATTAGGAGATACAAGAGGCTTAAGGTTGCTTAAATAGTGTTTTAAATCGGTTTGGTGGAGTCAGTCACCCGCGCGCGGCCGCTTGGAGGGAGTGAGCGGCCGCTCACTCTTCTTCGGCCTGCACCAGGTGGCCTGCTTCGTTATATAGCGTGTTTTCTTCGATGTGTTCGCTATTTAGGACCATAATAAGTGTAACCCCATGTGTTAAGACCCCAACCATCCGAATGGTCCACCTAATATGATTTTTATTAACGTATTCGGTTTAAGTTCATGTAATCACATACAGTTTGCACATAGTTTCGCAGAGTTTCATAGAAGCACATAATTGCTATCAATCTCAATCAATTAATTCACAATCATTTAATTTCATTGTTCAGCAACGTCCGAGGTTCACTACTCATGTGTACAGTCTGGTAATTCCCCGAATTACCACTTCATGCAGTTATTACCCTATAACTGTTCGACGTGTGACTTAACTAGCTAACCCTAGTTAAGTAGAACGCATAGAATGTAACTAGAGTTCAGTTAATGTGAGAACATGAAATTGCGGGGTATCACAGTAGTAACGGGATTGATCTTTCAGAAACTTATGAAATGTTTTTATAAACTCTGTGAACTCACCAGCATAGTATGTTGACATTTATAGCATGTTTTCTCAGGTCACTAAGGTAGCAGCATTTGGATAGGCCCACGACGTCTAAATTTATGCATTTGATAAACTTTTAAAACACTTGTCTTTATTTATGTTTGAGGATTGTAACTATTATGCCTCCGTTGTGGTGTTGGTTGATACTTTTAAAACTACATGGTTTGGTTTATGTTATTTTTACTCATATAGTTGTCGTTTATTGTGACCGTTGACTTGGATCCTGGTGTGTCACGCGCCTCGCTGTAAAACCCCACAAGTGGAATTTGAGGGTGTGACACCTCTGCAGGTGTAGGGGATGGTGCAGCTTGTGGTACTTGAACCTGAGCAACATTGGTTTGAACATACTTGATCCGAGGAACGGATCGATGGATTGAAGGGCCATCTTCAGTCGGGCTTGGGCCATAGAGATAGCAGCTGAAGACATCAAACCTGCCATGTATTCTTCCATCCCCTTGTCCTTCTCAGATATCACCTTCTCTTTTTCACTCAGGGCTGCCTTGAGCTCCTTCTCTAGTTTGTCCATCCTCCGGGTCATATCAGCCTCCTTGGCAAAGGAAATTGTCCTCAAATCGAAGATAGTGGACATGGACTCTTGGAGTTGGGAGGTGTCACACCCCGCCAAGGCAGAAACACGGGGATGTGATTCTAAAGGTTTTCAACCACAAGGTTCGGGCAACACAAAAGATATAGTTTAAAATAATACCATCAAATGATAAATATTGTCATACATAGTTAAGTTAATTATAAAATTGTCTAAAAACCATTGTCTCAAATACCGAAACATGACATGACCAACTTTATTAAAACCCAACCCGTGATGGTACCCCGATGTGCATGCTCAAACCCCTCTCCTAAGTCCCCGCTCCTCATAATCAATTACCTGATAAACATGCACAGAAGACTTGTCAACAATAATGTCGGTGAGTTCACAGGTTTTAATGTATTATGTAAAGTGCTCGTGTAATTCGTGTATGACCAATCATAGGTTATCAAAGCGAATGATTACTGTGCAAACCATGAGTCCCATAACCAAACCTCCTTATTGTTATGTCTCGCGCATTGTACACTAAAGACAATGTATGTATAGTAGAATACTAACACTCTTTTGTATGTAACCGGTTAGAGCGACTAACCAAGATTAGGGGTGTCAACCCAGTAGATCTATTAAAGTGTTTCATGGCTTTGATAGCTAATAGTTATGAAGTAAATGTAACTATGAGGACTGTTGAACTCATGAACCAAATGTCTCATATTCCACATGGTCATCACGATAGAATAACACACCCAATGAAATGTACTAGAATTGTAGCATGTTTATCCCCAAAAAATGTAAAAATTAGTAAAATGGGGCCGTGAAACTAATGTGATGACAATACGTGTAGTCTGGTAAAGCTGGGATGTGAGGTAACTACCGTCCTGATAATGATAGCCCTATGATAGTCAAGAGCACGATAAATTGTACGTTCTTGTCTTTTATCATACATGTTGTTCACCCAACATTTTGGACCCTAGTATGAGTGTATGTGGGGCCATGTTTTTCTGCACGTGACGATATATAATTGATTTATATGTACTTGTAAAACATACGACTCTAGAAATCCCGAGCGTTTTATTGTAAAGTGTCATTTATTATGGACAGAACAGGCCCCACATGTTATCATGGGCTATAAGTTGTTACCAATCTAACATGTGTGGTTGGTTCATAACAAAACAAGTATCTTAACACACGTTAGGCTTTTATAATATCCGAGCTAGTATTAATATGTGCTATAGTCTACTTAATATATGTCTGGGTATGGTAGCTGAAACTAACACAATAACATGGGCCTCGAAATCAATCGTTTAGTGGATTAAAATCGGTCGATTCATGCTTATCAAGGTACCATTGAAGCTTTATAATGTGTGTTAGTGTGTTTGTGATAAGAGACGATTATAACTACCTCCAACATAAACCTTAGCTTCGAAAATATACCAAGTAAGTTTTTATTATAAAAACCAGTTCTTAGTTAATCATTTAAGTCGTGTTTTGATTAAAAAACATTACCCAAGTTATGGTTGCATTATAAAGGTCGATTGTTATCAAATAAGTGAGGTATCTTGACAATGTGATCCCTAGATAGTTGAAACAATCATAAGTGAAACAATGTGTGTAAAACTCAAACATGTGAATGGCCGATTAGATGTGATCATGGGTCGAATAGGGTCGGGTAAACAAAAAGGGGGTCGATTAAGTTGATGTTGTGTGGGTGTTTTAAGAAAACTTAACCTCTTTTCAAAAAGGGCAAAGTCACGGGGGAAATGCCAAAAGCTTTGGTGAAAAGATTAGCAAGTTAGAAAACAGAAAGACACTTACAAGTTTTAAATTTATAATTTAAAACGATAGTTGCTCAACATTCTAAACCCGCACAATAGGAAGCGCACATATCGTGTATAGTATAGAAATGTGCAAGTACCGAGCATCGAATCCTTGGACACGATTTTTATTACTCGGCTTCCTAAAATTACTAAAAAGACTTTTAAAATTTGAGAAGAAAATTAAAAAGAGAGATGAAAGCTTTTATGAGAAATCAATGACAAAACAATGGTGTTGCTTCGGGATCAAATGACACTTGGTATGAAATAGCTATCTTTATTTTATAGTGGTGTGTTCGAGTGCGCACTTGTGCTTAACTTAGAAATTGCAACTGCATTTTCTAGAGGTGACTGTTTTTGCAAAACTGTACAAACAACTGTGTTCTTAATGTTATTATGAGGGTCTCCCGAACTGGGTAGCTCACCTCTCAAAACTGAAAAGAAAGTGACTCGAGACTGTGTCGACTCAACCCCGAATTACCCATCTCCCGGTGTTGCGATATAGACATCAAACTACTCTAGACTTTTATGAATAACTTGTCGATGGCTGGAGCATGACCGAACAAGTTACCACTTAATATCATAGAGAAGTCGTGACTAACCAGCACACGTGCATCCCCTACTTGGTTTAATTAACTTATCAAAAAGTGAGTGGACTATCATTAACTCTGCGGCAATATAATGATGAAATAAAATAAAGACTGTTTTATCTCAACACGAGTTCATCAATCCTTAACCTGCACCAAAGCTTCACATAGACCATGAAACCAAGTGGCAAGATTAATTTTTGACATATCATTAGGACCGAGTATAAAGACTGTACCGACCCTAAATGAGATTCTGATAGTAGAGGATTAAGCCTCAAAGTGTGTATATTTCTACCCACAAATGGGCTAATCACTACTCATGGGATTAGGTTAGCTCACAAATTCATGGGTTTTTACACACCATGGGTACACTCATGAGTCCTCCAACTTCCTATCAAGACACTCACAAGACAAAAGATTAAGTGATTTGTTAATTAGACCATTAAACAAAGTTTAGAATAGTAAGAATTATTAAGAACACAAAACACCAATTTATAATAAAAGATAAACTATATTAATTCATACCAATTATCCATCATCACCCTAGCAACACCAATAGAAATCTATACTAGAATTGTTGATACAACAAGCTTACAAAGTTGGGTATGTGTACAAGACATGGTAGAAGGTTTTATGGAGATTTCAAGGATTTTGGATGATTTTCGGGTGTTTCTCCCTCACTCAAGGTGTTTAAGGAATGATCCCAGGCTCCAAAGGACACCTACAAACCTTAAAAAGGGCAGAAACTTCGTGGAGAAGTGTTGGTTTTCGAATGGGAATGGATGCTTCAAAATGTGGGGTGGAGGCCACTATTTATAGGCCTTTCAGGCCTTGCATGCCCGTGCTTCAATAGTGGCACGCCCCTGCTCGACAGCGGGTACTGTTGCAGAGTCCTTTCACGCAGAATTGTCTATACTACGGTTGGCACGCCCGTGCCATCTTCCCTGGCACGCCCGTGCTTGCAGTTCTTTGTCAGTCTTGGTCGGTTTTTGCCTTGGAGAACACGCTGGAGTAAAGCACGGCTGTGCCATACACTGGGGCACGCCCGTGCACCTTCTGAAGTGTTGAAATTTACCTCTGTTGACTTGGAAATGTTGACTGGTTGACCCGGGACAGTTGCACAGCCGTGCCATATCTGGCAGGGCTTCAAAGTCTTCAAATCTTCGTCTATTTTGTGCCGTTTTGTGCGGGTTTTCACTCCTTTTCATCACCCAACCTCCGAACCTGCAATTATCAATACAGAAAGATAAATCATGATAAAATAGAGATAAAAGCATGATTTAGAGTATATAATAGGTGATAATTATAAGTGAAAACATATCAATTTCTCAGCACATCATAACACCTCACACTTAAGCTTTTGCTTGTCCTCAAGCAAACCGAACGTTAGGCAATTTTTGTGGGATAAATATTGTAAGTTTAACTTGATGTGCCGAGCTCAACTTACCTCCTAAGAGTCTAACTTAATAAACTTTTCGAGATTTCGGACATGGCTTTTAGTAAGATTATTAAAACAATTCCTAAGGTGCCCCTTTTTCCTTTTTCCTCACTTCTCTCATTCACTTGGGTTTATTTTGGGGTGATCATTCAAATTCTACCTGACTGACGACTCAAATCATAGGCTTGGGTGCAAATCGCAACTCCACCACTTTTGTTGAGCTGGAGTGTGTGAATCAAAAGGACTTTTTCAGGGGTTATTTTAGTGGGGTAGCGGAAAATAGGGTAGGAATGGAATCTCGGTGATCTTCTTGAGTTGGCTTTGCTAATCTTCCCCTTGGACTTTGCAGCTCGACTGTGGCCTACTCTCGTGAATCGTTCGGCGCGAGGGCCGCCCAATAGCCTCCACTAAGTTGGGTCGATTACTTGTTTCTTTGGAAAGTCTTGCGGAACTCTTCTTTTAAAGTTCTCTTGATTCCTTTTATTTATGCAATATCTTTATTCATACACATTTTTTTTACAAAACACAAATTTCACAATTTTTTTTTACAAAACACTTGGTACGCTCCTTTGATGCCTTTTTCTTGTAGCCTCTTCACGATCTCGATTCTTGATTCTTGATTTGTGGCTTATGCTTCAAAGTCCAAAATTTCCAAAGAGCTTCCTCAAAACCTCAACACTTCCCTAGTTTCGACATGGCGGGGGCTAAATGGATGTATGGAAACGAAAAGGCTAAGGCTCAAAGATGGGTGTGGCTAGGGGTGGGAAAAATATAGGAAGGCTAATAATAACGGAATGGGTAAGTCCTAGGTGCCTAGATCATTTTCACACACTCCCCTCTGTTGTGGTCTCATAGCGCATATGTCACATAAGTTATAATCGTGCCATGCCAATTGATGTGTTGCAAAACACATCTAATTTCCTATGTATTTTGTATATTATCTGGTCAAGTTTGTACTCCTTTCGTGTCAGTTTTATTATTTATTTATTTATTTTATCATTTTATAGGTGTTTGGAGAGAATGAGCTCAAAACGAATGAATTTTAATCAAGACACCAACACTTGAGAGCCAGTGTTCATGGACGTTGGAGCGTAGACGAGAAACTTTGGTCGAGCCAAGAACACCCGAGTCTAGAGCACGAAGTATAATACTATTTATAATAATAATAATAATAGTAATAAAAGAAAAAATAAAAATAAAATAACATATATAAAATCAAAGTCAACGTGACTTTGTGAAAAGAATCCAAAAAAAAAGAACATTTGTTATATTATTTTCAATTGGAGAGGGCACATTATGACAGCAACATTACATAACAGCCGCATTATTATTCGATTGGGGGGAATCAACGAAGAGAGGACAATATTATCATTGGGAGGCACATTATCATTGAAAGGAGGATCAATCTCGATCAGCCGCCAAAAAGAAAAGAACTCTACAATAGCTAAAGTGAAGGTCAGGAAGGCACGGGTCAAGATTGAAGGCACGGGTTCGACTATAATAATTTCTTGGTTTATATTTATTTACTCCGTGTTTATAAATATTAGTGCCATGACTATATACTATTTTGAACCTATGTTTTTATCTTTTTCCATGTTAACGAGTAGCTAAACAATTAGGCTACCTAGGTCGGTATGAGGAATACTTAGCATTTTTATAACTTTCGGATTCGCTTAATTATATAGTTGGCTTATGTTTTGGTAAAGATTTACTTGTGTTTGGTTATAATGCTTTTGCATATTTAAGTCTAATTTATTATCTTTGATAGTTCCACATGTGTCTTGTTGAATGTCTTTCAGTTATAGATGCATGTTAGGTTGCCTGCTTTGTGCTTGTGACTAGTTTATGGTTTTTGATGTCTAATTCCATAGGAACTTGATTTGAGAGTTTAGAGGACTTAGGTATTCTGCCATTCCTTGAGACCGGGAGGTGATAGGGTGTCGGGTTGTCTAGATCTTTAGGTATCGGGTAGAGGTGAGACCGGGAGGTGATCCTTGCCTAGTGTGTCTTTAGATTCTTGTAATTCCGAATTATTTCCAAGCCAATTAGATTACTCCTTCACATTTTTGGGTGTGTTGTGACAAGCGAGACCGGGAGGTGAGCGAGTCTTTCGAGTACCTTAGCATTCCCTAGTGAGGTGAGACCGGGAGGTGATCCGAACTAGTAACCAGTGATTTACACGTCCCTTAGGATTTTCTTTGAGGTGTTAGTGAGATCGGGAGGTGATCTAGCATGCTTTAGGGGTTTCCTGGGTCGGGCGTATCTTTAGAAAACCTGGTAGCCAATCCATTATTCGATTCCGAGAGTTGTGAGTCTGCGGGTAGGATTCTAGACCTAGGTAGTTGCCTTCCATATTATCTGAGTTCGATCCAGTGTTCTTATCTTCCGGTTTTCGTCTGTGTTATTTATTTTAATTGTTTTTATTTTATTTGCATTTAGTTTAAAATTAATTCTCAAAAAAATCCAAATTATTAGGCTAGGAGTCGACAGAGGTTTAGTACCGAGAGTCGCCATATTGTGTCCACGGTTCGATATTCCGGACTTACTTGCTCTGCTACACTGCGACCGGTACACTTGCCGTTAGTGTGTGGTTTTGTAGGTTTTTCCATTTTTTAAAATTTGACCGATTTATTTACTACACATTTCACACATCAAGTTTTTGGCGCCGTTGCCGGGGACACAATTGCGCTTTCGAGGACGACCCGAGTCGGGGATCTAGTCATTTTATTGCTTTCTTAGTTCGGTAGATTTTTATTTTTAATTTTATGAAAAAAAGAAAAGAAAAAAAAATATTTTTGTTTATTTGCTATTTGTTTTTCTTATTCTAGTATAGTTTTAGTTTCTTTGTGTGCATAGGAAGTAGCCCGTTGCAGTCCTAGAACATTTTGCCCACCAGATAGATCACATAAAAATGGCTGCACATAGGACTGTCGCTGAACACATCAACATTACACTCACTCACATCCGGTCTAGTATTACACTACCCACTGTTGAGTCAAACAACTGGACCATTGAACCCACTCTGATCAACACAATATCTCATTCAGTTCAGTTTCACGGCATGCGTGATGAAGACCCATATGGCCATTTAACTAGATTTGGTAGAGTCTGTAGCACCTTCCAGCTTAATGGTGTCACTGATGACGCCATTCGTTTGCGTCTGTTCCCATTCTCACTTACTGATCAGGCCCTCACATGGCTGGACTCCCTCCCACAGGGAGCCATCACCTCTTGGACTGATCTTCAAACGAAATTCCTGCAGAAGTATTTTCCCCCTGCTAAAACTGCTCGTCTTAAAAATCTTATCTATGCCTTTACAGAGCAGTCAGGGGAGTCCTTCTATGAGACATGGGACAGATTCAAGGCACTTCTGAATAAGTGCCCTCATCATGGTCTTGAGAACTGGAGAGTCGTGGAGAAATTCTATACTGGAGTTTCTGATGCGACCAAAAGATTCCTTGACTCTACAGCAGGCGGTAACATGATGAAAAGCAAAACCGCTGCTGAATGCCTTGAGATGATAGAGGACCTAGCCACTAGCACCTACATCGAGCCTGGCTCTGGGGGCGTTACTGCTGCCCCTAAGGGTATCCATTCTGTTGAGAGTAGCATTGCATTAGCCGCCCAGGTAGAATCTTTAGCTAAGGCCATGAAGGACATTCAGGTTAAGATTAGTGCTAAGTGTGATATTTGTAGAGGGGGTCATGAGACCCTAGATTGCCATGTAGGTCCTAGTGAGGAATTGAACTACATCTAGAATTCAGATCAAGTCCAAAGTCACAACTCTGGATGGCAGAGTATAGGAGATCCTAAGTCTGAGATTAGTGAGTTAATAAGGAAAAATGAGGAGAATCAGGCTAGGACAAATAAGCTCCTAGAGACTATAGTTATGCAGCGTGAGACCCGTTATCAGGAGCAACAAAAGAAAAATCAGGAATTTGAGCTGTTATTTAGGAATCAGGGGTCCACGCTCCAAAGTTTAGAGAGGGTCATAGGAGAGTTAGTTGGTAAGATGACTAGGAATTCGACAGATGTTCAGGTGAATGCGGTGTTTTTAGAAAGTGGGAAGAGCACGGGAGTTGATCGCCCGGTGTCGAGAGAGAGTGAGGTAGTTGAAGAGGAGAGTGTCGACGAGGAGATTAGGGTAGAGTCTCCGGGCAAGGTGCACCCTACTAGGCTAGACCCAGCAAGTACCGCACAGCCCAAAAGTAGGTCGAAGGAGAAACAGTTTGACGAGGAGCCCAAAAAGGTTTATGTTCCACCTGCCCCATATGAACCAGTACCGCCCTATCCGGGAAGGTTGAGTAAGAGTGAGCACTTAGAGCAAAATAGGCACTTTATTGATGATCGTAGAGATATGCCTAAGTATGGGAAGTTCTTGAGGGAGATGTTGTCTAGCAAGGAGAAGTTGAAAGAGCTTTCCCAGGTCACTCTAAGTGAGGAGTGTTCGGCTGTCGTTCTTAATAAACTACCGGAGAAGATGACCGATCCTGGGAGTTTCACTATCCCTTGTCAGATAGGTGGTTTGACAGTTAGGAACGCCCTCGCTGATTTAGGTGCTAGCATTAATCTCATGCCCTATTCCATGTTTAAGAGATTAGATCTTGGGGAGTTGAATCCAACTAGGATGTGCATACAGTTGGCTGATAAATCTGTGAAGTACCCTATGGGCATTCTAGAGAATTTGCTAGTAAGGGTGGAGAGATTCGTGTTCCCCGTTGATTTTGTCGTACTCGATATACGGGAGGATGAGCATGTGCCACTGATCTTAGGACGACCCTTCTTACGCACTGCAAGGGCAATGATAGATGTCTCGGACGGTCGGATTACACTGCGTGTAGGGGATGACTCCATCACCTTTGGTGTTAATAGGTCTAGGGAGAGTACGAGTAGTCAGGTCGAATCTGCGTGCTTTCTTGGCACTTTCATGTCACATGTAGACCGGTGCATTGACTACATCTGTGGAGCAGACTTATTAGATAGGCGGCACCAAACAGAAGAGAGGCAGGAGGTAGAGATAGAGACTGTAGTTCCTGTGGAGCATGATCCGGGCTGTGTAGCCGGTGAGCCTCCAGATACGTTAGAGGTAGTTAAGGTTGTAGAGAGTACCGAGGGGGTGGTTGAGAAGCCCTCAGTTCAGGTTCCGCTATTGGCCGAGTGTGAAAGTGAGCACAGGATAGATGATGAGAGAGGGACACTATTTAAATCAAGTCTTGAGGTAGTGAATAAACCTAAGTGTGGGGATAGGATCCTGATTCACCACTCGCATTTAAGAATATTTTCTGGTGATCCTAGATTTAGGTGGAAAAGATCGTGCCTTAGGAGAAATGACATAAGTGGGACGATTGGTTTATATGAGGATGATGCGGATATCCTCATTGATCCAGGTTAGAGTGCTTGATAAGAATAGGATCACACGGGTGAAGACCCAAGTGTAGAGTTTTGTATCATCATTTGTCATATATGTTTTTATTTTATTTTATTTTATTTTCATTCTTTTTTATTTATTATTTTTTTTAGTTTAACGAGTCTTATGGGATTGCCATGGCCTTTTCATTGCTGGATCTCCCCTCGCCCGTACTCAATCTCCATTCGGATGGGGGTCGATCTTAAAATTATTTTTTGTAAACAGGCATCTCACTTGTCATTGAGTCATTTTACTTTCACTTTCTTTTTAGTTTATTTTTGCAGGATTCTGACTATGGCCGCGAAGGAAATGCTATACGGCTGTAGATGATGGACGGACATAACACTTTCTGCGAGTTATCGCCATATATTCCAGGGGAGTTCGTTCCATTTATTTTGTTGTTATATATTTTATTTTTGCATTTTTATTTTTAGTTTACGTTGTATCCTGGAGCACATTGAGGACATTGTGCCTTTCTAAGTGTGGGGATGGGAGACTTCGTCTTTATTTTGCTTAGTTGTAGGTTGAGTAAAAAAAAAAAAAAAAATTATATACAAAAAAAAAATTGAAAAATTGAAAAAAAAAAAAAGTCCCTGATTTTTGTGCAATTTTATATGGAAAATGATAGTAAAATTGGGATTTTTGGTTTTTAAAATATTATATATATGAGAATATAAATAGATTGAAAGCGTGTTTGCTTAAGATGTGTCGGTAGGCCCAGCTAGCTTTGAAAGGTTCCCAAGATTGTCTTAATATACTTAATAATCATGATATCTTGTGGGATCTCATCTTAGGAGAAACGGTAGAACTGAAACCGCTGATAGTAATTAGAGGTACCACTGTAGGTTGAAAGCCCATATGTATTATTAATTAAATGGCACACTTGATCCTTTTTATGAGAATAAATCCGGTGAAAAGTGGCGCCCGCGAAAAAAAAAATCCACATGTCCATCAATTGAGCTAAACCAAAAAAAAAAAAAAAAAAAAAACTGAAGCCTCTGATCGAAACTCCCTCGAGGCCAAGTTGAAAAAAAAAAATACCGAAGCTCATGCTGTCGCTCTTGGGGATAGTGACTCTGATTGAGACAACCTCTGGGTTAGGTATGAAAAAAAAATGTGTCTAAGCTCATAAACTTCATCCATCATCCATCTTAAATTTAATTTCTAATACATTAGGGAGTTTAGTTTGCAGTGGTTGGTAAATCTTTATGGTTTAACCTTTGCTTCGAAAGCTTGAGGTGGGATTAGGTGAAGCCGGATATCTTGAGTGTGAGACCCATAGGTTGATTGTAATAATATGAACTTAATTGCTTTACATGACTGGGGCCTGATTAGCTGGTGGTTGGGTTTAGGTGTACAACAATACCAACAGTTTTGGTTTATGCGTGATTAGATCTTAATTAATGAACCTAAAAGTTTTTGAAACCAAGAATTCTAATTATGATTCCATTGCAGTCTTTTTCAGGGACGAAAAAGGTTTAAGTGTGGGGATGTTTGATGTGTTGCAAAACACATCTAATTTCCTATGTATTTTGTATATTATCTGGTCAAGTTTGTACTCCTTTCGTGTCAGTTTTATTATTTATTTATTTATTTTATCATTTTATAGGTGTTTGGAGAGAATGAGCTCAAAACGAATGAATTTTAATCAAGACACCAACACTTGAGAGCCAGTGTTCATGGACGTTGGAGCGTAGACGAGAAACTTTGGTCGAGCCAAGAACACCCGAGTCTAGAGCACGAAGTATAATACTATTTATAATAATAATAATAATAGTAATAAAAGAAAAAATAAAAATAAAATAACATATATAAAATCAAAGTCAACGTGACTTTGTGAAAAGAATCCAAAAAAAAAAGCCCATTTGTTATATTATTTTCAATTGGAGAGGGCACATTATGACAGCAACATTACATAACAGCCGCATTATTATTCGATTGGGGGGAATCAACGAAGAGAGGACAATATTATCATTGGGAGGCGCATTATCATTGAAAGGAGGATCAATCTCGATCAGCCGCCAAAAAGAAAAGAACTCTACAATAGCTAAAGTGAAGGTCAGGAAGGCACGGGTCAAGATTGAAGGCACGGGTTCGACTATAATAATTTCTTGGTTTATATTTATTTACTCCGTGTTTATAAATATTAGTGCCATGACTATATACTATTTTGAACCTATGTTTTTATCTTTTTCCATGTTAACGAGTAGCTAAACAATTAGGCTACCTAGGTCGGTATGATGAATACTTAGCATTTTTATAACTTTCGGATTCGCTTAATTATATAGTTGGCTTATGTTTTGGTAAAGATTTACTTGTGTTTGGTTATAATGCTTTTGCATATTTAAGTCTAATTTATTATCTTTGATAGTTCCACATGTGTCTTGTTGAATGTCTTTCAGTTATAGATGCATGTTAGGTTGCCTGCTTTGTGCTTGCGACTAGTTTATGGTTTTTGACGTCTAATTCCATAGGAACTTGATTTGAGAGTTTAGAGGACTTAGGTATTCTGCCATTCCTTGAGACCGGGAGGTGATAGGGTGTCGGGTTGTCTAGATCTTTAGGTATCGGGTAGAGGTGAGACCGGGAGGTGATCCTTGCCTAGTGTGTCTTTAGATTCTTGTAATTCCGAATTATTTCCAAGCCAATTAGATTACTCCTTCACATTTTTGGGTGTGTTGTGACAAGCGAGACCGGGAGGTGAGCGAGTCTTTCGAGTACCTTAGCATTCCCTAGTGAGGTGAGACCGGGAGGTGATCCGAACTAGTAACCAGTGATTTACACGTCCCTTAGGATTTTCTTTGAGGTGTTAGTGAGACCGGGAGGTGATCTAGCATGCTTTAGGGGTTTCCTGGGTCGGGCGTATCTTTAGAAAACCTGGTAGCCAATCCATTATTCGATTCCGAGAGTTGTGAGTCTGCGGGTAGGATTCTAGACCTAGGTAGTTGCCTTCCATATTATCTGAGTTCGATCCAGTGTTCTTATCTTCCGGTTTTCGTCTGTGTTATTTATTTTAATTGTTTTTATTTTATTTGCATTTAGTTTAAAATTAATTCTCAAAAAAATCCAAATTATTAGGCTAGGAGTCGACAGAGGTTTAGTACCGAGAGTCGCCATATTGTGTCCACGGTTCGATATTCCGGACTTACTTGCTCTGCTACACTGCGACCGGTACACTTGCCGTTAGTGTGTGGTTTTGTAGGTTTTTCCATTTTTTAAAACTTGACCGATTTATTTACTACACATTTCACACATCACCAATCGGGGAATTTCTCTCAAAACAAATGAACGAGCATGTGTAGTATATATATGAAATACTGTGCTCGATAAGGCTAAAAAATACTCACATGTAAAGGATAGCGGTTATTTAAGGAATTGGGAACACCTAAGCTGTTCTTTGGACTACCAAAAACTTCCCTAATCTCCCGCAAAATCGTTGGGCTGACTCAAAGGGTTTGAAAATGTTTTTGTTTCCAAAAACTCTTTTAAAAACATTGCCTTTTTAATTACAGTTTGCCGACTGCTTTGAGGTGTATTAAATTCTTCAAAAATTTTAAACACCTCATACTTAATTCTTTTACACAATTTTAATTTAATAATAGTAATATATGTGTGTGCAAAGAAAAGTGGGCAAGTCAAAAGGAACAAGTATCTCCCCTTTTTTCTTCCAACGGCCCGCGTGCGGTCGATGCTCGCAGCTGCCTCGACTGCTTTCTTGAGAGAAACCACTTGGCATGAACTTCAATAATTTATTAGTATGAGAATAGAAATAAAAATAAAAACAAGCTACTGGTCCTAATGCTGAGAGGGCATACCTGGGTGATAGGAAGTATCAAGAGTGAACGACCATACCTGATGGTTCTTGACAAATTCTTCTACCGTATGCACCAACCTCTCAACTTATTCATCCTAAGTTACAAATCCGGGCTTCCTCCACAGTAACGCCACGTTTCACGTCTTTGACAGGAAAAAACATGTGATGCTCAGACTGCTTCCTTCCTTGCCTCTACGACACTGATGGTATTTTTCTTTCATCCGTTTCTCTTTCTCCATCCAGTCCTCTGACGACTATCCCAGTATTCATCTATCCACTTGGTATTTTCAAGCCCTACTGCTGACTCTTCCGGTGGTGCCACTGCTGTACCTTTGGCTTTCTTCAGTTGATAATCTAGTTGCCTGTCAATGAAGTGGGCCACGTTAAATGGGTCTTCCGGCTCGTATTCTCTTCCACCGTCTGTGTAGGGCAACTTGTTACTCTCAACCCGAAGTGTAAGAATCCCCTTACTCATATCTATGGTGGCTCTGGCGGTAGCTAAGAATGGACGACCGAGAATAATAGGGACATTGTTCTCGCCCATGTTAAGGATGACGAAATCGACAGGGAAGAAGAATTTCCCTATTTTGATGAGCATGTTTTTGACAATCCCCTTGGGCTTCTTTATGGTACCATCCGCCAATTCGATCATAGCTATCAATGGTCGCGGGTCGCCAAAATTGAGTTGCTTGTAGATATAAGTGGGCATAACATTCACACTCGCACCCAGATTCGCTAAGGCATAATTTGTAGGCAAGTTGCCTATAGAGCATGGTAAAGAAAACTTCTCTGGGTCGGTCAATTTTGGAGGAAGACTTTGTTGGAGTAGTGCCACACGCTCTAGTGCGTTTCCCTTGACCGCTGCTTCGAGATTTCTTTTGTTGCTCAAGAAGTTCTTCAGGAATTTGGAGTACTTGGGCGTTTGCTGAATGATTTCTATAAAATCCAAGTTAACATGGACTTGACTTAGGAGTTCGGTGAATTTCTGGTATTGCTCGTCCGTTTTCTGTCTCATCAATCATCCGGGATAAGGTATGTTAGGCCGATATTCCCTCCATACTGTCTTCGATGGCGGTTCTGGTGGTGGAGCAACTAAAGGATTCTGGTTGATTGCGGGCTCTTCATTTGACGGCATTGGTGAGCTGGCGGTTGAGTTTTCTGGTGCAGTGATATTGGGAATGGTCATGTTTGGAGTGGGTTCATTTGTGAGTGGGTTGGGTGGTATAACTTCTTCATTGGCAGGTACCACTGGTTCAGGGTAAACGCGGCTGCTTTAAAGAGTTATAGTACTTACATTGGCTTTTGGGTTGTTTTCAGTGTTGCTGGGAAGGCTTCTGATAGGTCTTTCTACAAGAGTTTTGGCCATTACGCCCAGCTGTACCTCCAAATTTCTGATGGTGGAATCGAGTCCTGGAAGCCTCTTATCGGTGTTGTTGAACTTTTCATCCATTCTTGCTGTTGATCGGGCTTCGAGCTTTGCGAGTCTTTCATCTACAGACGGGTAGCCGTTGTTTGGTGGGCGTTGCTGGTTATTTTGCTAATTGAATCTGGGTGGCTGCATGGTGTTGTTGTTTTTCCACCCGAAATTTGGATGACCACGCCAGACCGGATTATAGGTATTGTTGTAAGGATTGTTTGGCGGACGGTTTGTACCAATGAAGTCAACCTGTTCTATGGTGGCCTAAGGAAGACTCCTGTCTTGCGGTTGCAACTCTGCTGCGGTGATGGCATTGACTTGTGCTTTGCTCAGCTGGTTAAGGCGGGTTGATAACACCTTAATTTGAGCCTGCAATGAAGTGGTGGAATCGATCTGATAGAGGCCGGTCTTTGATGGCCGGCTTTAAGGGTTGTACCACTGATAACTATTGATTGCAATTTCTTCGATGAGATCATAGGCTTCTTGCGGATTCTTGTTCCCAAAAATACCTTCTGCAGTTGCATCAAGTGTCTGCCTTGCTTGATTCGTCAGCCCATTGTAGAAAGATGAAACCTGTAACCAAATTTCAAGACCATGGTGTGGGCACTTTCTCAGCATATCTTTAAATCTATCCCAAGCTTCATAAAGTGTTTCTCCCTCTTCTTAACAAAAGGTGGTGATGCCATTCCTTAACTTTGCGGTTTTGGCTAAGGGAAAATATTTTGAGAGAAACTTTTGGGCAAGGTTAGCCCAGGTGGTAATGGAACCTGCGGGTTGTGAGTTTAGCCATGCTTTGGCACGATCCTTTAATGATAAAGGAAACATGTGAATTCGGATAGTGTCAGGAGTGACGTTATGCAACTTAAAAGTATTACAAATTTCGAGGAAATTTGCGTTATGAGCATGGGGATCTTCATTGGGTAAACCATGAAAAGTGCAGTTTTGTTGTATCATGTGGATGACATTGGACTTGATTTCAAAATGGTCGGCATCAACGGCGGGTATAGCGATGCTAGGGCCCAAAGCATTGATGGAAGGTTTAGCAAAATCAGAGATGGTTCTATCAACTTGTGCCATTTATAATTTTTGTTCTTCAAATCTCAAATATGCAAATAATGGGGGAATGAACTTGTGGTTGTGGGATAGGTATCAACTGTGGGACACGAAAATCATTCTTCGGTACAGATCAAATCCCTATTCGTTACTTGCGAGTTAATATTATTTGTGATTATATCAATTTATATTGTTATATATTCTTTTGTGGCCAGCTTTATTCAGGAGTTACCATGATATTCTTAGAGGGATTAATCAAATACTAGTATAGAATTTACCGCATTACCTATATATTAATAAATTACCTGTATATTAATAAACCAACCTTGATGAATAGTGATTATATGGTGAGTCATTATCGCATTGCTGAATCATTATCTCTATTCTTCTCGTATTGCCACGTTGTAGCATAGCTGTTAAGACACTTTTCATCCAGCTTAAAGCAAAGTTTCATCTCTCTTTATTTTATTTTTATTAACTTCAAAACAACAGGTCACATTCCCTCCCTCTATACAGTTATTCCATGACTCACACACACTGTGATGGGAGGAAGTCATCGATCCACTGCTTCACTGCGTCGGAAAACCATCATACCCACTCACTAGACCTCCTTTCATCACCACTGAATCCTTAGACGATCGTTTTATCTACTCATCCTAATCCCTCAGTCATTCCCGTCACGCACCGTTAATTCACGCGAGGTCAACGGCGTCACATGAAACCGAATTTAAAGCAAACTTGCCTTAGATTATATCCCAGCCTAGCTACTATTGGCGACGGTGGTGCAGAGTGGTGGTTCTCCCCGTTGTTCTTTGTTTGTCTCCGATGACTTCTCTGTTCCAATTCACAGTGAAGGCAGGTTGACATTTTGCTACTAATTAAAAACGGGGTTTTGAAGGCGTGAGGTAGATCCAGCCGGAAAATGCTGTTGGCGTATAATGTGGTTGTCGGAGAGAGATATAGCTTAGAAATGGTGAAGAGAGTTTAAAGAGAAATAAAGTGTTAAGAGATTTAAAAAGACACATGAGTAAACCTTAAAATGGCAGAGGTTGCTTATGGGTTTTCCATGCCTATTTTTACAAATTGATGATTTGCTAAATTCAAGAAAATGGACAGTATCTACTTCAAGAAGTATAACTCTTCTCTGTAGGTTTGGAGTTGGAACATATTAGTTTGGTAAAAAGTATGTAATACATAACTATCTATGGTGCGCTATTTTCTATATTTTCTAATGATATTGTTGGGGAGTTTATAATTGCTCTTTCAAGCTCGCTCTAGCAGGGAGAAAGCGACTAAAAGGGTGAACTTTTGTTTGGGTAGTACTTATATGATTTGGTTTTCAAGTTATTTTCTTCGTTGACTATAATTTTAGTTGCAAAGTGCAAGTACTACGTTATCTACCCATTGTGGAGCATGGGTAAATTACCCATTACTTATTTACTTTGCTACCTCTAAACTTTCAAAAACTTTTCATAGGGCCCGTAACCTATTGATTTCGTCACCTAAACTTTCAAAAACTTTTCATATGGTCCGTAAACTATCGATTTCATCATCTAAACTATCAAAAACTTTTCATACGGTCCGTGAACTATCGATTTCGTCATGGGCTTTGCAAATGTTGGATTCCCCGCAACGCGAGGGGTGGAATCACCTAGTTTTCTTTGTTTTACAGAAAGAGTTCGGTAGAATTAATCGAATTAAATGTGCACTTTTTTGGGTCACATTTCTTTCTTTTATTACTCTTTTATTTATTATGGGGATAATTAGGTTCAATTGCGGATCTAGATCAAAATTTCAGGAGTAACGTTAAAATTTTTTTATCATACTTTCATACAATGTAAATGAAATAAAAAGAAAAACACGATAATAAATAAAGTTAAATACATACCTAATTGATTTCTCATATTCGGTTTTTAAAGTTTGAAATCAAGCCATTACATCATTTTCTTTTACTTACATAACCAAATAGATTTTAAAACCAAAATGATAGATACCCGATTTGGAATTTAGTGGAGGCAAACGGTGGCCAGAAGGCAAACACGTGAGGGCAGCTTCAGCTCGGGCGGTTTGTTTAGTTTGTTTAGTTTGGAGGTGACGGGAAAATAAGTTACAAGTTGAAAGTGATGCTGGTCAAGCGGTTAGTTAAGAGTAGCAGTGGCTAACATGTGATAGTCATGGTTATTAAAATCCAATAGCCCATTAAGAAACTACAAATGAAATGGTTTATGGCTTATCGCTGCTATCCTTTTTTTTTATGTTTGGCTTATTTAAGACTTTTTGCTATGCCGATTACTACAGTTAAGGATCCCCTCATCGTGTCGATTAGCATTTGCGCAGGCCTTATCAAATATATTGGGTAAGGTGGTGGCTTCCCATGGGTCGGTTGAGACCGTCTTCCAGGCAGGAACGGAGGTTTGGGAATCATAAATCCTTGCATTGCAGTAGCATCATGCGCTCCTTAGCAATTTGGAAAGATGGTGAGGGCATGGAGGAGCTTGTTCTCCCCCTCCTTTCCTAATCGAATGAAGAGTCGTCTAGAGGGCCAGTCAGCCAAAATGAATGGGAGAATGGGGTTAATATCAAACAATGTCGGAGGAAGGTTGCTGATGGTCACTTCATAGCCGCGGTTAAGGTTTTGTGCCCTTCTGGAGTTGCACCATTTGGGGAGTCCACCTTAAAAGCCTTGGTTGATAAGAATCCGGTTAGGGATCCCCCCTACTTGCCTCATGTCTTGCCCAATAAAGACGCTCTTCAGGTTAACACTGAATGTGTGTTGGAGAATATCCGTTCCTTCCCCATAGCAACTTCTTGCGGAAGGGATGGCTTGAGAGCACAACATATTTTGGACGCATTGTGCGGACAGGGGTCCTCTCTGCCATCTGCTCTTCTTGTGGCCATCACTGAGGTAGTTAACATCTGGCTGCGAGGGCTGTGCCCGAAAATTCTGGCGGAATCCATTCCCTCTGCCGCCCTAACCCGCTTATTAAAGACCGATAACGGAATCCGACCCATTGCTGTCGGGGGTATCTGGCGGAGGTTGGTTTCTAAAGTTGCAATGTTTAAAATTGGGAAGGAGATGTCGGCTTATTTAGGGGACTTTCAATATGGGGTCGGGGTCCCCAATGGCGCAGAGGCTATTCTCCACAGTGCGAATAGATTCGTGAATGCGTTACGTGATGACGGATCACTAGCCATGCTCACTGTGGATTTTTCAAACGCTTTCAACATGGTTGACCGAACAATCCTTTCTGCGCGAAATCAGCATCCGCTGCCCATCTATCTACCAATGGGTTCAGTTCTTATACGCCCAACCAGCCAGGCTATATGTAGGAGTTACTTGTATCGTGGCCTACACAGGGGTCCAGCAAGGGGATCCTTTAGGACCACTTCTTTTTGCCCTTGTCTTGCATTCGCTGGTGCTACAAATGGAAGAACATTGTTCCTTACCATTTCATGCGTGGTATTTGGATGATGGCACGCTATAGGCGGGGCCGAAGATGTAGCTAAAGCCCTAGACATCATTCGAGCAGAAGGTCCCCAGTTTGGGCTCATGCTTAATATTAAGAAGTCAGAGATCTTTTGGCCAACATGCAATGGTATGAAAGCGAAGCCTGGTATTTTTCCTGAGGAGATCGGAAGACCACAGATAGGGGTAAAGCTTCTAGGGGGGCTGTTAGTCGTGATGTGGATTACATTAGCTCAATGGCAGTCAAAAGGGCTTAGCGCGCGGTTGGCCTGATGGGCGTTTTGCAGAAGTTACAGGACCCCCAAAATGAGCTTTTATTGCTTCACTCATGTATGGGTGTGGCCAAACTGTTGTTTGGGCTTCGAACGTGCCGACCGACCTTTGTCGGGAAGGCAGTATCCATTTTTGACAAAGGTGTCCGAGGTGTTGTTGAGGATATCGTTGTTTGTGGAGGGGAATTTTTTGGGGATCTTCAATGGCGATTGGCGTCCTTCCCGATCAGCTCGGGGGGCTTGGGCTTGTGCTCGACGGAAGATGTGTCTGCTTATGCGTATGTGGCTTCTAGGGCACAGTCCTGGAAGCTGCAGGAACACATACTAAGGAACAGCGGGGTGGTTGGGATGAACAATGATTATAAGCTCGCACTGGACAACATTCGCAGCTCTCTCCCCAACGTAGATGTGGGCGGCTTTACGGATAAAGACATCGCCCCAAAAAGCCTCAAAAAATCTTGGCGAGTGCGTTTAACTGTAAAGTCATGCAGACTATGGAGGAGGAGTTTATCATGTCTTCGCGCCAGAAAGCGGTGTTTGAATGCCTCAAAGAGGCCCATGCTCAAGATTTCCTCACTACACTCCCAATTGACGGACTCGGGCAACATATGTCGGCTATAGAATATCTGGCGGTCCTTAAATACCGACTAATGATTCCCATGTTCCCAGTCGACATTCAATGTCCGATCTGTAAAAAAACACGCTTGGACAAGTTTGGAGAACACACCCTACATTGTAAGTAGTTGCCAGGCTTTAAATACAGACATGACCTGGTTAGAGATGTTCTATAGGATGTGTTACGAAGGGCAGGGATTTCAGCCAAAAAAGAGGCTCCCGTGAATTTCTTGACGGACCCACTTGACGGGCGGTCCACCTTGAGGCCTGTAGATGTTCTTGTGTTCGGATGGGCGCAAGGCAAGCATGCGTGCGTTGACCTTACTGGGGTATCCCCATTGGTGGGACTCCGGGATTCGGGGTTTGTGGCTGGGCAGGCAGTTTTAAAAGCCGAGAGCAAAAAAGTGGATAAACATGAAGCAACTTGTCTAGAGAACCAGCATGTGTTTGTGCCCTTCGCTTTTGATACATTTGGAGCGCTGTCCCAGCAAGCAATCAAGCCTCTAGAACGCATGGAGAAAGTTGTGCAAAGTAATTCACCAACTGCTAAGGGCCAATGTTTTATTTTCAATAGAGTAGGTTTTGCAATACAAAAAGGGGTAGCGGTGCTACTTGTGGCCCGTTTACCTATGTATTATTTGTAATTGGATGTCTTTGGTTTTTAGTCTTCCAATAAAAGACTTATTTAAAAAACTTTGAGTGTGTGTTGGGTTTTAATTTGTTTTAGGAGTAACGTTACATAACTCTTAGGGGTAATGTAATACAAAAAACATAAAAAGATGAAATAAAATTGCACTTCACCGAAAAAGTTGAGGGGTAACGCCCGCTACCCCTCCTATGCCATATGTCCGCCACTGATTAGGTTACACCTGTTTTTTGCTAGGCCCATCATTCCAAATCCAGCCATACTATATTGCCTTAACATGGTTCACGCTGTCATCGGTGTGTGCCTTGGTGTTTCACGAAAACCTTATCATGTCTGTTCGACCGTACTAAGCGGGATGACAACCGTTGTGCCCCCACAATAAATATGTTCTTTGAGGTAATACTGGAGTATAAAACTCATGTTGGCTCGGATCTAGTTCTTATCTTTATTTCTCTAGGCAATCCACCATGATGAAGGATCTTAAATGTGTACAGTAGAACCTCTATAATTAAATACTCGATAAAGTAATATTAATAACCTTCATAAAATTATTAATTTGTCCGGTTCCAACTTGGGAGAAGTCCAAAATTGGACCCCAATCGATAAAATAATAAGATAAAAATATTTTTGAAATCCCAATGTAAATATATTGATCCTAGCGAAACTAAAAATTAATAATTACTAAAATATTCAAAAACTTTAGGATTGTCTAGTAAAAAATGAATCTATAGTCATTTTTTTTTTGTGAACTTCAAATCAATATTGAGTTCATCGTTAAATCTCCCCATTACACTTAAGATTTGAGACACTGTATTCTCGTATTGCAACAAGTCTATTAATGTGTGAATGTGCATGGGAATTTTGTAGGTTCTTGTTTCTGTTTTTATTTAAATGGGTAAAGTGAACGAACATGAAAATTTTGAAGGTCGATGCAATAATTTAAAAGGTTCTCACTAATATAAGCCAACTTTTTAAATTAATAATTTAGTAATTTATTGATATAGTAATACTATGTCGCTAAATTAATAAATTATCCCGGTTTTAACATTATTAAATTATAAAGGTTTTACGGTAATTGTTAAATATAAAAAATATTAACATTTTCTAAACAAAAATCAATAAATGTTAACATTTATTGAAGAGAAAGATCTCAATCATCAAAATTAATTAAAGAAAGAGCCTACCTTTTTTCCAGAAAAATTTAAAAAAGAAAATTAAGAATTGATTGAGATGGGCATACAAATGAGAGGATACATGAGCTTTGTACCCCATTGATGTTGACATCAAATAAACTATTCATGCAACATATATGGCCACCTCTTTCGATTCCACTTCCCTCAAGTTTCCACCCACATTCATTACACTTGTGGTCTTGTGCTTACACCATTATTATAACCACCAATACTACATGCATATAGTGTTTAATTTATATGCATCACTTGGATTCTCTCACGCTCCACTAATTTATATATTTTTTAATGGCTAACAAATCAATCCCAAGCATTTTCTAAGTATCTACCGGACAAAAGAGTACTCTGAGAGTAACTCGGGTCCACCATTAATTTCACATAAGTTTCCGAGGAAAACCAGCCTCCCAAAGGCCCACTGTGATAAAGTGGGGCCCACCAGCAGCATTTTGCCGATAGGACTCGAACTCCCCACCTCCCATAAGGAAAGCAAGAAGGGTGCCACTATACCCTAAGAAGATTTGCCCACTAATTTATATATGGTAGTGGTTTTAATAAATACCTAATACTAGTATTAATGGTAGCATGTGTTCGTCATAGTACCGGTATGATAGTCGCACTCGTTGTAACTTAGAAAAAAGAACATATTTTATTTTGTGTATAACTCTTTCTTCAACAGATTGTAGGCGTATCTATACTATATTATAATGCACAAGGATTAGTATTTTAGGATACTCAAAAGTTAAAAAATAATCTTTCATTAATAACTCTGAAATGAGGGTAGAATAGTCATTCATACATTATTTACACTTTAAACCCTATCTTAGTTACACTTTAATTCCTTAATTTTTAGTTAGTAGTTACATTTTTCTCCCCCACCCTACGAAATTATAATTTTTTTATTTATTTTTATCATAACTTTAAAACTATTATATTTTAAAAATAGTCTTTACTACCATGACGACCTGCTCATTTTTGTCGACGTTACGATATTTGATTAAGTCAATATCAATGTGTGGATTTAAATGTACAAGAAAGAAATGCCTTATGTACAAGTGATTATTGCCTTAGAATACGAATATTAAACACTAAAATAACTTATTTCCAAAAATGCAATATACATGATGAGTATAGTTTAGCCGTTAATATAGATTATATGTTTAAGAAGCTAACTAAATGTTATATAATTGTTTTCTATTATCATAATTTTAGTGTGTTGATATCAACAATATTATGATAATTATTACTGACCACTCATTTCTTAACCATAAAAATAAGTCGTGCCTCGATAAGTTTATATAGATTGGAAGTTTATAAGTTAATTTAATGTCATATACTTATTTTTGTTATCATAATTATGAGTGTACTGATATTAACAATACTATGATAATTGTTATAAAACAATTTTTTTTTCATAAACACAACACAAGAAAAAGCTTGTAGATATTCTCAACAAAGTTTACTATCTTTTTAGGCTTCTTTTACAGGTTAAACAAACATAAAATATAAAAGCATGTTAAATATTTTTTAAATAATTGATTAAACATTTTTTTTATCAACAAAACTTCCTAAATTAAAGGGGTGAAAAAAAATCTTATAGTGAATCAAGCGGGAAACAATTTTTAAATTTAAACTCTAAAATGCGCTACTAGAGTTTATCCTATAAATATATAATAATACATACCTATTTCATTTTCTAAAAAAATAGCCATGGATCCGAATCTAACTTCAAAGGATGAATCTCTTAAGGTTAGTTCTTTGTTAGTTTATGGTTTTCATATTTATATAAAAGTTATATTATATATACATCTAATATATTAACATCCTTTTTTATAAACATCAATGCATATATGATTTTATTTTTAACAATTTTGGTGTTGCGGATTCATTTCAATGAGAAACATACTGATTTGAACAAACCCATAGTCATACACGCGTCTAATGTTGTATTTTTTAAAGTTTGATTTTTTTGTATATCTCTTATGTTAACATGTTTGTTATGTTATGCGGTATACTGTATGTGTTTTACTGCTCGATGATGGTGATAACAGTGTTGAGGTTATTTGTTATGATGCAATGTTGAGTCCCTACAAGTCTAATCTTCAACGTGAATTTAGCGAGGTGATATTTATATTTATTTAAATTTTCATTTTTGAGATTAAATTTTTATTTTCACATTTCTTGATCATTGTATTATCTAAATGTCTGTCCAAGAGAAGGAGATTGGATGTGCACTGATCCCATGCAAGTTCTCTATTTCTATCAATTTCAACGCATTATTAATAAAATTTATAGTAAAAGGAAAGAAAATGTGTGGATTCGCCTATTAATCCTATTTTACCTGTATTAAAATTTTGGCTATTTTATATTCTTTGAAAGTGCATAGTAAATAAAATATCATGTTTTAAGAGTTTTGTTTTACTAAATAAATGGGAAGGCATTATTTGTTTAGATGTTTAACATTCATGATGTTTTCCTATTTGTTTATAAGATAAACAGACTGCTGTAGTTAACTGGTTATATTTTTTTTAATAAGAAATTGGTAAATATGATAATTTTTAGTGTCTTGAATGGATAATCACAATTTATAAATTAAGAAGGGCATATATGATTTTTTTTAGAAGGATATTTATTATTTTACTCTTTAATTCCCTCATTTTTAGTTAGTAGTTACACTTTTCTTCCCTCCCCTACAAAATTATAATTCTATTATTTAATCATATCGTAACTTTTAAACTATTACGTTTTAACAACATTTGAAAATACAGCGACTACCTGCTCATTTTTATCGACGTTTCGATGTTTGTATTAGTTAATATTGACGTGTAGATTGAAATGTACAAGAAAATAATGGCATAGTGTACAAGTGATCATTGCCATAGTATACGGATATTAAACACTAATTGAACTTATTTTACTAAATGGACTGATTGTATTTACTTGTGGATATCATCATAGCCAAAATAAAAGTCCCTATGGATCATAAAGGACACATGGCAGTCTACATGACGAGTTTAGTTTAGTCACTTATATAGATTAGATATATTATTAAATATTAAAATTTTAGGCTGATTCGTAGACTAAATGAGCGATTGTATTCAAATAATATATTAAATAGGAGTAAATTACTATTTGAGTCCCTGTGTTTTGGTGGTTTTAACTAGTTTAATCCAAAACGAAAATGTTTAACTATCCGAGCACCTGAATTTTCAATTTGTAACCATCTGAGTCCAATTTACTAACTTGGTTAGATTTTCTCCGTTAGTTTTCAGAAAATGACTAAAAACCCTTATTTTATATTTTATTGTTATATATATATATATATATATATATATATATATCTATGCACACACAAAAAAACAAGAAAAACATTTTCTTTCGTCTCTCCCTCACCCCAACCGACCACCGCCGTACCACCCACCCACCTCATCGGAACCTCCACCATAAACAACTAACCCACCGGAACCTCCACCACTAAAAATGGCCCTAACCCATCGGAACTTCCACTACAAGAAACGACCCTCACCCATCGAAACCTCCACCACAAAAACACCCAGATCTGATCTACACCAAAACAACACCCAGATCAGATCTGCAAATCAAAGATCATTAATGGGGGGAAACGATGGTTGGGGGTGGGTGGTGTGGAGGTGGTTGTGGTAGCGGGTGGTGCAGTGGGGGTTGGGGTGGTGTGGAGGTGCGATGGCTGTGGTTTGAGGTGCAGTGGGGGGACGATCGTTTGAACTTGCTTTGGGTTGTACAATATGCATAAAAATGTCTAGAGACTAGAGACCGAAGGTTTGAATATTTTTGGTAATGGGGAAGATAGTGGGGGACGATGGTTGTAGTGTGGTGGTGTGGAAATGGTTGGGGTGTGGTTGGGGTGATGCGGTGGGGGTAAGGGTGTGGTGCGTGTGGAGATGTGGTGTCAGTGGTTGGAGGTGTGGTGGCGGTGGTAGTGATGATGCGATGGTGGTGAGATGAATGAGGTGTTGCTCTGATGAAGAAGATGGAGAGCATAATACCTCTCTGTTTTGTCCTCTGATGAAGAAGATGGTGAGATATATGCTTATATAATAATAACAATAATAATAATAATAATAATAGAATGGTAAATTCATTTTTAAGTATGTTGTGCATTAAAAACTTGTACTTTAGATAAAAATGACTAAAATACCATTCTAACTAACAGACTTGATGGATGGCATTAGTTAAATGGACTCAGATTGTTACAATCTGGAAAATCAGGTGCTCAGATAGTTAAACATTTTGGTTTCGGATTCAAGTAGTTAAAACCACCAAAACACAAGGACTCAAATAGCAATTTAATCTATTAAATAGCTATGAACTAAATAAATATTTTGATGTGTAAACAAGTGTATCAAATTGTATTGTAATACCATAATTTTAAGACATGGGAAACCCTAATAGGAGAGGTGGTCCTCTGCCGTCAAGGAAAACCGGTCGCGACGAAGATGATCCAGCCACACGGACTACGTTCTTTATCACTAATATTTCAGATCGAGTGACGGGTTTGAGATTGAAGGAGGCTTTTCAGTCGTTCGTTAATGTTACCGATGCTTGGGTGCCAAGGAGACGGGGTGCAAATGGTAGGGTGTTTGGGTTTGTTCGATGTGAAAAAATAAACAATCCTTCCGGGACCTTGCCGATTCTAAACGAGATTGTTATTATGGAGTCAAAGGTTTCGGTGTCCATGGCGATGTTTGATCGGAAGCACCAGAAAATAAACTATGAAAACGCTGAAACCACAAAGAAGGTTTGGATTCCTAGGGAGAAAAATATTGTGGATGAGCATTTTCCAACAATGCAGAATGCTTATGGTGTGACTTCTGGGTCTAGGAAGACGGTACAGTTGGAAGGTGGTGGTGCTAACTATCCAAAGCATTGTGTTGGGAGATCTGTGTTGGGAATAGCGGAAAGTATTGAGCGTTTGCATGTAGTGAAGAAAATGCTATATGAAGCTGATTGCCGGGATGCGGCTGTTTCGTATCTTGGAGGGTTGACAGTTTTGATAACCTTTCGGGATAGGGTTGAGATGGAGTTGTTCGTAGCGGATAAAGAAGTCCATTGGAAGGAAATTCTTGTCTCTGCTACCCCGTGGGCTGGACAAGAGATCCCTTTTGAGCGGATAGCGGTTTTAAAGGTTGTGGGGATGCCGATTCTTGCACGTGACAGTGTTGCTTTTGACAGAGTTGGCAATCTGTTCGGTAAGGTGGTGTGGCCATCGGAATTTTCTTGGATAGGAGTTGAAAATGCGGTTGGTTATACTCATGTACTTACTAATTTGCCGTCTAGAATTGATGAGGAGGTGACGGTATCTTGGAAAGGCAAAGGCTATAATGTTTGGGTGGTTGAAGAGAATATTTCATGGGTACCGGAGTTCGAGTCGCCTACGGTAGTAGAGGAGGTTGATGAAATGGAGGAAGGTAAAATCCGTGATGATCAACCGGAAGTGGTGGTGGTAGCTAACGGTGCCGGAATTGAGGAAAATCAGGCAAATATTTCGGGTAACATGCATGACGTTGAAGACTTACCATGTTTGCATGAAACTGATTTGGGCGGTTCTTTTTCAAATTCTGTGGGTCAGGGTCAGGGGACTGATATGGACCCTGAGTTTGTGGATCATGGTATTTTAACTCCTACTGGGCCGAGTGTTTTAGACAATGGAGAGAAGCCCACTTGTGTTAAAAGTAGGAAAAGGACTAGATTGAGTTTTATTAATTCTCCAGATGATATTGGTGTTCCTTTTAGACTTGGTGGGGATACAAATGACCTGGACTTGAATAAAGTTTTTGGGATCCCTGCTCAACAAGATGGTATTGTAGCTCAACATAGTGATCCGGTTCCTTTGTCTGTTCAACAATCTTGTGATGAAGCCTCGGGTAACGTCTTCTTTCAAGGCAATTTTGATCAGGAATCCGATGAACCTAGGGCTACGGTGGAGGTTTCGTCGGATGGTGGGGTAGAGCGGACCGACACCATTACAGAAATGGTGGAAGAGGCGGTGGGGATTAATACAGAGGTGAATGCCACTGTGGGTGTTGGTAGCTTGGTCGGTATCGATTTGAATAATTTTTCAGGCTTAGTTGCAGAGGAGGTAATTGCGGAGAAAGAGACGTCTGTTTGTCAATGAATTGCTTATCAATTAATGTTCGCGGGATTAGAGGGAAGGGCAAAGCTGGATGGGTTCGGGGTGTAAAGATGTCTCATAAGGCGGATTTCGTGGCAATTCAAGAGTCGAAGATTTCGGATCCTCCTTCTTGGTTGCTGTCACGTTGTTGGGGTAATTCTGTTTTTAACTTTGAGTGTGTTAATTCGGATGGTACAGCGGGGGGTCTCGTTTGTTGGTGGGATCCTACGATTTTTAGACAATCGGGGGTTATTAAATCGCGTCATGTGCTAGTAGTTTCGGGTTTGTTAATTCAGTCGAACATTCATATAAACATTGCAAATGTACATGCTCCTAATGATTGTGCGGATAGGAGAGAGTTCTGGTATGAATTGTTATTGTACAGGAGGTCTTTGCTTGGTAGGTGGTTATTCTTGGGCGATTTTAATGAAGTTAGAGATATTGACGAACGGGTAAATTCGGAATTTTCACCTCAAAATGCGTTCTGGTTCAATAATTTTATTCAGGAAGCGGATCTTTATGAATACAATATGTGTGGTTACAAGTATACTTATATGTCGGGTAGAGGCGATAAATTGAGCAAGTTGGATAGAATGTTCGTGTGTAGGGATTTTATGGAGATGTGGCCAGGGGCGGTTGTTACAGTGCTATCTAGATTCCTCTCGGATCATAGTCCGGTGTTATTAACGGTAAAGCAAACGGATTATGGACATATTCCATTTCGTTTGTTTAATTCTTGGCTTGAACTACCGGGTTTTGTGGATTTTGTGAATTCTATTAGCGACAAGTTTGTGTATTCGGGACCGGCGGATAAAGCATTAGCTGCCAAACTCATGTGGCTAAAGGGGAGGATTCGTTTATGGGTTGGTGCGGAGCGTAAAAAAAGAAATGAGAAATGTTTAAAGTTTAACAATATTATTGGTGCTCTTGAAAAAATTGCGGACACTCGTGCTTTGTCCGAATCTGAGTTGGAGGTTAGGGCTAATGCGCGTAAGGAGTTACTTGAGGAAGAGCGTCTTAAAGCCTTGGATGTGAAACAAAAGGCGCGTTTAAAGTGGGCCGTTGATGGAGATGAAAATTCTAAATATTTTCATGGTATTCTTCGGATGAACTCAGCTAGTAATCGTATACATGGGGTGCGGGTGAATGGGGTGTGGATTTCGGATCCTTGTATTGTGAAAGATGAGATTGCGTCCTTCTTCGCTGAAAAGTTCAGTTATAGGCCACGACCTCGGCCTAGTTTTGTATGCCCAGGTGGGAATCGGTTGACAGAGGAGGATAGTATATCTTTATGTGCTTCGTTTTCGGTTGAGGAAATCACGTGTGCGGTTTGGGATTGTGAAGGAGATAAAGCCCCGGGCCCTGACGGTTTCAATTTTGCTTTTATAAAGAAATTCTGGGGTGTTTTGAAGAATGATTTTTTGAAGATGTTTCATGAGTTTTATGAGAATGGGGCTGTTCATGATGGATGCTTTGCGGCTTTTATTGCCCTCATACCTAAAGGGCGTGATCAATCTACGCTTTCAGATTATCGACCGATAAGTTTAGTAGGAGTATTGAATAAAGTACTATCAAAAGTCTTGGTCATGAGGCTGAAAAGGGTGATGCCAATGTTGATTTCTGATGAGCAAACAACGTTTTTGAGTGATAGGAACATTTTGGACGGTCCTTTGATCCTTAATGAAACTATCGCTTGGTTGAAGAGTACTAGGCGCCAAGGTTTATTTGTCAAAGTTGATATTGAAAAAGCGTACGATACGCTTTGCTGCGATTTTCTTGACACCATTATGGAGCAAATGAATTTTTCACCAAAATGGAGAGGATGGGTAATGTCTATTGTTCGGAACTCGCGGTCCTCGGTATTGGTAAACGGTTCGCCGTCTTTTCAGTTTAAATGCGAACGAGGCCTTCGACAAGGTGATCCTTTATCGCCCTTTTTATTTATTTTAGCAATGGAAGGTCTTTCTCGGATAATGCGCCGAGCTTGTGAGTTGGGAGTTTTTAATGGCATTCGGGTGGGTGGAGCGGGTCCTCTGATATCCCATTTTATGTACGCCGATGATGTGGTTTTTTGTGGTGAATGGTCCCAATTTAATGCCTTGAACCTTAGGCGACTTTTGCGTGCTTTTTTCTTGATTTCGGGACTGAAAATTAGTTCCAAAAAGAGCAATATTTTCGGAGTGGGGGTTGGCGAGGATGAAGTGTCTGATATGGCGAGGCTTATTAATTGCAAACCGGGTCGGTTTCCGTTTTTTCATCTTGGAATTCCCGTTGCGTCCAATATGAGTCTAGTGCGAAATTGGGATCCGGTGGTAGCAAAGTTTCAGAAAAGGTTATCGGGTTGGAAGGCTAAGACTTTGTCTTATGGGGGGCGGATTACGTTGCTTAAATCGGTGCTGAATTCACTCCCTCTTTATTATTTTTCGATATTTCGAGCTCCAATTCAGGTTATTAATAGTCTTGAAAGGCTGCGTCGGAATTTTTTCTGGGGCGGTACGGATGATGTTGATAAAATGAGTTGGCTCGCGTGGGAAAAGGTGGTCGCTCCGACAAAATATGGCGGAGTGGGTCTTGGTTCTCTTAGAGATGCAAATATTAGTTTATTATCCAAATGGTGGTGGCGGTATAAAACAAATCAGGATTGTCTTTGGCGTAAAGCGATTTGGGCGATTCATGGTCATAGTCGGGGGTGGAATTGTCTCCCGATGAAGATTTCTATTGCAGGGAATTGGAAGCAAATTGCTAGCGTGCCGGGAATCCTAAATGGGTTAAATATTGGAGCTGACCAATTGATAAAAGGAAATATTGGAAGAGGCGAAGACATCCTGTTTTGGTATGACTGGTGGGTGGGTGATATGCCTTTGCACAGAAAATTTCCTAGACTTTTTGGGCTGGAAAAGAAAAGATTATGCGTGGTCTTGGATCGTATGGTGACTGCTGGCCAACAGAATGTGTTTTCGTGGGATTGGAGGCGCAATTCAATGACTTTAGAGGAAGAGGCTGAGTATGGAACTTTATTGCAACTTCTTCTTTCTGTTCCTCTCAAGCCAATTGCGGACACATGGTCTTGGGAAGGTGGCGGCAATTTGGGTTTCACAGTGAGGGGTATGAAGAAAAAGCTTTTTGAGGAGTCGAATACACAGCAGGAGGTGGATTTCTTATGGTGCAATTGGGTCCCTAAAAAAGTTGGAGTTGTAGCGTGGCGAGCGTTTTTTGATCGACTACCGACTGCGGTGGCTTTGGCTAGGAGGCACGTTCAGGTAGATTCTCAGCTCTGTAAAGTTTGCGAGTCCGGGATTGAGTCGACGGATCACTTGTTTACTGGATGCCCGGTTTTTGCTGACGTGTGGCTGGCTATTTATAATTGGTGCCGGGTTCCATATTGTATCGCGTTTCACGTTCGGGATGTGCTGAGATATCATCGCACGGCTATAGTAGGTACTCGAACTAAGAAAGCTTTTTATGGTGTGATACTCACGGTTTTGTGGAGTATATGGAGAGCGCGAAACGAGTTTATCTTTGGTAACAAGCAGGTTGTAGTCGGCAGAATCTTCGAAGAGATAAAAGTAATGAGTTACCTATGGATAAAGAATCGCGGGAAGATGTCGGATATGTCATGGGATTCATGGTGTAGATTCGATCTGGCAAGGATGGGATAGGGTCGGTGTGTATATGTCCAGGTCTTGTATTTTGGTTTTTGCGGATTGTTTTTTGTTGTTTCGGATTGTGTGCTTGCTAGCAGCTTGCTAGCTTATGGAATAAAAGGTTGTTTGCTGTTCAAAAAAAAAAAATAAATAAATATTTTGATATAACAAACAAAATGTGCAATAAAGTGGCCATTGAATAAGAAGTAGGAGATAATTTATTCATATGCTAAGGCAGTTTCATTTGATTTCAGTTGTTGATTAAGTTGTTTTAATTTAATCTTTTCCTTTTAGATAGATCATTTTTATTTACAGTGGTTTAATTAATTTTTCATGTTTATCTAAGTTTCAATATCATACCTTATATTCTGAATAATATACGTGTTTAACACTATAATCTATTTATTTTTTTTCAACATTCCCGTATACATTTAGATGAAAAAAAGTTGTATTAAAAAGTGTTTTTTATCACATGCTTTAGCGAGTGTCGGTACCATGATGAACCGAACCAATTCCGGTAAATGTATTTTTCAAACCGATACTGGTACTCGTTTTTCAATAATAAGTTAGCTTATTCATATGCTCAACTATTTCATTTGGGTTTTAGTTATTGATTTACTTGCTTTAATTTAATTCATTCCTTTTAAATAGAATGGATTGATCCAATGTCCACATAGCAAAGAATATGAAGGTTGGTGGGAAGTTGAAATCCTAACACAATGTCTACACATTGTCTCACAGTTTGTTTTTCTTTGTTAGATTAATAGGTGTTTTTTTTTTTTTACAATGATTAAATATTTTCCTTTATTTTCATCCTCAAAAGATGTGACATTCAAACATTGTGCGATACAAGAATTTCAAGGATCACTCTTGATGACGAATAGTGGTATGAAATTATGGATGACATAATTCAGATTTGGAAGGAATATGACTAAATTGACCTCATCATTATTTAGGTAATTCACACTTAGCACTGAGTTTTGAACTTTTATTTTTAAGACATGTTTTTCTTTATTCACATGTTAGTTTATTGCATCAATGGTTTCTTAAAGTACTTGACAATTTAAATGCTAAATCTGTTAGTTACTAGACATGTGTAGCACTTATGACGTATATCCACTAAAATAATGCCACAACAAATATTATTCGAATAAGAAATGAGTATCACAAGGCAAAGTGTCGCTCCCGCCGTATCACGCGGGTTTCCTACTAGTACAATATAATGTTAATAAGTGAAACTAAAAAAAAAGCATTTCAAGTACTATCTAAAGTCCATCGTTTTTAATCTTTAACAACTAATAAACAAAACTTTCTCTTGCCACATGTCAATTGATTCTTCATTCTTTAATTTTTTGGCTCGTCTCCCTTATGACACATGGCATCATCTCCTTTAAATTTCTATTTTTCTTCATATTCTAAAATAAAACCCATTAAATGAAAATTAAAAACAAAAGTTTTTTTTTTTTTAAATCAGTAACTGACTCCTCAATCCTTATTTTGGTAATTGATTGTTTGAATCCTTTCTTTTCTTCTTCAATAACCAAACCCTAACATAACAATCAATGTTTTATTTGTTTAAGTATTTGTTTCTTTCATTTTTTATGTAATGTTTAGTGACAATTTGTTTTCGTTTCTGGTTTATTTGTTTTTTAGATTACTTTGATGTGACACCCGACATATTCAACTTAAAATATTACAAACTTATAAGTCTACCTTAGCGGGAAAATTTTTATTAACGCACTTAACTGGGTCAGTTGAGTCGTGTTATCTTACGTATTGTCTAGGGTTCAATGATCTGGAGGATTATTGGTGTAATTTTATGTATACATGAGTCTTGAGTCCCGTTATTGGTGAATTACATGAATTAGATTAAGTGTTTATGAATAGATTGATTCGTATATGTTATATATATATATATATATATATCCAAATACGTGTTTTAACGGTGTTTATATGATTAAACATGATTCTATATGATTAACATATGTTAGGATTGCATGTTCATATTTTAAGACGTGTTTAAATGCGTTAAAACGACAAAACTGGAAAATCTGGAAAAGACCAAGTTTGGTTCGATCTTAAGGTGGGTCGAACCAGATCATGAACTGCTTAGAAATCCCATTCGACCTCACCAAAGCCTCGTTCGACCCTTGCAAGGGTTGAACCAGACAATACTATAAATATCACACTTTGTCATTTTCATCATTTCACAAACCCTAAACGCCTCTAAACACTCTCTCTCAACTTTAATCACTTGGGAAGGAGTTTTTGAGCTTGTTTTTCACAATCTAACCTCCTATATCATAAACAAGTAAAGATCTAAGGTGTATTCTTCATCTAAAATCCTTTTTGAGCAATTTTAATTCATTTTCATAAAAACACCAAAGGTCTAGATCTGATTTAAGATAGTTTTTATGATTGAAAACCTTTCTAACACCTTTCTAAACAAAACCTTAGCATAAAGCATGAGTTTTCATATGAATTAACATGTGTTAATGATCCTTTATGTTGTGTTATGTGTTGTTTGATGTTTGTATGTTGTTTAGATGATATAGAGATGTTCTAGGACTGTTATTAATGATTAGGTCACAAGTTATTGGATGATGATGTTTTGTCTAATTTAGGGATTTTGATAGATCTAGGGTTTGATTCTTGGTGTTAATGATAATGAAATGATTGGGGTTTTCATACACATAATAATTTGAGCAATTTGGGCTAAATGATTGAATGATTTCATAAAGTTTCAAATTGGGTAAAGTTTTCATGCATGATGTGACATTTCCGTAATTTTGCCATTTTAAGTAAACATTAAAACGAACTGATTTTGGATTAAAATTGATAGGGTTTCGTGGGGATATGTTATTCAAACTTGACTGCTGTGTTTCGTGATGTTTCGTGATGTTTCGGACTGTTTTGATGCGATTTGATGCGTTTTAGAACATTGGCTGCAGACTGGGTCAAACCAGGTCTCATTCGACCTGTCTTGGGGGTCGAATGAGAGGCCTGAAGGTCGAACCAGTCTTGAACAGGTTGAACAAAATTTGATTTGGTTGAACGAACTTGATTTAGGTCGAATTAACACGTGTTAAGATCGAATTAACATGTGTTAAGGTCGAATGAACTTGTATAGGTTGCATGAACTTATGAAAGGGTCGAATGAACAAGAAATGGGTCGAACCAAGGATATTGGGGTCGAACCAAACCTACTTTCATGCTGATTCGATCCAACTACTTCATATGTGCGATTTTTGATGCAAACTAACTATTTTATGCTTGAACCTTACATGTAATCTATGTGTACTTGATTAGTTTGTGTAATGGGTCACCAATGGGATGTCGAGTCGGTCTGGTGTGTCGGTTTAACAGTCAAACAAATTTTCAAACATAGTTAGTCATGATCTGGACAATCGGGGACTAGTTAACCTTAGGGTTATTAGTCAAAACACTTATGCAAACTTTTATGATAGATCTCCGGTATTTAGGATTATCAAGGCGTGTATTTTATTCTTTATTTCAAGAACACAATCTACGGTGAGTGTTACAGCCCCATCCTTTACTGTTTTCATTACTTTTGGGGGAGAAACATGCGGTACAAACTTTCTTACTTTAGACCAACATATTACATTATATCACATGGATACTTTGTGACTCTTATTTCATCAGTAAAGTCCTCTCATTCTTAGTGAACTATTAATATGAGGATACATAGCGGGGAAAGTGTGAATAGATCTATTGGGCCTGGAAAGCCCCACTCGGGCTGACTGGAGGTCGGTGGCGGGTGCATATTTGTCATATATCTTACGGCACGGGGTGATGAACCGGTGACGGGTATTGAGGCATTCTAAACGTTCAGCAGTGGTTCACGACACTATAGTATCATGTAACGATGTCCAGCTAGCATAAGGTATAGATGTAAGGATTGTTGGGTCTGGTTACTCTTGTTACAAACTTTTGTAAACTTTATCTCTGTGACTCACCGACACTGTAGGTGCTGAGTAACTTTCATGTTTTCTCAGGCGCTAAGGTAGCAGGGAGTTTAGGTGCACTAGAGTCACACTGCATCTTGTCTTGCATACATAAGTAAACCATGTTGGGTTTGCATTCACACATTTGACCTCTGGTTTTGTAAACATTTTAAGCTTCCGCTGTCGTTGTCTATTTTTACTTTCAGACTTATAAATTGAGTGGTTGGTATTTCTACGTTATTTTTCATAGCATAGAGTTGTCGTTTATTGTGACCGTTGACTTAGATCCTGGTATGTCACGCGCCTCGCGGTAAAACCCCGCAAGTTGAATTTGAGGGTGTGACAGATCTGTATCAGAGCCAATGGTTATAGTGAACTAGAACTACATGTAGAGTCTGGTCTATAGCTGAGTCACACACACTAGACGGTCACACGTTATGAGTCGTTTTAGTGGGAAACTTACTGACTTTGTCTGGGTTTCTATATCATCATCATACTTATGTGTTACATCATCTATTCTTTATTGGGTTTTGCCTATTCTTTATCTTATCTTCTTATTCGGGATTTGAAGACGAAGGGACTGACTTGTTAATTCTTAGCACGGTGGTGTTGCACATTGGAGTGACTTCGGTGTACCTTCGAGATATGTCCCGTATTCGGACATCTTCCTTTTATTCTCCAATGGACACACTTGCTCACACATACTATCTTGCACTTGTACTTGGATTAGTACACCTTGGAATGATTATTCATTCAAAGATTCTTACGCTTAGTATTTTTATCGATGATTCGTGGTTGATACGGATTGGTCAGATCAGAATGATTCTCAATCATTATCGCTAGTTGTTGATACTAGTGATGAGTCTGAACGTCTTGTTCTTTCTGTATTCCAGAAGATGTCAGCTGCACATGGTGGTGGACGCCGTGGTGGCCGTGGTGGTCACGGTGTCGGTCGTGGTGATGAGCGACAAGGCTGGGCAGAAATCTGGTTCTTACCATGGTAGTTACCCGAAGTGCAACAAGTGTAACTATCATCATAATAGGCAGTGCCGCAAACTTCCAACTTGTCAGCGGTGTGGGAAGCCGGGACATGAGGTTCAGACTTGTCGTGTCCTTTTGAGCGACAAGGCTGCCCCTCAGACTACTAACCAGGCTAATCAGGGTTGCTACAACTGTGGTCAGACTGGGCACTTTAAGCGGGATTGTACCAAGTTGAAGCAAGGAGATGGTGGAAAGAACGGTGGTGGTAACGGGAAAAACGGAGGCGGTGGCAGAAATGCACATGCTTTTGTCATTGGATCGGAGGAAGCCCAGCAGGACCCAGACACAGTTACCGGTACGTTCCTTCTTAACGATCGCTATGCTTCTGTTTTATTTGATTCTGGTGCCGATAAGAGTTTTGTATCGGTAGGTGATAACTCACATTATTAACATATAAAATAGGCATAAACACTGTCATAATAGGATACAATTAAGCTTATATTATTGATATTTGATGCTTAATTCATTCCTATTTGTATTTCTCTAGAAATTGGAGCTCCAAGACGGAAACAAAGGATTTCTGGGGAAAAAACGAGCAAAAACTGGAGATTCCTGAAGATACGAGACTTGCTACATGTTCACTATATGTTTGAAGACAATCCCGGGGCTTAAACAGTGATAAAAACCAGTCCGGGAATGGCCCAGCACGCCCACACACACTTGCGCGGAGGCCCTGCACGCCAGAAGACAACGCAGCAAGCTTGGAGAGCAAGAAAACGTACTGAGGACACTTGCACGCCCATTCCACATCACTTGGCACGCCCGTGCTTAACTGAAACGTGTTCCCCGAGCTTAAAATGACAAAATCTGACAATAGACTGATGTGCACACCCGTGCCCACCTTTGGCATGCCCGTGCTCAGGTTGTTTTGCCTATAAATAGCAAGCTACCCCTCGCCATTTGTTCATCCTTCTTGTGCTCTCTTGAGGCCGATTACCAAGCTTCTTCTAGAGATCATGGGGTCCTTTAGGAGGCCTTATAGCCCTCCTAACATCCCACCAAGGCTAGGCCTCATCCTACCTTGATCGGCTTGGCCAAGAAGAGGATTGTAGAGTAGTTCATATGCAATAAAACATCGAGGGTCGTGAGGTTGTTAGATGCATAGCACTTGTAGATGAAGAGCTTGTCTATGAGCAGCCATGTTCTTGGGTTGATCATTCGATATGGTTGTATCTTTCTATTATCATGAACCCGTTTCGATATGTAGACTTTTATTATTATTATTATTATTATTATTATTATTAGTTTATTTTTAGTTATTTGTGGTGTTATCTTATTCTAATCTTTAACTGTTTATCTTTATGACAGGTTTGAATGATGATTAACTTAATAACAACCTTAACTTAATTAAATAACTAACGGTATAATCAGCTTCCGGTAGTCCCGAGCTAGATCCAAGGCGAGGAAACCGATAGTGAAACAGATCCTTCGGGCTTCTGATATCCAAACCGGGTTCTAAGCAATGTCTTCTAAAGTGGACCAGATCTGAGTGACACATTTCTGGTTCATACCGGATGATTGAATGATCTTTTTGGTAAAAGACGGTTTCCCTACGGGTAAATAATAATGATGTGCCAATTTTAGTGTGCCTGCCCAACCCATTACAATAAAGCTCATTAGGATTTGGTGACCCTTTCTAAATAGAGGGGTTACACCCACATTCAGTCCATCCCGTTTGTCTTGTAAAAATCCATGACAGTTTATTTCTCCCTCTCTCTTTCTCTCCCCCTCTCTCTCTCTCTCTCTCTCTCTCTCTATCTTTCTCATTACTCTCCTACTAAACCCACGAGCTACTGAGGTATCAAACTAGAAGCTCACAACTACACTGATTCCAACAATCAACTTTTAACCACCGAGCTAAGCAGCCTGAAATCACCTTAGATGCTAGCTAAACGTCGGGTTTCAACCACCGCCTAATCACTTACTCTTTATATCTCATTTACACACATTTACCTTTTATGCACGATTACTGGGATAAATCACAAATGTTGAGCGTCGTAGGTGGCCTAGAGACTGCGGTCTCTAGTTCCCTTCTAACAGGTTGTTCATGTTGACATGTACAAACTGGAAGGTGGCGAGGCTGACCATTGGGATGTCCATACCATCTCCTAATTGTATCATTGTTGTTTCAACATGTAATATTGTGTATCTATATAATTTATATACACACTACTATATAATGCATTCTAGATGAGTATGAAAGTAATTTTATATTTATCTAGATGAGCAATGTTGTTATTTCATACTATATGCTAAGACAAATTTAAAACAACCCATTAATACATCTAAACATTTATAAAGGTTGATCTAACTAAATATTTAATGAACTTGGGTTAACTAATTATGTGAGATCATATAATTATAAATATAAGTTTAAAAAAAAATATAAAATTTAGCATTTTAAAACATTATTTATTCAAATAATATTAAAACTAAATAAAAAAAAGCAAAACGAAAAAATATATATCATTATCTTAATCAACAAAAGTACTTGTTAATATTTATACAACCAACATGAATATATTTGAGAATAAATTTTGTAGAAAAATATCTAAAATTTGAAGGAAAACTAAAAACATTATAATAATTTCACTATTAATAAAACATAATAGTAATAACACTTGCCTAAATTTATTATGATTATAATCTAAGTGATGTATAGTATCAGTACGTTGGAAACGTCACAGTAGAAATTAACCTTATGCTTTACAATTTATTATTTTCTCATAAAAATTAAAGTTACAAAATTTTTATTTTTATATTAAAGTTATACATTAACCAACTACGTATTAATTTCAATATAAATTTCAAGTATTTCTACAACGTATAACATGTATAACACTCCATTCAACTTACAGTGTGTGACACTCGACAAACTCAGGTTGATAACTTTTATCAAACATATAATTCTACCTTAGCAAAACATTCATAAACATAATTTACTGGGTTAGTTAAATCAATTTGATGATTCGGAAACTTTTTCATTCGTTGATGTTATTTACTCATAATATTAACTATTTTGGTAAAAGCTTGCAAGCTGCGCGTAAAACGGGGTGTTAATTGGGGCATAATGATGGAGATTAGACTAGATATTGATTGGTATTGTTCCAACATGTCGCACCCCGCCTATGACGGAATTCACGGGATGCGGCGTTCATGGGGAATCATAGCGATTGAATATAGTAAATAAAGCACACACTAAATAAACTTCATTACTTGCAACAATTTATTACAACCCGAAATTTGTCTTTTAGGAATCTGATTTATTTAAATATAGATAATCCCTAATGGGCTCTAGGGTAGATTCTCTTGATATCTTGAATCTAGTATGTTGGATAATTCCTTTGGAACCCTTGACTTTAATTACCTAAAAAGCATGATTTGAAATACGTCAACAATAATTGTTGGTGAGTCTCATAGGTTTTTGAGACACCAAAATAAATAAGAAATATTTATTTAACCGAGCCAATATGTCAACTTTGAGTAAAATATTTAGTTAATATTACCATGAGCCTATAACCAAACCTTGACTGTTTTGATGAGATTGTCCCTCCCCAATGTTCACAATGCAAAACATTGTAATGAGTCTAGTTAATATGCAATCATCGTCACTACCGATAACTTGGCGCGACCAACAATCAGAGGGGGCGTCAACCCAAATAGATCTATCCATACAAACCATGGTTTTACCCTAAACTAATGGTTATAGAACAAAAGACTATCAAGTGCGTTGAAATGAATACTCGTGTAATATAATATAATACGGCTCCAAAATATGATTTGCTGATTATCATGCCTTTCCCCCAAATCATAAAGCAAGTAAAAAGGGGCTATGAGAACTCATCTGTGAGTGGGTGAAGAATTTTAGTAAATGTGACTATTCAACTTTGGATCCTAACACGGATTAATTTCATAAGTGTAAATTATCGTTTGCTTATTAATTTCACCCTTTAATCCAAGTGTGTTGGTATTCGTAGTAATTTCTATTTTAGGGCATTTTCCAAATAAATATTTTATGCATACACCATTAATATCTTGTCAAATTGAGGTTCACCTAAGTTACAAATTAATTTATTAAGTGTGCTACGAAATACAAGTTTATTAAACGTACACACTATTTTGTGATATTGATTTTCCCACAACTAATTCCAATATAGATTGACTCCTCATAATACAATTTTCCCTCCTATAGGCCTAGTAATATTTGTTTAGTACAACATTTTATCAAAGTCTTTAATGTGTTAATCCATTAACCATAAAGGTGCTAAAAGACTAGAATGTCGTTGGTCTATATTTGAGCGATTCAGCCTATTTGAGTCACTTTCAAAGCATGTTTTCGTTTAACAAACAATTTTATAAAAATCTAAAAACTCTATCAGTTGTTGCCTCTGATTCAAGATTTTCAACAAGTTATAGATCTTCTCAAAACTATTTTCCTATGATTTTATACAAATATTTTCGTACAGTGCTGTCAGTTTTGGAAAAAAATATGAAACTAGCTTTTATTAAGGGTTTTAAACACTGGATAAGGTTGTAAAATCTTAAGAAACTTATTGTGCACGTCTTATACTAATTTTACATGAAAAATCTAGTCGTGTGGGTTAATAGTTAGGAACTTATGGCTTCTACAAGGCATTACATCTTCTGGACAGATTATATATATGTATTTTTCAGACTGTTTTTGGACTGTCGACACATATTCGGAAATTATGAATTTTGGTAGTTATGTGTAATACTCATTGTACTATATCATAGACTCAAAAAGTGTCCCAAAAGCTCTATTTTTGACCAAGTTATGCCCTGTTAAAGTCACTGAGATTTTCTGACAGCATTGTTTGTTCATTTACTAGCATACTAGCATGCACAATCTTAATTCTAGCCATGTTTTAAGTACAAAGAGGACATGAGTCAGAGAATATGTCATAAATACATTTAAGGGAATATCATGAGAATGGCCCGTTGACCGAACCATTTACGAGAATAGCCCCCGGAGACGTCTCATTGGAGACGGTTCACGATTCCCAAGCCGTCTGAGGCGTCTCCCGGTGATGTCTCCGGAGACGTATTTTTTTAACAAATCATAAAAAACAAACATGATAAAACATAAAATAAACATCCAATAATTATCCATTCAGTGGATTCAAAAGATAGGGATAAACTAGTCATTCAATTAATAAAAACATAAAATAAATACATAAATTGTTACAAAGTTAAATAAGCTACACGTTAAGACGGTCCCTCATCATTTTCCAAGCAGACACGTGTTTGAATTCTTTGCACTGCTTGGATTCGTACTCTTTTTTTGTATATCTGATGGCCACGTCTTCAGGCATATCTGAAGGTACCGCTTGAAGGGTTCGATAGTGGTACCCGTTGAAGAGTTGATACTTTGTGTTCAAGTCGTTCCACTTACGGCTAAGTGATTCGATGGTTCGGTCAGAGCCTCCCACCAACCGATTGTATTCATGTAAGATTCGGTACCACTTGTTTGTTGGGTATGGGCTATCATCAACATGTTGCCACGCTGATACTAGTGCGATTTCTTGTTCCTCCGTCCAACGTTGGGGTGCCATTTTCTTTTGTATGAATGAGACGGTTTTAGGGTGGTGGTGGTGGAGGAGTCGGATGGAGTTAGGGACGGAGAATGGTATATATAGGGGGCGTGGAAAACTGAACTGTCGGACAAGAAACCGGAGACGTCTCGGGACTCATCGGAGACGTCGAACATGACACACGAGACGACTCTGGAGATGTCATGTGTAGATGTGTCATTGTTCTATTGGTTGGGACCCCAAGCCGTATCGGGAGATGCCTTAGATGGCTTGGGAATCGTGAACCATCTCCAATGAGACGTCTCCGGGGGCTATTCTCATAAATGGTTCAGTCAACGGGCCATTCTCGTGATTTTCCCTACATTTAAACACACACAATGTATCAGATCTTGGTTTTTAAGACTGTTTTCATATGATAATTTCTTAACGGGTCAACTTGGTTTTTGTTTATCTTACATTAATTTTAACCAGGCTATCACTTGGATGATTATGTAGGTATCTAAACATGATGATATGATTATTTGTGAAGTATATATTACCTTGAAATGGTCGAGAAAGCTCAGTGATGTGATAATTAACCCGAGGCTTCCAACCTTGCTTGATAGATTTTCTTTAAGTTAGTGGCATGTTTCAAGTGTTTTAATCAGAGTATGATATAGAGTTGTGTCTTACCTTATTAGGGTCTGATTAAAGGTTGAACCCTAAGCTAGGATATGGTGAGTTGGGGTCACGGTGATGGGTTACAGGGCTGGGCAGCCGGTATTTTGACAGCTTCATAGCAGAGTGCTTTGGGTGGGAGTTTGGCTCAGTTAGGGGACCACAAAGGATCAGATGGTTGTGGTTTGGTAGTGGGGGTGTGGGTGTGGGTGTGGGTGTGGGTGTTCTAATGCAGATTTATGGCTCCTTTTATAGCCATATTAACAGCTGATGAGGCACTAGTTACTGATCCCTCCAAGTACTAGTTAGTTGCTACATTGTAGGTGTCCAATCAATTAATTGTGACTTAGCACTAAATCTCCCTGATCTTAACATGTGTTTTGAGGATATGATGAGGGTGCATCCACATCTCCCTTGGGATTAATATGTGGTGATGGTTTAGTGTTTAATGTAGAGGCCTAAGATGCTAATTACTAGGGTAATCATGTCCTAGATTTACTTTTTGTGGTTGTGAGTTAATACATAGTGAGATTAATTTTATGTGGTTACTTATAATTCACTCATTTGCTATGGTTCATGGCTGGCCGAGTACCTCTCTTAGCACCATATCACTTCACTTCATTAATTGATCAAGTGTTATGTGTGTGTTGGCTGAATTTAAGTTGTCCATGTGGCCCTTTTATTTGCCTTTCACTGGTTAAGTAGTTTCACATTTTCATTGAATGGTTTGATTTGGGTTGTCCTAGTTTGTTAGAATCTTGCACTTATCCTAGGATTTCGTTAACTTCTTGATGTTGCTGAGTGGAACTTTGTTGGTTTAAAACCCGTATGTACACGTGGGTAGTAAGTGTTATTTAACGACATTTGCATGAAATAATAAGAATATATATAATGACTCTTGTGTTCATGCTTTTTGTGACCGCATATGTATTAATTTATACTAGACTCATGAGATTATTACATAAAATCGTTACTTTCTTGTTTTAAACAAGCATAAGGAAACACATGTTGTACACATAATATAACTAATTTATATAAAATAGGGACCTGATTTGCTATGTGTCACATTATCCCCCCGTTAGAAAGAATTCCGTCCCAGAATTCACTGTGTGGTAGGGGTGGATTTGAATAGTGAAGGGTATTTTTGTTTCATTTGATCTTCACGTTCCTAGGTAAACTCGGGGCCGCGCTTTGAGTTCTATCTAACTTTCACTAGTTTGATACGGCTTCGTCTCAGCTTCTGAATTTTCCAGTCGGTGACTTCAATTGGATCTTCCACGAAATGGAGCTTATCGTCGATGTGAACTTCTTGTGGTGGTATTATGAGTGTTTCATCTTACAAGCATTTCTTTAGGTTTGGCACGTGGAATGTGCTGAGTTCTTGTGGTAACTGGAGTTTATTCGCGACTGGGCCAATCCTTGCTAGAATCTCAAATGGTCAAATATATCGAGGGTTCAACTTACCACGATTCCCAAATCTGATGATGCCCTTCCATGGCGAGACTTTTAATAAGACCTTATCCCCTACTTGAAATTCTAATGGTTTCCTACGATTGTCAGCATAGCTGTCTTGTCTGTCACGTGCTTCTTTCAAACAATCCTCGATTGCAAAAATCTTGTCAGTGGTTTCATGGATGATTTCAGGTCCTGCTAACTGTTTGTCACCAACTTCTGCCCAACAAAGAGGCGATCGACATTTCCTTCAATAAAGTGCTTCGAATGTCGCGGCTCTGATGCTGGTATGATAACTATTATTGTAAGAAAATTATGCTAATGGTAGGTGTGTGTCCCAATTTCCTCCAAAATCAATGACACATGCGCGAAGTATGGCCTAGAGAGTTTGGATGGTTCTTTCACTTTGACCATCCGTCTGTGGATGATAAGCCGTACTCATCTAAACGAGTACCTAACGCTTTCTGTATGTTTGCCAAAACCTTGAAGTGAAGTGACTGTCTCTGTCATAAATGATTGAAATTGGCACGCCATGTCTTGCAACAACTTCCTTGAGATAGATTCTGGTTAACTTTTCCATTTTGTTTCTCCATGATTGGTAAAAAGTGAGCTGACTTGGTCAAGCGATCGATAATTACCCAAATAGTATCGTGACCACTAGATGTCTGAGGTAACTTTGTTATGATATCCATGGAGATTTGTTCCCATTTCCATTGTAGGATCTCAGGTTGTTGTAACAGTCCAGATGGTTTTTGATATTCTGCCTTGACCTTTTAGTAAGTCAAACATTTTCCCACATACGCTGCAATCACTCCCTTCTGTTGGAGGATTGGTTTTAGTAAAAACGTTTATGTGATCATACAAGTCTAACAAAGCTAGGTGCGGAATCCCTAGTTTGTTTACAATATGATACGAATCGAATCAAACACGCAAAAGTAACTTTTCAATCAACATCTTCATTAATAACTTGATAATGATCTTTACGATTGGGTTTACAAGTTAATAATAACCTTTCACAAATTTTAGAACCTAGAGAGAGTTTCTAGACCTGACACAAGACACAAAATGGCAAAAGTTATAAAGTTATCAAAAACTCAAGCTTATATAGTGTTCTACATTCGACCTCACGATGAGGTCGAATGAGCACCTTCGACCCAAAATAAGCTCGAACCAAGTCTTCAGTCTTGAAACTCTTCATTCAACCAACAAAAACTTACTTCGACCTGTTCATATCTACCTTCGACCTCTCGTTAAACACAAAAACACATATTATTTCAAATCCAAAGCATTAGTCGCAAATGTGCATCTACACACTCCCCCTCGACTATTGCTTGGATTTTAATTGGCGTTCATAATCAAGTGTCTTGTTCATCAGCTTGATACGTAAGTTCGTCTTCTGCTCCTTCGTCATAACTGGCTTGAAAGTTGGTTTTGTTTTCTTCTTTGCTTTCTGAATCTTCACAAACTTTCCCAGTTTGTTATCATAGTCACACCCTGCATTGACATCCCATGCGAAACACAAGCATACCACACGTTGGTATGTCAGTGCTTGTTCGCTAGCCTTCTCCTCACAGTATATCGGGTTGTAATACAACATTATGATATCCTCATGCGAACAATTAATCAACCACATAGGGTCAAAAATATGAATTTTCTTAAACTCTTCCCTCTTGTCTTTCAGTAAGATAACAGCTTCTGCGGTCTTCCAATCATAATACCACCACATGAAATCTTTGCAAAAGTGTTGTGGAATAGGCATCAACGGAATATGCTTCAACACAGTCGGTGGTTTATACTTTAACGTCACCTTGTTCAGCCCAGTTATCTGATCAATCTCTTTGTGAACTATTCTTTTAGGATACTGCGGCGTGAACACATCCCATCTAGTTCTGCTAAAGCTCTTATCTTGTCAGTCCAGAAAATACTATCATCATCAGTATTTCCACCAGGTGCTTTCTTTGAGCTTGATTCACCTGCATCTTTACCAGATTCTCTCTTCTCATACTGATACTTATCCGTATCATCATCATCACCAGTAGAACTGTCATCATCAGAACCTTCTCCAGAACCTTCACCAAAACCATCATTATCATCATCTTTCTTTTTTCTTAGGAGCATCACCGGCATCCCGATCTAAATCCTCATCATCCTCCTCTCCATCATCTTCAGACTCAGATGGTTCAAAATCAACTTGTTCTTCTTCAGGTTCTTTATCTTCCTCTCCAGCTTTCAACTGTGGAGCTTTCTCATATAGATCATCAATAAGCTTTTTCATGCTCTTATTTTTCGTTTTCATCTTTTTTGTTCTCAAGTCTCAAAGCAATGTATCTTCTTGTGTTTCTTTGTTCATGCAATAACAATGTTTGATTTTCGTCTTGAAGTTGTTTGATCTTAGCTTCCAATGCTTCTTGGGAAGACACAACAACTTCTAACATTTTCTTATCATTCTTTCTCAATTGCTCTATCTCCTGCTGTTGCTGGTTAATTACTTTCATCATTTCAGCAAGCTTCTGGCTAACTGCATCCATCACATCACCTGATACAGTAACTTGAGGTGTAGAAGCCTCAGCAACCGAAGATTTCTTCTTCTTGAACTTGATCAACACACTCTCCAAAGTAGCTTCAAAATCTGCAGTAGGATCAATTGTCGTCTCTGCAGCAAATTTCTTCGATTTCTTTACTACTGGGGATGTCATGGGTGTAGCAACTTTCGAACTACTAATCTCAGGAACTTTCTTTCTTGCAACGAGAATCTCTATCTCCCTGTCTCTCTTCTATTTTGGATTAGATCTCTTAGCCATCGACTTGAAATTTGGCTTAAGAATCTTTTCACCAGCCACTGGAGATCCAACAAAATCTAAATTCTCCAGTCCCATTTCATCTTCTTCAACAACTATTGGACTCTTCTGTCTCTGTTCTTCAATAGTCTTATTCAGACTTTCAATCTTACCAGCCTCAGTGGCCTTGGGCTTAGTGATCTTGACAGTTTCGTTTCCTGAATCCCATTCTTCATTGTCTTAAGTCTCATCAGAATCAGCAGACAACTCATCAACCAACAATGTCTTGGTTTTACCAGACTTTTTCTTTTTAGCCATGGTTTTATGTCTCTTAGGTGCAGGTGGTGCTGTTTCTTCAACAACTTTTGCTTTTCTCTTACCAGACTTAGCACCCTTGTTGATAACTTGTATTTTCCTTTTGGCTTCAAGATCAATAGCATGTAATGGATTATCTGGATCAGAATCACTACCATCATTTCTTGCTTTGTTCTCACCTGGATCCTTATAACCTGGATTAATCAAGTGACCAAATAGATTCTTATGAGTTGGTCTCTCGTTCTCTGGAATACCCTTATACGCTTTCATCCTTCTAAGCATACTCAGATTCATATGGTGCTGAACCAGAACTTGTGTTGGATCTTTCCTCAGAGTAGGATATATCTTGTCAAAGATTCTCAGCAGAAACCTTGGATACATAAGAAACTTGTCAACCTTCAACCCTTTCAACACTTTTAGCATGTGATCAAATATCATCCCTGACACGTTAAATGGTTTGTTCAGAAATAACGCAACCAATAACGAACTTATACTTCTTCTCATCACATCGTATCCACCACGAACTGGTCCGAAAACATGTAGAACCACATGTGCCAAATACTTGAATTGTGGACACAGCTTCACCTTGTGTAATAGACCATCAGTGATAGGACCATTGTATTTCATTTTGAGAAAACATTTCCTCTACTCAATCCATGAAAACTATCTGTCGGAGAATCATGCAAAATAAGTTCTTCTCGGATATCTTGTTCAGAAACAAGCACTAATTCGCCTTGTATTTTGCTTTTGATCGTTGTTTTGTTCTCCCAGAAGTCTATCACAGCATTCTCCCATAATTCTACTTGATGATCTCTGTAGATAGAGATTGGAGTAACAATAGCATATAATACTCTACGATGTCTGGGAAAATCAACAATCCCAGCAAAGGCTACGTGTTGTTTTACTTCGCCTATATACGCACAGCAGTTGTGATCTGCTTCAAAGATTAACTCTTTCGGTTTCTCTGGTTCTGCAGTCTGTTTCTCAGGATTTTGTTGTTGTTCAGCCATAATCTGCAAAACAAAAATGTTGAAAATTCGTCAAAATCGGACAAAATGTAAAATTTGATCAAAATATCTTCCTTCGACCCCATCGTGGGTTCAAATGAAGAATCATTGAGGTTTGAATGAAGGATTCTGGTTCGAAATTTGTTCATTCGACCCAAAACTCTTCCTTCGACCTATTACAGCTACATTCGACCCCTTGAGTATGGTCGAATGTGTCTGTTCATGATCAGAAATTGTCATACTTCATTTTAGTCCATTTAAACATCAAATTTTTGTTTGAGTGGCATCTAATATGGCCGATAATCAAATCCAAACCATCAATTTTAATAATCAATCAATTATCATCAGTTTTCAATCAAAAACTAGGTTAAACTAGGTTTAAACAATCGATTAACCTAATTACTGAGTTATTGATCTATTTTTTGGTCTACTCTCCCCCTAAAACTGACGATAAATGATTTACAATCATCAATTTTATCAGAAACAACACAGTTGAGGTCCAATTTCGATCCAAGGGTTTCGGTCAAAAATACAAGGATTATGATCTGATTATCCATGGAATACCTGCAATTTTGGTGTTAAAATGATTAGAAGAGACTCAGGAACACAATGGTATAGGCTATAAATCAAGATGAAAAATTCCTCCTTAATCAGATTTAAAAAAAAAAAAACATTTGGAATGGGGATCGAATGAGGAAAGTGATATATATAGGAGTGTACATTCGACCTGTTTCGGGGTTCGAAGGAGAAACTTTTGCTTCCTTCGACCCTACTGAAAGGCTAGAATGAAAACTAGGCTCGAATGAAAGATTTCAAAAGAACACTCTCCTTCGACCTTTTTAATAGGTTCGAATGTAGCCTTATTTGTTCCTTCGACCCATCGAAGGGGCAAATTGTCACACCCCGACTTTTCCCTCGTCGGATGCGACGTTTGGTGCCTTTGCCAGCGCAGCGGAAAGATGCATCTAAGACTCTTATTTCCAGAACGCCATTGCTAACCCTCTAAGATCCCCGGTCCCAATATGCCGACTACTCCAACCGTGCCGTTACCAAAGTTTAAACCTGAAAGACATACTTAAAAAGTCAACATAAAGCTGGTGAGTTCATAAGTTTTGCATAAATAATTCCACAAGTTTTTATAAAAGAGTTTCCATAAGTCTGAAAAGATCATTCCCGTTAATACTATGTCATAAGAACGTTAGCTAGACGTTAAGTGTTTTTACTACTACGGTTGGGAACCCATTACTAAACCGGTATAAGTGTTGAAGCCAGCCCAGACGGACGGGATTACCGATGCCTCGGCAACCCCAAAGTGTTAGAGACAATATGCACCCGCCCGGCTCCCAGCCGTCGGGTGGGGTTTGTAAGGCCCAATAGATCTATCCACATTTCCCTCGTTGTGCATCCCCGCACATTCATGGTTTCCCCCTGGGACTTTCCATAAAAGCCGTATAGTAATATAAAGTGCCCATAGTATAACATGATCTTTAAAACGATGTAAGTAGTACTCATGTTTCTTTCCCGAATGTAAAACCAGTAACAGCAGGGCCGTGACACTCACGCACCCATTTCATTTTTCAAAAACTTGTTCGTTTGGAATTCCTCAGGTTTTCATAAAAGAAGCATGTCTTCCACCCCGTAAACATTTATAAAACAGTAAAAAGTGGGGTCATGAACTCACCTCAATTTCCATGCTAAGCTAGCAAATAAAGTCCAAGCCTCGACCGGCTTCCTCGTGCCCTATTACAACAAAGGACACCTTAAAGTCTAACACATATAAACCTAGCCTATAATCCGGCTAAAAGGTAGTTTATCCAACTATCTAGACTCGTGTGTATAACTCGAGTACTAATATGCTTTAACTCGACGAACCGATCGTGACTTATCTTACTTATGCGTTAACACACGACATAGTACCCAAGTTGCGCACTCGTCACTATTCGTGTGCACACCACGTTGGACTATATTATGAAACGTATAACTTATCCCGAGCCGTAGCTCGTCTTATAATTATATTTTAAGAAAAATATTCTTTGATGAAAATATAAGTATAGTTATTTAAAATCGATTAATAACAATATCGCTTCTTTTCCAATCTTTAAAGGTTTCGAACATAATTTTATAAAATTCTTTCCTCCAATACGCTGAGCGTTTTGTAATTCAAAACCGTTAAAATAGAAATGTTTTAGTTACTAAAATCTTTAAAGGTTGACGCAATTGACGCTCAGTAGATATTATGTATTTGTTTTGGAAACATTGTTCGACGTTTGTATTTAATGTTGCAAGAAATCATTTATCAAAAACCTTTTCGCGATATTGTAGAAAACTACATTTGTCAAAATACTTGAAGATTGTTTATAATGAAATATACAAGGAATATCGCCTTCGTTTACGCTTATAAATTTTATAAAATTTCGACAGAGTTTCCTCTGTTTTTGTACAAACCAGGCAACACAAGTCGCCTACAATTTTCCCAAAAATCAATATCAAACACAGATTCACATTTTGTTTATCCGCAATTCTAAATCAAACGAGACTTATACGTTTCAACACTTATATAAATACTTTACATAACCGTATACATACATAAGTATATACACGCAATGTAGTCCAACACATTAGTCCGATATCGACGTTTAATAACCCAAAGTCACGCTTTATTAACAAGCTACGGTTTATATTTGTCGTTACATATATATATATATATATATATATATTTTCGGTTCGTTAGCGAGTAAGTCGTTTATACTTATATATATTTTAGAAATATATATATATAAATAATAATTCATCAAAATAAGCACGAGTTAGTTATACCGAAGCTACGCGCACGCCTTGATCTACGAGTTGACTGCACCGACCCGACATCGACTCGGACCGCGCATTGACTGACCTCCCCAGATCTGACCCGGGTTGACCAGATTTGAAGTGAGGCCCAACATCCAGAGACGAACTCACAATTGACTCGGTTTGACCGAGTTTGACCGGTCACGAAACAAGATCCATGAACTGACTCACAACCCGGACCAAGATCTGGCCCGAACCACGATCTTAACCTGCAGCTACTAACATCAACACCCGCCAGATGCTAAGCCTGTTTTCGAGCCAATGGATCTGCATCGTTGTACTCGTCTGCAACACCAAGCCAGCAACCACTACCAACCTGCCAAGACAACCACCACCTACCTGCAACTACCTCCACCTGAACAACCTTTGACCGGACCACCACAGCTGGAACCAACCCGAGACCCTATAACCATCCTCCCTGCAGCCTTGAACCACCAACCGAACACCCAAACACTAAACAACAACCGAGCACCACCTCCTCCACCGCCGTCATCCTTCCCGACCACCATAACCCGCCACCACGAAAGCCCATCTGACCCGAGTCTCTGCTGCACCCCAACCCCTAACACGACCAGTCCTCAGCCTGATTTGCGCTCAAAAACACGCGCCGCCCCTGCTCCCTTGAACCACCACTGTCTCAGCCCTAATCGGGCTTTAAAAAGCCACCGCCGCCGCCACCTGTAACCATGGTGGTTGGCCGGCTTGTTTTTGAGGAGAAGGAGAGAGAGATGCGGGATGGATTGTGAGAGAGAGACTGAACGAGAGAGAGAGAGGTGAGGGAGAGAGTTTTAGAGAGAGAGTAGAGAGAGAGAGAGATGGCAGAGATTTGAGGGGGGGGGGGGTGTTTGGCTGCGGGTTTGAAATGAAGAAGGAAGGGGATAAGTTTCATTTTATAGCTAGGGTTTAATGGTAGGTAGGTTAATACCGCGTATCTAACCCGTTTTAAACGTAAACGTCTCGGTTTAGATTTAGGCTCGATAATTAATTATAAAAGTAGTCGGTTTTGTTCGAAATACAAAACCGAGCATAAATATAAATATCTTCGATGTCCGACGCATGTTTTCAGAACACGCGTTTAAATCGCGTTAATTTAACCGGTCGCAGTTTCGATTGTAAAAACGGTCAGTAAACTTCCGAAACTCAATAATTAACAATATTATTAATAAATATTTAATTTTTAATAACAAAAATCACGTCGGTGTAGATCGGAAGTTGCGGGGTGTCACATCCTCCCCATGTTACAGAAATTTTGTCCTCAAAATTTGAGGTAGGATATCATCCAAGAACGAATGGTAGTATAATAAAATGGTCAACGGACTTTCCGGTACAAATGGCACGAGATAAATTTCCATAATCAAATGAATGCAAAGTGTAAACAATAACTCTGTCAACAAACACTATTGACGCACCTCAAACGAAACAACTAGTGCACCAACTTTTTCATTACACACCACAGGGTGTGTAATTATTTAAGGCAATAACAAACAAGTTGATGAAAGTGAGACATGTCGATAAAATCATTCGTTATTCCAAGTCGATTGAATATTCACCGCAAGGTGCTGTATCAAATTCCAACAATTCGATTCAACTGAAACGTCGACTTTAAAGAAACTCGTTGACGAAGTATCAAAGGATTCATTGCCCACAATGGCCTGACATAGCAAGACTAGAAGACAAACATTACGAGCAACGTAATGATAAAGCAAATCATTAATGAAACAATTGTTTGATGCGAAGCCCTACAATGGACCTTCACAGATTTAAAGAATCCAAACATACAATAGTTGACACATGTACAAAAATATGTGTCTAATTTGGTGAAAAGAATAAGGAATCAACAAAAATTAAATTCCTTTACGATTGAATGTTGAAGGCCACGAATACAAAAGAAGAGAGATGTAAATCGTACTCAAAAGATATAACTAGGTTCTACAACATGAACCTTAGAAGCTCAAGAAACAAGATCATCAAGATCTTAAACTGGTTTAAGAAAAGCAAGGTCACGAATGACACGAACAGGGGAGAATCGACAATCACGTCCGTAACAACGAAATAATGAAAAACCCTTATCCATTACTTATATATATAAATATATATACAACAACACATAGGATACCCTCATGATAGAATTTCTTAGAACTATCAGGTGCCTGTAAATTTGCAATAACGTGACGTCTACGTTATCAAAAATTTACCTCACCAGATCATCCTATTAACCTCCATCATAAGTTGTATCACGAGCACTCGTCACATTCATATCATAACACGTATATATATACAACATAATATAATGTTCGTCGTGTGCGCCACCTTTCCGAGTGCTCTTCCCGTCCGCATTCCCGCTTCGCAGCATCATCAGCAAAACGAGGTGCCTCATCAAGACGCCTTCGGCCCAACCCGACCTTGATGACATAGCATACTCCGAACCAGGGATGTGAGACCGCAGATGCTGCAACGATCCCTTTGCCAACTCGTCCAACTAACGCGACACGTGTGAGCGTTCTAGATACGTCCAAGCTTGAGTCGACAACCATCGGCGATACGTACTATATATACTTTACATAAATGCACGTAGTATACAACAAGTAGATTGTTCCTCATACCAAGAAACAATGACTCAGCTAACTCTATGTGAATAACCGCTCTGAAGTCTAAAACGATGACTCGCCAGTCACCAGTGAGGTATCCCTAGCCACCACGTGTTATTATCCCTTCTATATACCACTATAGAAAATACCGACTTCCTATTAACATAAGAAAATAATCGTTCCTTGTGCCGAAGGAATGTACGCTGAGCTAGTGTGATACACTAATAGTCATGCAACAGATTTGGCAACGGTTGGAATTCCAGTTCCTAGGCGTTCGTACTAAATATCATGTCTTAGAAATTTTGGTCCCAACTTCAAAACAAACTCAGGTTAAAGCCTAGATATCTACCCAGACACCTAGTTCGCTAAAACCTATGGCTCTGATACCAAACTGTCACACCCCGACTTTTCCCTCGTCGGATGCGACGTTTGGTGCCTTTGCCAGCGCAGCGGAAAGATGCATCTAAGACTCTTATTTCCAGAACGCCATTGCTAACCCTCTAAGATCCCCGGTCCCAATATGCCGACTACTCCAACCGTGCCGTTACCAAAGTTTAAACCTGAAAGACATACTTAAAAAGTCAACATAAAGCTGGTGAGTTCATAAGTTTTGCATAAATAATTCCACAAGTTTTTATAAAAGAGTTTCCATAAGTCTGAAAAGATCATTCCCGTTAATACTATGTCATAAGAACGTTAGCTGGACGTTAAGTGTTTTTACTACTACGGTTGGGAACCCATTACTAAACCGGTATAAGTGTTGAAGCCAGCCCAGACGGACGGGATTACCGATGCCTCGGCAACCCCAAAGTGTTAGAGACAATATGCACCCGCCCGGCTCCCAGCCGTCGGGTGGGGTTTGTAAGGCCCAATAGATCTATCCACATTTCCCTCGTTGTGCATCCCCGCACATTCATGGTTTCCCCCTGGGACTTTCCATAAAAGCCGTATAGTAATATAAAGTGCCCATAGTATAACATGATCTTTAAAACGATGTAAGTAGTACTCATGTTTCTTTCCCGAATGTAAAACCAGTAACAGCAGGGCCGTGACACTCACGCACCCATTTCATTTTTCAAAAACTTGTTCGTTTGGAATTCCTCAGGTTTTCATAAAAGAAGCATGTCTTCCACCCCGTAAACATTTATAAAACAGTAAAAAGTGGGGTCATGAACTCACCTCAATTTCCATGCTAAGCTAGCAAATAAAGTCCAAGCCTCGACCGGCTTCCTCGTGCCCTATTACAACAAAGGACACCTTAAAGTCTAACACATATAAACCTAGCCTATAATCCGGCTAAAAGGTAGTTTATCCAACTATCTAGACTCGTGTGTATAACTCGAGTACTAATATGCTTTAACTCGACGAACCGATCGTGACTTATCTTACTTATGCGTTAACACACGACATAGTACCCAAGTTGCGCACTCGTCACTATTCGTGTGCACACCACGTTGGACTATATTATGAAACGTATAACTTATCCCGAGCCGTAGCTCGTCTTATAATTATATTTTAAGAAAAATATTCTTTGATGAAAATATAAGTATAGTTATTTAAAATCGATTAATAACAATATCGCTTCTTTTCCAATCTTTAAAGGTTTCGAACATAATTTTATAAAATTCTTTCCTCCAATACGCTGAGCGTTTTGTAATTCAAAACCGTTAAAATAGAAATGTTTTAGTTACTAAAATCTTTAAAGGTTGACGCAATTGACGCTCAGTAGATATTATGTATTTGTTTTGGAAACATTGTTCGACGTTTGTATTTAATGTTGCAAGAAATCATTTATCAAAAACCTTTTCGCGATATTGTAGAAAACTACATTTGTCAAAATACTTGAAGATTGTTTATAATGAAATATACAAGGAATATCGCCTTCGTTTACGCTTATAAATTTTATAAAATTTCGACAGAGTTTCCTCTGTTTTTGTACAAACCAGGCAACACAAGTCGCCTACAATTTTCCCAAAAATCAATATCAAACACAGATTCACATTTTGTTTATCCGCAATTCTAAATCAAACGAGACTTATACGTTTCAACACTTATATAAATACTTTACATAACCGTATACATACATAAGTATATACACGCAATGTAGTCCAACACATTAGTCCGATATCGACGTTTAATAACCCAAAGCCACGCTTTATTAACAAGCTACGGTTTATATTTGTCGTTACATATATATATATATATATATATATATATATATATATAGGGGAGGGTTATCTTGAGAACGCTAAATATTGTGAGAACCGTGAGAACAAGTAAATGAGTTTTCTTTCCAAATAATTCACCTTTTCTTGCAAAAACACTTTCAAGTTAACTTTTTACACATGTGTAAATGAAACAGTTTACACATGTTTAAACAGTAAATTTACACATGTGTAAAAACAAATTATTTTCGTATACATTTGAATTTTTACGCGTAAATTGTGTTTTTGGGATTGTCTTTTAGTAATAAAGACAAGTGTAAAAAGAAATTTTGAATTTGAATGGTTTTAGATGCCGTTCTCACGGTTCGCACGAAATATAGGTGTTCTCAAATTAACTTTCCCCTATATATATATATATATATATATATATATATATATATATATATATATATATATATATATATATATATTTTCGGTTCGTTAGCGAGTAAGTCGTTTATACTTATATATATTTTAGAAATATATATATATAAATAATAATTCATCAAAATAAGCACGAGTTAGTTATACCGAAGCTACGCGCACGCCTTGATCTACGAGTTGACTGCACCGACCCGACATCGACTCGGAACGCGCATTGACTGACCTCCCCAGATCTGACCCGGGTTGACCAGATTTGAAGTGAGGCCCAACATCCAGAGACGAACTCACAATTGACTCGGTTTGACCGAGTTTGACCGGTCACGAAACAAGATCCATGAACTGACTCACAACCCGGACCAAGATCTGGCCCGAACCACGATCTTAACCTGCAGCTACTAACATCAACACCCGCCAGATGCTAAGCCTGTTTTCGAGCCAATGGATCTGCATCGTTGTACTCGTCTGCAACACCAAGCCAGCAACCACTACCAACCTGCCAAGACAACCACCACCTACCTGCAACTACCTCCCCTTGAACAACCTTTGACCGGACCACCACAGCTGGAACCAACCCGAGACCCTATAACCATCTTCGCTGCAGCCTTGAACCACCAACCGAACACCCAAACACTAAACAACAACCGAGAACCACCTCCTCCGCCGCCGTCATCCTTCCCGACCACCATAACCCGCCACCACGAAAGCCCATCTGACCCGAGTCTCAGCCCTAATCGGGCTTTAAAAAGCCACCGCCGCCGCCACCTGTAACCATGGTGGTTGGCCGGCTTGTTTTTGAGGAGAAGGAGAGAGAGATGCGGGATGGATTGTGAGAGAGAGACTGAACGAGAGAGAGAGAGGTGAGGGAGAGAGTTTTAGAGAGAGAGTAGAGAGAGAGAGAGATGGCAGAGATTTGAGGGGGGGGGGGGTGTTTGGCTGCGGGTTTGAAATGAAGAAGGAAGGGGATAAGTTTCATTTTATAGCTAGGGTTTAATGGTAGGTAGGTTAATACCGCGTATCTAACCCGTTTTAAACGTAAACGTCTCGGTTTAGATTTAGGCTCGATAATTAATTATAAAAGTAGTCGGTTTTGTTCGAAATACAAAACCGAGCATAAATATAAATATCTTCGATGTCCGACGCATGTTTTCAGAACACGCGTTTAAATCGCGTTAATTTAACCGGTCGCAGTTTCGATTGTAAAAACGGTCAGTAAACTTCCGAAACTCAATAATTAACAATATTATTAATAAATATTTAATTTTTAATAACAAAAATCACGTCGGTGTAGATCGGAAGTTGCCGGGTGTCACACGAATGAACAAATGGAAAAACTGAAATTTTTACCAAATCTCAAAATCGAATCCCGTTTAAACTTTTTCTAACACTCTCATTTTGCATTTAAAGAGCACAAAACTCAAATGGTCAGCCAAACTTCAGAAAATCACCATCAATCTCCATCGGTTATCAAAAATAAAACAGAAATGTAAAATCTTTTGGATTTTCTGAAATTTTTGTTAAAACACACCTAGAATCTTTTTGAGTTTTTGACATTTTTGAGAATAAATGAAAAATGCAGAAATGTAAACACAAAGCAGTAAATGTTTTGTGATTTTCGGTAAGAGGATCATATCAGTTTTTTAGAAATCTGATCACACCGTTGATCTTTAGTGTTTATTATCATTAAAGACAATGTGTGATCAAGCAATTCCTGATATTGTTATTCACATAAGCTTTCATGCAGACTGTTATGCAGTGCTTGATACGGCTATTTATATTATAAACAACATTGTCTGTGGTTCCCACGCACACGACATACTCCCGTATCAAGGAAATTTTGCACAAAGACTCATTGTAACGCGTGATTATGCTTTCGTTATCTGTAATTTACAAGGTATTGAGGCACAGAGGTGTACAGGTTAGCAACTCAATGCTACAAAGTAACTTATGCACTCTACCAGGTTGAGGGCGTATATCAATCACGATTTGCATCAATGATTAGATACGATGCATTAGATAATCTTTGATTATCGTCATACATTGAAAGTTCCTCAATTCGGTAACTTTAGGTTTTGGCACTAAAGCTCTTTTATAAAGATACCCTGTCTGATCTAGGCCCGTAAAACCTTACAACAAAAGATTAGATAGGCTATCCCCGGATAACTAATAATATAACGACCCGAAACCAACGAATTTTGTACAAAAACCCTATCAAACGAAATTACGGTACCAAGACCATATGCCCATGAAGTGTTCATCCACAAAACAATTCGTTTGATATGTATGTATCAGGCACGCAGTAATAAGTCTACGAAGCCTATCAGCATATCACATAGATTCAACACATGACTTATATAACATCTCAAATCTTTAGCAAGTATCAGATCCCCACTGATGTACAATCATTTCCTCTTCTAATCCTGGAAAATCATTTTGGGTTTTTTTTCTCATTTTTATGGCTTTTTAGATTTTTCAATGTTTTTGGTTTTTCTGAAAATCTAAAGACTCCCCCTAAAATGTAAATACATATTTTTGGATTTTTGATTTTTCTATAAAAACAGTAAAAACTAAAAATAAAGTGATAAACCCAGGTTATGGTCAATCTTGTTTTTCTTTTACACCATTAGCTTTTAATAAAAATTCGAATATTGTTCTATCAAAAGCTTTGGTAAAAAGATCAGCACGTTGGTAATCAGTGTGATTTTGACCATGTCAATCAACCCTTTAGCATAACAATCACGGATAAAGTGATACTTAATCCGGATATGTTTAGCTTTTGAGTGATTGTTCATGTCTTTCGTGAGTGCTATGGCAGCTTCATTATCACACTAAATTGGGGTTTTAAGATATTGCAAACCGTAATCTCTCATCTACTGTTGAATTCACAGAACCTGTGAGCAACAACTAGGGGCTGCTACATATTCTGCTTCACAAGTAGATAGAGCGACCGTCGTGTGCTTCTTACACTACCAGGTCACAAGTCTACTCCCAAAGAATTGGCATCCAGCTGTTGTGGATTTACTGTCTTTGTCACAGCCACCGAAATCTGCATCATTGAAAGCATCAAAGTCAAATTTATCATAATTAGGGTACCATAATCCTCTCGACGGACAACCCTTCAAATATCTAAGGATTCATTTGACAGATGTAAGATGACTCTGTTTCGGCTTCGATTGAAATCGTACATAGAGACATGTTTCGAACATAATGTCTGGACGAGATGCAATAAGGTACATAAACGATCCGACAATGGCTCGATAAGTGAATGGATCAATGAGCTCCCCCTTAGCATCAACTCCAATCCCGTGATTAGGTTGTAATTGGGTATCAATAGGCTTGGAATCTTCCATCTAGAATCAGCTCCAGACGTCAGATACGTATTTCGTCTGATGGATGAAAATTCCCGTTGGCAATTGGTCCACCTGCAAGCTTAGGAAAAACTGCATTTCTCCCATTGCACTCATCTCGAACTTCTCCTGCATTACTGTTTCAAATTCTCTGTACAAAAGTTCGTTTGTTGAACCAAAGATAATATCGTCAACATATATCTGAACAAGAAGCAAGTCACCCTCAGTTCTTTTCGTGAACAGGGTACAGTCAACCAAACCTCGTTTGAATCCCTTAGAAAGTAGGTACGTACTCAACTCCTCATACCATTGGAGTGGAGCTTGGTGCAACCCGTAAAGTGCCTTGTTTAGAACATAAACCTTATCCCAGTGGATAGGGTCTTCTAAGCCTGGTGGTTGACCAACGTAAACCTCTTCCTTGACCACACCGTACAAAAATGCACTCTTAACATCCATTTGATACACCTTAAATTTCTTGTATGAGGCAAACGCTATAAACATTGGGATAGCTTCTATACGTGCCACAGGTGCATAAACTTTGTTGTAGTCGATTCCTTCAGTTTGACTAAAACCTTTAACAACATGTCGAGCTTTGTGTCGTACAATAAAGCCTCGAACATCCTTTTTACACTTAAACACCAATTTTGTTCCAATCTTCTTTCTTCCAAGAGGTAAATCTGTAAGTGTCCAGACTCCAAGCTTCTGAAACTGCAACAATTTCTCTTGCATCGCTTCACCCCAAGCATCATCCAATAAAGAGTCTTTGTATGTCCGCGGCTCAACATGCGATACATAACAAGCAAAGGCCCAATCATTCTGACAACCAGATTTTTGAATTTTAGCATAGAGGGCTAGAGCTCTGTGGTTATCATGTGAGGTTGCACGACGAAGTTGTCCTCTAGTCATGACACTGCTTCCTGGATCACCAATAACTTGCTCAAGTGGATGAATATGATGTATCCGAGATTCTGGATAATCAGGAACTTGAACTCCAGTTTGAGTAGTTAGATTTTCTGCTGCATCCAGATCATTACCCAAATTTGAAGATGAAGCAACATCTGGATTAGGATTCACTAGTGGTTCCTCCATTGCATGATCTAGAATAGCTTCACTTGTGGCATCATCATCATCTTCCGATTCTGATGAATTAAGAGTAGTCGAAGCTTCTTGGAACAGTTCCTCTTCATTAACAGGAACATTGGTATTATTAGAAGCTGTTTGAGGAGTTACGGTGATCGGACGCACCAACGGTGAAGTCACTGCGTTTTCACACTCGTAATAAAGTCTTAATATAGCCTCTTCAACCAAGTTATCTAGATTGAATTATTCAAAGAAGTCTTTATAATCAAACATCCAATCTGGACCACTTCGCTTTACATTCGGAGTATATCATTGAACTTCAACGTTAGCCCACTCCTCTACCTGACGAGTTCGTTTGTTGAATACCCGTTTGAGGGGGTTGCATATCCAACAAAGAATCCCTCTTCAGCTTTCGGTACAAACTTCTCAGATGGCTTTAACATTGTATAAGGTGTTCCAAATGGTTCTAGATACTCTAAATTTGGCTTTCGTCTATTCAACAGTTCATAAGAAGTTTTGCCAAACTTCTTCGCTGTTAATACACGATTCAATGTGTAACAAGCTGCGTAAATAGCTTCATTCCAGAACATTACTGGAAGATTAGAATCCGCAAGCATTATTCGTGCCGTCTCGATTAGAGTCCTGTTTTTCCTTTTAGCAACACCGTTCTGTTGTGGAGTGTACGAAGCACTATTCATGATGAATTCCTTTGTTTTCACAAAGTGCATCCATTTGAGTATTCTTGAACTCCGTCCCGTTGTCACTAAGAATTCTTTTAATCTTCAATCCGTAAACATTCTCCAAACGGGTGAACATAACTTTCAAATTGTTAAATGTGTCGCTTTTGTGTTGCAAGCACATTACCCACGAAAATCTTGAGTAATCATCAGTAACAACTAGACAGTAAAGTTCTCCAGCATGACTTTTACGCTTGACAGGTCCGAAAAGGTCCATATACAAACGTTCAAGTGGCATATCTACATAATTCAATTTCTTCGGTTTGTGGGATTGTTTGTGCTGTTTGCCCTTTTTGCAGCTCACACATTTGTCATTGAGATGAAAATGTTTTACGTTAACCACTTCTACAAGCCCATTCTTCACCAATTGATTCATTTTTCTGAGGTGAATCTGTCCCATCCTCCCGTGCCACATAATCGATTCTTTCTCTGTAGCCTTGGATAGAAAACATGTAACTTAACCCTGGGTTGTCATCGCCTTGCTCATATCAAGAATATACAAGTTGTTTACTCTTGGTTCTCTCAGCATAATCCACTCTTTTGGAATCACGAAGCCGGGTTTCAGAATATAGAAAGATTTTACATCAAAGTGTACTGAAAACTGCTTGACACTAATCTGACTGACACTTAACAGATTACAATCAATTTGCTTCACGTAAGATATTCTCTCAAAGCTTACGATCCCATTGCTCACACTTCTTTCCATAGTAATATAACCTCTTTTATTACCCCCAAATTCTACATATCCTCCATTCACATTCTTTATGTCGAATAACAGCATTAAGTCCCCTGTCATGTGCCAAGAAGCTCCACTGTCTACAATCCAAAGACTGCTAATAGGGCCAGGTGGAGCTCCCTCCACCAAACAAAGAAGTGATTAGATTTTTCGGGGGACCCAAGCCTGCTTGATCTTGCGTCTTTAAACGTTAAGCTTCAAAGAATCTTTTTCAACCACTTTTGGTTTAGAATCGATCTTTTCTGATCATTCAAACCTTTCTCTTCTTTCACATTAGCAGTTGAGGTGGAAGCACCCGGAGAACCAACCGGTGAACAAGTTGTTCAGAACGTTTTAGAATCTTAATCTAAGACTTTTGAGTCACGGCAGGTTTCTTAGTCTCGTTCTCAAACGAAACTTTCTTGGTTACCTTCTCTGATTTAACAGATTTAGGTCCAACTTGTGACTTAACAGCATGTTTAGGAACAACCTTTTGTCTGTCGGTTGTTGAGTTCACCACTGGTTTCTTTAAGTGTTTCTCCATGGCAATCTTGTTTCGATGATCATAGACAACTTGACGACTTTCCCTCTTTTGAAAATATCGACTTTGATTGTAAAAAGGTGGTCTTTGAGGGATAAAAGGTCGTTGTGGATATCTATGATTATCAACTGGACTTTGATATGGTTGCCTATGCTCAACTTCGTGCCTCTTATGTAGCACATACGGACAGTGAGCAAGTAAATGCCCCCTCTCTCCGCATTTGTAATATGCATGGTACTCTTCAAATACATTCTTAGCTCCCGGCTTAGCATATGAGGTGATCGGAAATTGATTATCCACACATCTTCATCTCAAACTCATTTCATTGGAGCTGGGTCCTTTGAGTAAGCCGTCTCTAGAAATGCATTCGCCTTTTCCTTAGGCTTGATGAATTCAGTGACATGAACCTTAGGTTCTTTTGGAGTATCACAATGTAATTTCTTCAAAAGTTCTGGAGGAAAGTCATTGGTCCTTTTATGTTTAGGAAACCAAATTGTACTTTCCTGCCAGATTTTGTCAATTTTTGAATAATTCGCAAATTTAATCGGATACTCCTCGTCAGAGATGATCTTATCGGATCCTCTCATCCGATAGAAAAATTGACAGGTTTGTCTACTGAATCATCTTTCTCAATCTTTTTCACATTATTAGTAACTAATTGATTCTTTCGATGGGCATTAGCCTGAGGATGAGAAAAATGGGAAGGTGAAACTGGTTCATTAGTGATAATATGATTTTCCAAAGGAGCATCACCACCTTCTTTTGGTTTCTCTTCTTCAGTGTCCGAATCATCAGTCACTAGAACCACTCCCTCATCATTAAGTCCTAGAATCGGTCTCACATCAGAGTGTGGATAACCAATACTTGAAGTATTGGATTCATTGTCTGATATGGAGTCCGACCTAACTGAACTCTCAGGTGTTTCTATGTTGATATTATGGTTCTCAAACAACACTAGAGATGGAACAGATTTGTAGTTTGCACTACCGGACTGTGATGGTTCCTCTATAATGTTATCAACAACATAAGCAATGTGCTTATAACTCTCCAACTTCTTATTGACTTTTTCTGCAAAACACTTGATAGTTGCCATTTCTAGTTTAGTATTTTCAAGTTCATTTATGTAGTTGTTAATGGCAAGTTGTTTTAAAGCAAGGGTTTTCTTTAGTTCAGAAATGTCTTTCTTATACCCTTCAAGTGTTTTGTTAAACTCAAAAGAATCCTTACGATGAGACTGAATGTTGATTCTAGCACTCTCAAGGTTAACCCAGAGTTGCTTGTTTTCCTCAGTCAGTCTATCGTAAGTACCACAATACTTATCACTGTTCATGTAAGTTGTGGATTCAGAACATACCGGTTTTGGAGCATCAGTCATAGCCATCAAAGCAAAATGAGCCTCCTTTCCTGCAAAGAACTTGGAGTAGTCAATTTTGGTGAAGGCATCATCAACGATACATGATTTCCTGGTCATCAAGACATCTACTTCAGCTAACAACTGATCAATATCATCATCCAAAGAATTAGCAATCCCTTCTGAATAAGCTTCACTCTCAGAGTCAGAATACACAGATTCGGGTTCATCAGGAACTTCAGTGACAGAGTCAATAATAGTTCCAGAAACCTTCTCTTCAGTAAGCTCTTCAATCTTCTCAGCAACAGAAACAGGAGTATGTTCAATTATCTACTCAATCACTACCTCAGACACCTTCTCAGACTCCAAAACTACTTCATCTATCACCGGCTCCTCAATATCCACCTTATTAGCATAACAAGCTCCATTCCTAGTAGTGATCTCCTCAACTCCCAATTGCATCCCCGTCCAGTTATAACCCTCATCCTTTTGTATCACCAAAGACTGATTTTGGGTATCGGTTTGTGTTTGGCTATTTGGTGTGGAAATAGGAATAGTGGTTCTGGTTGGGTTATTTGGAGTTTGAGTTTGAGTTTGGTTCGGTGTAGTTGTTTATCTAGTGTTGATGTGTTGTGTGGTGTTTTGTCTGTATCCGTGATTGTTGTGTTGTGGATAGGTGTTGTTGTTTTGGCTCTAGTTGGTTACCTGGTCCTGTGATTGGCGGTTTTGATAGTTTGAGTTAAAAGGATTTCTATTACCTTGTTGCATCGGTTGTGTGCATTCTCTCTTGAAATGACCTCTACCACCACAATTGAAACACGTAACTTTTGCTTTGTTGAAGCCGTAAGTGGTATTCGGTGAGGTTGCCAAATCGGTTCTACTTGTTTTTTTAATAAACTCAGTCGCCCTTCTCATCACACTGGCGAACGCCCATTGAATGTCAATCAATTCCATCTCCTCTTAATCAATTTGGGCATAATCTTCATTGGTCAAATTATTATTCCCAATTTGACTAGCCACCAGTCCATTATAAGATGCAACCATTGCAGAAACCAAAGAAATGTGTTGCTGAGCAACTTCAACTATGACATTGTTCATGTTAGAAGTCTCTAACATGATTGGACTTTGGCTTGAAGAAGCTTGTGATGTGTTAGGAACATAAGATTGTTGTTGAGGTGTATTAGATGAATACCATGCAGTAGACATTTGAGGTTGTGGTGGAATTTAAGAATTTGTGGTGTAGTTTGGGGGATAAGTTGGTGTTTGTGCAAGATAGTTAATTGGTTGTCTTGGAGGTTCAATAACACTCGACACACAAGCTATATGTGGCGCAACATTACCTGCCACACTTGAACTGGACACAGAAGTAGATGAAGAGGCATGATATAATTCCGGGTTTTATGGAAATTGTGATCGCCTATCTTGCAATACTTCAATCTGTTAGTTCCAATACGGTGGTAATGCATCAACAAACTTATCAACCAATTCGGACATAGGAATCTTAATGTCATAGTTTGACAATTCAGTCAAAAGATGGCAATATCTCGGAATGAATTCCTTCAAAGTCTCATTTCCCACATAACTAAATTTCTCAAATACTTTCTTTAGTTCTTTCATCTTCAATCTCCTCGTCTTGTCATTTCCATCATGCCTGTTCTTCAACATATCCCAAAGCTGCTTAAAAGTGGTACATGATCCAAACTGGTGAAGTAGATCAGTAGTCAAAGCCTGAGATAGTTGCGAGAAAGCCTTATTCTCGATAGCAAACTTCTTCTTTTCATCTTCAGACAAACCGTCAAGTGGAATCGGTTCACCTGAATTTTCCAAGCATGGGGCAACATACTCTTTTGCTATCATCTGCCACGCCTTAGTTCCTTCAAGTCCCATACCTTCAAGATGTATCTTGAACTTCTTCTTCCACTCATTGAACTCTGCCATATCCATGAGCTTTGTAGGGCGATTTCCACTACCTGAAGACAAATCATTTATTAGAGTAGAAATAGCATTAGTGGTTTGAGAGTGTACCGCTACTGCTGCAACGCCCCAATAATATGCCGTTGGCTGCTGTGGAGATTGAGAAACAGATGGTATCGAACAGCTCATCGCAAGATAATTGATCGGCTGGGATGACTAAGTGTTCATCTTTTGAGAGGCTACATCCCATGGATTCATCGGAACATGATGTTGTGATGTTGTTGCTGGTCTTGGTGTCGTCGGAAATCCCCAAATGTTTTCCATAATGTGCAAGATGTAAACACTTACAAAAATTTCCTAAAAATAGCTACGTTCGACCTCTGATGAAGTAACATGGGTTTAAAGGAAGGATTTCCTAGGTTCGACCCTCTAAATCAGACTCGAAACTGAAAATGAAACACACAAGACTCACGTTCGACCTCTAAAAATCTTCGTTCGACCTCCCGGTTGGTCGAAGGAGCAACAACAGGTCGAATGTACAAACAACACACAAACAAAGTCTTGGTTCGACCTAAAATAACCTAGGTTGGACCAAAAACTCACACGTTCGACCTAAACTCTCTCTGGTTCGACCTGATTCATTTGAAAAACGGTTATTCTTTGAAAATCAATTATTTTGATCCAAATTTTTCTAAAGTTTAACAATTTTGATGATCTTTATCAGGTTTTGTTTGGATTTTTATGTAGATCAATCAATTACCATTACCAATTAAACTCAAAGTTTTTATCAAAAACAAAAAGATTTGAACAATTTTGGATCAAAACCAGTTCAAAACATATCAAATTGTAGTTGTACGATCTTGTATGCTCTGATACTACTTTGTTGGAGGATCAGTTTTAGTAAAAACGTTTATGTGATCATACAAGTCTAACAAAGGTAGGTGCGGAATCCCTAGTTTGTTTACAATATGATATGAATCGAATCAAACATGCAAAAGTAACTTTTCAATCAACATCTTCATTAATAACTTGATAATGATCTTTACAATTAGGTTTACATGTTAATAATAACCTTTCAGAAAGTTTAGAACCTAGAGTGAGTTTCTAGACCTGACACAAGACACAAAATGGCAAAAGTTATAAGGTTATCAAAAACTCAAGCTTATATAGTGTTCTACATTCGACCTCACGATGAGGTCGAATGAGCACCTTCGACCCAAAATAAGCTCGAACCAAGTCTTTAGTCTTGAAACTCTTCATTCGACCAACAAAAACTTCTTTCGACCTGTTCATATCTACCTTCGAGCTCTCGTTAAACACAAAAACACTTATTATTGCAAATCCAAAGCATTAGTCGCAAATGTGCATCTACAACTTCATAGTGGGCCACAAATACAACTCCTTAAGATCCTTGTACATCTTATCCGACCCTGGGTGGATAGAGTACTTGGACTTATGAGCCTCGTATAAGACAAGTTCTCGTAAACTTCCAGTAATTGGTACGCAAATGCGATTCATGAAATACAATGTCCCATCAGACTTTGTTTCCAATTCCTTAATCATTCCTCGTAGGCCTTCTTTAGCTATATTCTCTCCCTTGAGTGCTTCTTGTTGTGCGTTACGAATATGGGTTGTGAGGCTTGTGTGGATGGCCATCCCTAGGGCTCGTACACGTGAGGTCTTAACCCGTTCTTTCCTACTCAAGACATCAGCCACCACGTTGGCTTTGCCTGGATGATATCGAATATCACATTTGTAATCATTGAGTAGTTCAACCCATATTCTTTGCCTAATATTTAATTCCTTTTGGTTGAAGATGTGTTGCAGGCTTTTGTGGTACGTAAAGATGGTGCACTTCGTACCATAAAGGTAGTGTCTCCAGATTTTCAAGGAAAAGACTACTGCTCTTAATTCTAGATCATGGGTGGTGTAATTCTTTTCATGGACTTTTAGTTGACGAGATGCATAAGCTATGACTTTCTCTCGTTGCATTAAATCGCAACCAAGTCCATGATGAGACGCGTCGCAGTAAACCATGAAATCTTTATTTCCTTCAAGAAGTGATAGAATTGGAGCATTTCATAACTTTCATTTAAGTAACTGAAATGTTGATTCCTGTTTATCTCCCCAGTTGAACTTCTTGTCCTTTTAAGTTATCATATTTAGGGGTTGAGCTATTTTGGAGAATCCTTCAATGAATCTCCTATAATAACCAGCCAAGCCAAGAAATTGTCGCACTTCTAATGTGGTCTTAGGTGCTTCCCATTCTCTAACTGCTTCAACCTTCGATGGATCTACGTCTATGCCTTTTTCGTTAATGACGTGACCAAGAAAGTGTACTTCTCATAGCTAAAAGTCACATTTTGAGAATTTTGCGTACAACTTTTCCTTCTTTAATAACTCTAATATTAACCTTAAATGGTGTTCATGTTCCTTTTTGGTTCGTGAGTATATTAATATGTCATCAATGAACATAATCACGATATTATCGAGGTAGGGTTTGCATACTCTATTCATGAGATCCATAAATACTGCCGGTGCATTGGTTAAACCAAATGACATGACCAATCATTCATAGGGGCCATATCTAGTCCTAAATGCAGTCTTAGGGATGTCATATTCGTGGATTCGAAAATGATGATACCATGATCGCAAATCGATCTTTGAGTAGAAACTAGAGCCTTGTAATAGGTCGAACAAGTCATCTATTCTTGGAAGAAGATATAGGTTCTTGATTACTATGACGATGTCAAAACTTCCTTGTTTTATAGGCAAAAGGTCTACCTTAAAGTTATGGTCTCCCAAACTCATTGTGCAACCTTGAATTATCTCACGAGTTTCAATTGTCTTACCATTGGCTAACTCTATGGTATAACTACACTATAAATTATCTGATTTCATATTGATTAATGGTCTAAAGTCAATTGATACAAAACTTTTATCTGCGCCTGTATTAAAGAGTATGGAAGCATATTGACCATTTACAAGAAACATACCGGTGACTATGTTGGGATCCTGACGAGCATCATCGGCTCCAATGGTGAAGGCACATTCTCTAGCCTGGTTGTTGTTCTGATCCTGGCTTCGCAGCTTGGGACAATCCTTCTTGAAGTGGTCAGTGGAGTTACATTTATAGCAAGCTATGGGATTGGAATCTGGCAAGGTACTTCCTGCATTCCTGCACTGCTTTGCTGTATGCCCTAGTTTCTTGCAGATGGTACAAGTAAAACTCTCACAAGTCTTGTGGTGATGGAAGCTACATTTTTTACACTTGGGCAGTGGCGCTGTGTAAGGCTTCCTTACAGTAGTGACAGCAGCAAAGGCTTGCACAGTTTCCTGTCTTTTCCCAGTGAACTCTCCTGAATTCCTCCCTTGCCACTTTCTTTTTACAGTCGCATGCTATTCTGTTTTAATCTTCTTACTCAGAACTCCAGCACGAACAGCTTTATCTGTAAGGCTATGAGCTAGGTTTACAGCACTTTGAATGGTGGTAGGTTTGGAAGATGTGACCATGCTGCGAATTTGTGGAGCAAGTCCCCAAATATACCACTAAATCCATTTGTACTCAGGAGTCACCATGTGAGGTATTCGTCGAGACAGTTCGTGAAATCGAGTAGTGTATGCAACATCCTCGGCTCCATCCATCGTGTGAATCCAAAATTCATGTTCAAGTTTTTTTAGCTCATTCCTTGGGCAGTATTCATCTAGCAGCATTGTTTTCATTTCATTCCAAGTCAAGTGGTAAGCCACATCCCCTGTCATAGTTTGGACATGAAAATTCCACCAAGTTAGTGCCTCATCCTGGAACATACTGGTGGCATACTTCACCTTGTTTTCATCCGTACAATTGCTAATGTCTAGAACTGACTCCATTTTCTCAATCTAACGATTTACTACAACAGCCACTTCAGTACCATTAAAACTTCTAGGCTTACAATCCATGAAAGCCTTGTATGTGCAGCCCCTATTGTTTTCATTATTTTGATTGTTACTTCCATCTGCAACGTCGCTTCCACGATTGGCTTCGTGATTAGCTATGGCGGCAGCTACCTGATCGGCTACTAGTTGTGCAATTTCCTCTACACTCATGGGTGCTCCTATCTCTTGATTTTCATTCCTTTGGGTTCTGGGTCGTCTTCTCGCCATGATTTCCTCTCTATTTATAAAGAAAATCATATAATTTGTATTTTTTTTGCATACTTCACTGACATTCTTGCGTGTGTGTATATATATAGTTGTATAAATAATTTGTGTGTCAACAAACACTTGCCCTCGTATTAACTATAAGAATGATTAGGCATATATAAACAAACCATAACTAAGATAATAATAACATCAAACCATCCTTAAACCATATATGTCACCAAATTTCCACCATAGTGGACTCTTCGTTTTTCCTACATAGTATGCTAATACATCCCAAAATATAATAGTTAGAGTTACATAATCTACATAATGATAGATATGTCATCACATGATAAGTCAAATACTCCTATGGGTGAGGGTGGTGTCCAGTGATGCTACCAAGATGTGCTAGTCCTCCAAAGATAACTCCTAACTGATGCTCCAATGACAATATCCTCTGCTACTCTGATCTGATACTCCATAGTGGCTATCTGTCACACCCCGCCATGGCGGAAACGCGAGGAGCGACTTCGAAAGATTTCCAAGCACAAAAGGTCACATGAGCATGAATTAAAACAAAGTAGGAACTTTCATTAAACAACCAAATCCGTTCAACATAAGTTAATTGTTTAATTTTAAAACCATTGTATGTAAATGTCTAAAATTATTATGACCACACAACAGTCCAAAAGAAGGTATCCCACAAATGCTCGCACGCGACCCCTGCAAGTTCCATATTCCATGCTAATTTCCTGAAAAACATGCATGTAAAATGTATGGGTCAACATAAAGTTGGCGAGTTCACGGGTTTTCTATATGGTGGACATGTAATCCAAAACCGACTAAATCATTGCCTAGCTAGGGCAATAATTGATATGTGATCTGGCATGAGCCCATAACCAAACCTTTACATGTTGTGCCTCGCCCATTGTACACTAAAGACAATGAAATAATGTGAAATACAAGCACTGTTTTATCTGTCATCCGGTCAGAGCGACTGACCAAAAGTGCGGGTGTCAACCCAATAGATCTATTCCGGTGTTTGATGGCTAAGTCCATAGCTAATGGTTATGGTATGATGCATGGCACGAGGGCTTAATGGATCCTGAACTGTACTTTCTCATGTTCACATAATAGCCATGTATTGTGACTGAAAACTGTACGCATGTTTTTCCCTTGGAAAAATGTAAAAACTGTAAAAAGGGGCCGTGAATACTCACTTGATGTCTGGATGCTAAACTGAACTGAATATGGAATTATGTGTCTGGTGTAGGAGCCCTAAATGCAGTTAAAAGCAACTTAGGTCTATGTTTGGCTCTAACTACCATGCAACTGTTCACCCGACTGTAAAACCTATGGACTAGGGGCCTCTGTACCACTATCCATGGGTGTCACGTACTGTATTTGTTAATAATTGCTCATTTTGTTACCATGGTGGCTTGTTTTTAACAAAACATATGTGGTGACTCACTAAACGTTACCGAGTCTTACTTATGTCTCAGTTAAGTGAGTTTAGGATGGTACATGGACATATCTTGTGACAGTTTTGTATAAAAATAACACATCCAAGTGTCTTGTCTTTGCTTATTCATGCATAACTATATGTTTTTGAGAAAATGCACGTGTTAAGCTAGTTAACACATGTTCATAAATCAAACCATGTTGTATATTGTTTCATTTTGGGTAAAATATGTTGTTCTTGGGTTGGGTCTTGGCCTCTCACCCATGCACGCATACATGTATGTATGTGTGTGTGCTTGCGATGTCCATATCCATGTGTGTATGCACCAATGTGAATATGTGTGTATACATAACTAGATCATTGATCCTTTATTATCAAAACTTGAGTTGTAAAGTTAGTTAGTTTCAAGAATAAATGTTTTGTGGAGGTGTGCGAGTATATGTAAGCTTCGGGTGACCAATGTGCATAACTAAATTCTCATGTAAACAAGACTATAGTTCGGGTACCATACCTCACGTTTATAGCCGAGTAAAACAAGAAAATAATAAGTTAACCCCTCACAAGTAAGCTCCAAGTGATAGTGTGGTGTGGTGTGATCCAAGAGTGTCCTAGGGCCCTTATTTCTAGACGGACCACCAGTCTCAAAAGTAGGGGGAGCCTAGTCATCGGTGTCCTCATCGGAGTAAGCCAAGAATCTATCCATGGTCGGCAGGTGTGACATTCGTAGCACTTACACTTTGAAACTTTTGCAAGTTTAGTCCTTGTAAATTTATTATGTTTCAGATGTTGGTTCTTATTTTTCTTTGAAACTCGATTATTATGAAATCACGTTTTATACTCACGCTTAAGTTGAAAAATAGTGAGAAATAATTTTAGAGTATAAAAATTGTGATTCTAGTCACAACGCACGATACCGCGCAATCTGTGCGCCTATATTATGAAAATTCGCCATTTTTACACTGGATAGCACCTAATATTAACTTTGGCTTGTATAATATTATGTCTGGAGTCAAAAATATTATTTTTGGGTGCGTCGGGTATTTAAAACAGTTAAAGGCCTGTGTCGCGTTATCTAGTAGTATACCCGCTAATCTACACCTAATACCCACTATATGATGAATTAATATTATGTTGACAACTCATGTAGCCTACTAATAAACGTGTGTCATATATGTGGGCTGACACATATGCCTACTATGATGATTCATGATACATTTGAGAATTATAAGTAACCTACACCTTTAACCTTTCATCTACCCTTCAACATATCACCACTTCAACACTCCAACTCTTCCTCTTCCTCTTCCTCTCTCACATTCGCCACCCCTCCCTCTCTCTCTATAATTATGTTTCCAACTCAAAACCACTAGTAATTCAGCCATATTTTCAATAAAAACACTCAAGAAAGCATAGAGAATTGAAGATTTGAACAAGATTTCTTAAGGGTTTTCAAAGTTTTTCTTAAAGGTAAAAATCCCAACTTTGTTCATCTCATTTTAACCTTTCTCATCTCTAACTTGGATGATTCACACAACTAAACTTATAAACATATGGTTTTTATAAAAATTAAAGAGAGATTGGATGGATATGTGTGTGTGCGTGAGTTATACATATATATATATGTGTGGTATGTGTGTGTGCCGTATGTATATATGTATGTATATGTGTGTGTGTTTATGTTAAAGTTTTAACTCTAGATCTATCATTGCATGTGAGATCTAATCCATGATTAACAAGATCCAAGTTACTAAACATGATTTTTAGAAGGTAAAATGATTGGATTTTGATTTATAAAAAAATGGATAATTTTTGGACCTAAAAATGCCTAAATTATGAGCTTTAATGGGAGTTTTTGAAAGAAAATATGAGGTCTGATTGTTCATACTAAAAATCACCTAAAAGACCATCAAATAACTTATTTTGACCAAAAACTTTGAGTATTGGTTCAAAAGCTAGATTTTGGCGAAGTCCGGTACAAAACTATGTAGTAAAAAGGCGAAAAAACGGCCTAATTTGTATAAATTTCAAATCTGATTTAAAACAGCTCTTAAAAGTGTATTTTTGAAATAAAAACATATAATTAAAGGTATGTTTAAAATACTACATGTTTTTACAAGTCACACGAATTGGAATTTTGAGAAATTGCCAAAGTATCGCCTAAAACCGACAAGTTGTGTAACTAGGTGTCTTGCTACCTTAACACCTTAGACTTTTAAGACATATCCTTCATTAGCATTTATATATATATAGGTTGAGTTCTTCGGAATTCTTAAGCCTTTACGACGAACTTTCTCGGAATTTACACTTAGCGAAACTGTGAGTATATCTTTCCCCTTTTTCATTTTACTTTTGGGGCTACTCATATACTTACTATCAAGTTTCTATTTCATTTTACTAAAATAGCAAATCTTATGTGTGTTGTTTGTGTCATTACGTGTATCTATGACTTGTCAAATCATTAACCGTTGCGGCCTAGCATTTCAATGAATAGATCTATGGTATATACCCTTGTGACTCTGTTGAGAGTCCTTGTCATTGCTATGTATTTCATTACTACTAGCGCATACTATATATATCTTCTTTCCTTTCACAGGGTTGATTTGACCCGGATACCAATTACTACATTTTGCAAACACTATGTTACATATGAATTGCTAAATTTTACCTTACTATATATATCAAACGGGTATGCTCACCAATACATTTTGTATTGACAAAATTATTTTCGTACATGTTTCAGGTTATTTTGAGACGCTTCTTTTAGGCTTTTGGATTTATAATTAACCTTTGACTTTATTGTATTTTAGTTAGACTTGATGCTTTAGAATCATCGTATTTCATTTCAATGTAGTAAACTATTTGATCAATGTATTCAAATTTACACTTTTAGTCCATGAGCTATTGAACAATCGTCGCTACCTGAAACCCCGATGTTTCCGCCATCGGTTGGGGTGTTACAGGTTGGTATCAGAGCCATGGTTATAGGTAATTAGGTTATTAGAATGCCTTTTAGCCTAGTCTATAACTAATCTTACATTCACGAGTCCTCTCGTGTAGGTTTCTCTTAATTCTTATATCTTCTTTCAAGATATTTTCGCTATGAATATTTCTCGTTATTCTTTCGGTATTTTCGTTGGAGAAGAAGGCACTCGTATCTCACGAACGAAATAATATCACCAAGTTAGGGGTGACATCCATACCTTGGTGATTTGTTTCACTCATCTATATGTTATTTATCTTAGGAATATATCTTTGAGATAGGAGTGACATCCACACCTCAAAGAGTATTTCATTCAAAAAGGAACTTAACCATTAAGTTGGGAGTGATATCCTTAACTTAGTGATGCGTTTCACTCCACAATCGTTTTCAATTTCGAAATACATCTTTGAGTTAGGAGTGAAATCCACATCTCAAGGATCTATGTTGTTTTCATATGTTGTTATTCATTGATCATTCGCTTTTCGATTCCTTATCATCATTATTGAAACTTTTTGTTCGTTATATTATCGCATTAACGCTTACACTATTTCACTTATGCTTTGTGACTTTTACACTATAAGGTATCACTCTTTTTGCGTTAAAACATTTTTATCCACGACTTAAGTTTTAAACTCTGTGTTTAACTTCGACCATATTATGATTTTAGGAATGTTGCGTCATCATATGGTTAAAAATGAAAATGTTTTCCCAAACTTATTATTCAACCTATTTTATATCTTCATGTTTACAAACATACTGGATTGAAGTCACAGTATATCATTAAACTATAACCTTTAGTATCCCCTAGTGTCTCCCACAATACTTATAATATCATAAATGTCTATCTACACAATACGCACTAGTACATTACTCTTTAAAACGATTAACTTGGCAACTTATCCTGTATGTCTTTTCACAAAGCCTATTCACCAGATTAGTACCCACATTATTTACACCTTGTGCCTTGAAACAAGTAGCCCGCTATGAGCCCAAAGAGATGCCTTAACAATCCTTATCAACAAATTATCTTTCAATGTACAAATTTCGTAAAAGTTTGATAACTTAAAGGTTTCAAGTTTACCCAGTCCTGACTAGTAACACTTAGATTCTCTCAAATGTTTCATAACAATTAAAATTTTTTTTGACTTTAATGAGATTTCAACCTATAATTTAAAGAAATGTTTAAATACGGAAAAGTCTATTTTTTTCCAAAATTTGTCAAGGCATCTGGGATCATTCACAACCTTCACACCATTTTTAATCTTGGTCTGTTGACACACATTGGATTTACGCATACTTCATGAAATGGTTTCACCTTGCATTTTATAAACTTGCATTGCATATTTTACCAGTCAAACGCAAACCTTTTGTTTTCATATGACTTATCCAATATATGTTTTCGGGAGAAATTTGCAACTAATAATGTGCCTTATAACGCTTTTCAAACTCGACTTCTCGTAAACACATGAAAACGTGTACCTACGAAATCTTTCCACATGAACCTGTTTTGAATCTAAAACACACTTCGATTTCCAAAACGGTATTCACATGCATTACTACTATTCTTTCAACTATATCACAAATTTCGAGTAAACTGCGAAAATTTATCTTTTACACTTGTACTCTTTTAGTTGCAAAACTTTTGGTTTAAATAGTGGACATATCCTCTTATCCAAATATTGCTAAATGTCTTTATATGTAAAATTACTAGATTTTAACTTGCATGTCAGTAGGCTATACACATGTACTATGCACTTTCATTTACGGTAACTTTCATTATTTTATTCTTACACCATTCTATTTATAGTCACGTTCGCACATTATCTTATTATTCTCGTGTTATTCTTTTATTGGTGGTTATTTTCACGCGTTATTCGCAACTATTCTCGCACTAGTTATTCTTACAACACTGGTTTTGAGCATTAATTTAACTCGTTTACTTTCATTTTGTGCAAATTGTGCGATTTACTCGATTTACGTTATACTAATCTTTCAATCGAAATTTCATGCTATACTTATATACTTTTCATGAACGCATACTTTGAACGTATATTTTGGGCGTATATTTTGGACGCATATTTTGTACGTATACCTTCCTATTTTAAGCAAAACCCCGTTATACTTTACATTATTTTGTTCATCATCATGGCCAATGAACATACTAGTTGATAACTCGTATGAGATACAAGCCAGTGCCCACGTACGACTCGGATTAGAGTATTTCTTTAATCCGAGGGGAATGGACTAAACCTCAGAGTTTATCAATATGAGTGTTTAGAGCCAACGATGTGAACAGAAGTAACCGGTTAAGGGTGAACCCTAAAGGGAAGAACCTCTAACCATGTATATTACTTACATGTTACTCTCATTACGGTTAAAGGGCAAACCCGAAAGGGAAGGACCTCTAACCATGTCAATGTTTCATTGCAGTATCAATTACTTAGCATATCCTGTTTGCACGCATTTATTTCTTGTATTACTTATGTTAGTGTTATGGAAAAGCATAACACCCTAGTGTAAGGTAAATTGATGATTACGGTCCGGAACGCAATCATGGATTTACAGGTACATAAGGGTTGTGTGTAATTCTATTTAGGTTGTTGGTAGATAGTCAGTACGAGTCCAAAGTATCGGGAGTGTGGTGGGTCAGCTGCGGTACACCCTATATATAAGCATAAACGATACTGCGGGAGCGGACTAGGAGTCTGACCAAGAACTTACCCATTACTTTAGAGTGACCTCTTCATTAGATCAGTGACTAACGGCCATCATTTTTATTTTCGATAAGAACATTTTACATAAGCTTCAATTAGTTTTGTTGGAGCCTTCCTTGTTGACCACCTCTACAGAAAACCTTAAACTTTGTATACTTTTACACTCTTTGTTAGTCGAAATCCTGTTGCATGTCCTTCATAAAGTTTGGTCAGAAACTTTTCTAAAGTAGGGGAGACTGCTTCATTAGTACCTCTGCCCCTCACGAATTACACATTCCCAAAGCCTTTCACATTTAAACTCTCAATTTCTTAATCTCGGGTCAACTGTCAAAGATTTTGAAACTTTTACTTTCGGTATTAGACAACAATTTTAAATGTTGACTTTTACAACGTCTTTCGTTTCATAGTAACCTCCATTTGAAGGAAATTTCGAGACGAAATTTTCTAAAGTAGGGGAGACTGTGACATTCGTAGCACTTACACTTTGAAACTTTTGCAAGTTTAGTCCTTGTAAATTTATTATGTTTCAGATGTTGGTTCTTATTTTTCTTTGAAACTTGATTATTATGAAATCATGTTTTATACTCACGCTTAAGTCCGAAATTCAAAATTTATGCTTGAAATGATATTTCTAAACATATTTAGTTGAAAAATAGTGAGAAATAATTTTAGAGTATAAAAATTGTGATTCTAGTCACAATGCACGATACCGCGCAATCTGTGCGCCTATATTATGAAAATTCGCAATTTTTACACTGGATAGCACCTAATATTAACTTTGGCTTGTATAATATTATGTCTGGAGTCAAAAATATTATTTTTGGGTGCGTCGGGTATTTAAAACAGTTAAAGGCCTGTACCGCGTTAACTAGTAGTATACCCTCAAATCTACACCTAATACCCACTATATGATGAATTAATATTATGTTGACAACTCATGTAGCCTACTAATATATGTGTGTCATATATGTGGGCTGCCACATATGCCTACTATGATGATTCATGATACATTTGAGAATAATAAGTAACATACACCTTTAACCTTTCATCTACCCTTCAACATATCACCACTTCAACACTCCAACTCTTCCTCTTCGTCTCTCACATTCGCCACCCCTCCCTCTCTCTCTATAATTATGTTTCCAACTCAAAACCAGTAGTAATTCAGCCATATTTTCAATAAAAACACTCAAGAAAGCATAGAGAATTGAAGATTTGAACAAGATTTCTTAAGGGTTTTCAAAGTTTTTCTTAAAGGTAAAAATCCCAACTTTGTTCATCTCATTTTAACCTTTCTCATCTCTAACTTGGATGATTCACACAACTAAACTTATAAACATATGGTTTTTTATAAAAATTAAAGAGAGATTGGATGGATATGTGTGTGTGCGTGAGTTATACATACATATATATATGTGTGGTATGTGTGTGTGCCGTATGTATATATGTATGTATATGTGTGTGTGTGTGTGTTTATGTTAAAGTTTTAACTCTAGATCTATCATTGCATGTAAGATCTAATCCATGATTAACAAGATCCAAGTTACTAAACATGATTTTTAGAAGGTAAAATGATTGGATTTTGATTTATAAAAAAATGGATAATTTTTGGACCTAAAAATGCCTAAATTATGAGCTTTAATGGAAGATTTTGAAAGAAAATATGAGGTCTGATTGTTCATACTAAAAATCACCTAAAAGACCATCAAATAACTTATTTTGACCAAAAACTTTGAGTATTGGTTCAAAAGCTAGATTTTGGCGAAGTCCGGTACAAAACTATGTAGTAAAAAGGCGAAAAAACGGCCTAATTTGTATAAATTTCAAATCTGATTTAAAAAAGCTCTTAAAAGTGTATTTTTGAAATAAAAACATATAATTAAAGGTATGTTTAAAATACTACATGTTTTTACAAGTCACACGAATTGGAATTTTGAGAAATTGCCAAAGTATCGCCTAAAACCGACAAGTTGTGTAACTAGGTGTCTTGCTACCTTAACACCTTAGACTTTTAAGACATATCCTTCATTAGCATTTTTATATATATAGGTTGAGTTCTTCGGAATTCTTAAGCCTTTACGACAAACTTTCTCGGAATTTACACTTAGCGAAACTGTGAGTATATCTTTCCCCTTTTTCATTTTACTTTTGGGGCTACTCATATACTTACTATCAAGTTTATATTTCATTTTACTAAAATAGAAAATCTTATGTGTGTTGTTTGTGTCATTACGTGTATCTATGACTTGTCAAATCATTAACCGTTGCGGCCTAGCATTTCAATGAATAGATCTATGGTATATACCCTTGTGACTCTGTTGAGAGTCCTTGTCATTGCTATGTATTTCATTACTACTAGCGCATACTATATATATCTTCTTTCCTTTCACAGGGTTGATTTGACCCGGATACCAATTACTACATTTTGCAAACACTATGTTACATATGAATTGCTAAATTTTACCTTACTATATATATCAAACGGGTATGCTCACCAATACATTTTGTATTGACAAAATTATTTTCGTACATGTTTCAGGTTATTTTGAGACGCTTCTTTTAGGCTTTTGGATTTATAATTAACCTTTGACTTTATTGTATTTTAGTTAGACTTGATGCTTTAGAATCATCGTATTTCATTTCAATGTAATAAACTATTTGATCAATGTATTCAAATTTACACTTTTAGTCCATGAGCTATTGAACAATCGTCACTACGTGACACACCGATGTTTCCGCCATCGGTTGGGGTGTTACAGCAGGCAAGTCCTCTTCCGAGCCTGAGATCGTCGGAGGAGTTTCCTTCTGGGTGGCTCGGGGTTCTCAGGAGCTGGAGGCTAGTAATCGGCTGGTGCCGGAGGCTTAGGGTCAACAGGGGCAAGAGCCTCGCTTGGAGCGATAGGAGCCGGTGGAGGGAGTACCCGTTTCCTTGGGGGTATACATCAAATGAGTCCCGCCTAGACGTATGCGATAAGGTCAAAAAGACGTCTTTCGGGACTCTGGCGGTGATAAGGGTGCATCCTCCTCATGTGCCTCGCCAGTAGGCACATCCTCCTCATCGTCGGAGACGGCGTGATCGACCTCCATATGGTCGTCGGCTGGAGGGATGTGAATATGTGTATACATAGCTAGATCATTGATCCTTTATTATCCAAACTTGAGTTGTAAAGTTAGTTAGTTTCAAGAATAAATATTCTGTGGAGGTGTGCGAGTATATGTAAGCTTCGGCTGACCAATGTGCATAACTAGATTCTCATGTAAACAAGACTATAGTTCGGGAACCATACCTCATGTATATAGCCGAGTAAAATAAGAAAATAATAAGCTAACTCCTCACAAGTAAGCTCCTAGATGCTAGCTAAAGACTTGGAACTCTCTAGTGATAGTGTGGTGTGGCCGAATGATGGTCCTTGGGCACTTGGGGCTTCGGCCGAAGGTACCAAGAGAGGAAAACAGAGGTTTCAAGTGTTAGTGAATTCTTGAGAGGTTGTGGTGTGATCCAAGAGTGTCGTAGGGCCCTTATTTATAGGCGAGTGGTATGAGAGTGTGTGTGTTTTCATTGGTTCCCAAACTAGGTAAGTCAACTTCTTGTTTTCTTAGTGTGTATTTTCTAGAAGCCTTGTAAGGGTAATATGTTAACTTGTGGTTTTGTTTGGTTGTGTGGGGTGGCTTCGGCCGAGAATGAGCGTTGGGAAGTGGAAAGTTATTTGTGGTAAGTTGGACAAGGTGATCTTGCTCAAGTGTTGTATGTTTTACTATCTTGGTGTAAGGTGTTGACTTTGGCTCAATAGTGATCATCTTGGGAACATGCTAGCCGATTTCTTGCAAGCATTAGTGACATTTTTGGATGGTCAACACTCATGGGAATTGTGAAGGTGAATAGTTCTTGCCTTGTTGGTGATAAGCATGGATGGGTGTGTAACTAATAGGCTTGTGTTTAGGAAGGAATAGACATGTGTGTGTATACATGCGAGATGTATATGTGTGTGTATAGATAGTTTTGTCAATTCTCACCCTATGTGTATGTGTGCATAGTGCCGTATATACATATGTATGCATAGAGATATGAGTGTGTCTTATACTAGTTTGGTAGTGTCCAAAACAATGCACACTTTCTTTCCTTGTGAATAAGTGAGCCGCAAATTCTATTGGGAAAGAACAAGACATTTTAAGCAAGTCAACGTGTTTAGGCGTTGTTCACTAAGGTGGACTAGATCCTCTAAAGGCAATGGTCTTTGATTTGATAGGATATTGTTGTGCATGTATGTATGTATAGCCGTAAGCATGTATGTATATATGTTAATGTATTTGGTTGATCCTCATGTTCATGTAAGTCTAGATGGATCAAATTTATGGTTACAAGTGGACGTTTGTTTATACACGTACTAGTATACTACATGCATGGTAGTAACCTCTTTTGTTAATGAACATTGTTTGATTTGTCCTTGTCGGGTAACAAGTTGGGAATTCTGGTTCAATTGCATGGATTTCCTATAATCTAGTAAGGCATATTTAACTAACTGAGGCCTTTGTACTAACTAATGTGTCTATTGTTAGACTGTATGTCTCTAGATTGTCTCGTTGGAACCCTGTATGATCCAATTATGACAGAATAGATAGCAGGGAATGTTATGCACAATGTATTCACATATAGCTAGATGTTCGGATATGACTTGTGATTTCGACGGGTGTCACATTCTCCCCATGTTAGAGGAATTTCTTCCGCGAAATTTTCGGTGTTGGTCATCTGAACTAGTGATCTCCTCGAAGAGATGTGGGTACTTGCGTTTCATCTGATCTTCACGTTCCCACGTGTACTCTGGTCCACGCTTGGAATTCCAATGTATTTTGACCAACTTGACTTGACTGCGATGAAGTTTCTGAACCTTCCAGTCGGTTATCTCAAGTGGTTCCTTAATGAAATGAAGTTGTTTGTCGATGCGGATTTCCTCTGGAGGGATAACCAATGATTCATCAGCAAGACACTTCTTGAGGTTCGAGACATGAAACGTGTCGTGACTGCCATTGAGTTCTTGTGGTAACTTGAGTTTGTACGCAACTCGTCCAATTCGTGCAAGGATCTCGAATGGACCTATGTACCTGGGATTGAGCTTCCCACGTTTTCCGAACCTGGGAACTCCTTTCCATGGAGATACTTTGAGCAAAACTCTATCACCCACTTGAAATTCTAAAGGCTTGCGCCTCTGATCTGCGTAACTCTTCTGTCGGTCTCTGGCGGCTCTCAATCTGTCCCTGATCTGGAAGAACTTATTCATGCATAACTTTATGTTTTTGAGAAAATGCACGTGTTAAGCTAGTAACACATGTTTTGTTATTCTTAATACATGTTCATAAATCAAACCATGTTGTATATTGTATGATTTGGGTAAAATATGTTGTTCTTGGGTCGGGTCTTGGCCTCTCACACACGCACGCATACATGTATGTATACATGTGTGTGTGCTTGCGATGTCCATATCCATGTGTTCCAAAGTGTATGCATCAATGTGAATATGTGTGTACATAACTAGATCATTGATCCTTTATTATCAAGACTTGAGTTGTAAAGTTAGTTAGTAAGCTTTGGGTGACCAATGTGCATAACTAATTTTTCATGTAAACAAGACTATAGTTCAGGTACCATACCTCACATATATAGCCGAGTAAAACATGAAAATAATAAGCTAACTCCTCACAAGTAAGCTCCTATATGCTAGCTAAAAACTTGGAACTCCCTAGTGATAGTGTGGTGTGGCCGAATGATGGTCCTTGGGTACTTAAGGCTTCAGCCGAAGGTAACAAGAGAGGAAAAGAGAGGTTTCAAGTGTTAGTGAGTTCTTGAGAGGTTGTGGTGTGATCGAAGATTGTCCTAGGACCGTTATTTATAGACGAGTGGTGTGAGGGTGTGTGTGTTTTAATTGGTTCACAAACTAGGTAAGTCAACTTCTTGTTTTCTTAGTGTGTATTTTCTAGAAGCCTTGTAAGGGTAATGTGTTGACTTGTGATTTTGTTTGGTTGTGTGGGGTGGCTTCAGTAGAGAATGAGCATGGGGAAGGGGAAAGTTATATGTGGTAAGTTGGACAAGGTGATCATGCTCAAGTGTTCTATGTTTTGCCATAAGATAGTATAGAAGCAGTATGGTTGTTTAAAAGGAACGTACCTGTGACTACGTTAGGATCCTCGCGTGCGTCATCAGTTCTCATGACAAATGCCCTGCCACAAGCTTGACCTTTCAACTTGGGGTAGTCCTTCTTGAAATGATTAATATATCCACACTCGAAGCATCATGGCTTGCCGTCAGTGTTCGCAACTGCCTTGGCCCGGCACTGCACCGTGGGATGTTCCATCTGCTTGCAGTTCTCGCACTTGATGCTGTCGCACGTCCCCACATGGTGATACTTGCACTTGTTGCAGAGTGGGTGGGGCCCGTTGTGCGCTTGCGAGTCTTACTAGCGGTGGCAACAAATGCTTTGATGGTTTCGGGCTTTTTGCTGGGATTACCATCTGCACCTCTTCCTTTCTTAAAATGAGACCACTTATGCGTGTTTCCAGAGCCTTCACCTTTGTCGGATTCCTTTTGGTTCAGGGATCCCATGCGTACCGCATCATCGGTAAGACTGTGAGCAAGCGTGACTGCATGATGGATGGTTTAAGCTGGAGCAGCAGTGGTAACCATGCTACGGATCTTACGAGAAAGTCCCCAGATGTACCTCTCTATCTGTTTATACTCAGGGGTAACCATGTGTGGAACTAGACCAGAAAGCTCATGGAATCGGGTGGTATAGGCAGAGATATCTGAACCACTCATGGTCAAATTCCTGAACTCGGTCTCCAACTTCTGCAGTTCGCTTCGTGGGCAATACTTGTGCATCAGTATCGACATCAACTCAGTCCACAAGAGGTTGTAGGCAGCTTCACAACCCTAGGTCTGCACTTGTAGGTTCCACCATGTCAGCGCCTCGTCTTGGAAGGTACAGGTGACGTACTTTATCTTCTGGTCCTCTGAAAAGCCACTAATGTCGAGCACAGATTCTGTTTTCTCAATCCATCAGACAATACCAATTGCTCCTTCTAACCCACAAAAATTACAGGGCTTGCATGCCATGAAAGTCTTGTAGGAACACCCACGTATGGGATTCTCTGCTTCTGCAGCGTCGGAAAGATTGGATCGTCAACGAAGGATTGGCATAGGGAAACGAGCGAGAAAAGGGGAAAGAATAGACAAAAGCTTTACCATTCTCATGGTCATGGGATCTGCGTCGGCCTGCAGCGCCCGAACCGCCACTGGAATCGGCGCGGTTCGCCTCATGTTGCGCAATAGCCTCTGCGATTACCTTGGTTAAATCCGCTGAGGTGGTCAGAAAAGCTTCTTCCTCGGAAGATGAACGAGTAGTCATCTTAGGAGGCATGTTTCTTCTAATTCATACGATTAAAAGAAATGAGACACATATTACTACATATTATTGTCGCATATGTACTAAGCAACCAACTAACCAAACATCACAAGCAATAAGCACCATATTACGACACAACACATCAACCAAAATACCAAATTCTAATTAATAGTTAGCCGTAGCAATTTAGGTTCATACATGATCAGATAACAATACAAGAGTACCAAAACAAGTTAGCTACTACTACCAAGTCAACTACAACACCTAAGGTCCTAAGGAGACGGGGGTAGGAAAGCAGCGGACAAAGCTACAACGGCGGCTGTCATCCTGGCCTCATGGTCCTCAACTCTCGCCTCTAAATGGGCAACACGCTCCTCGGCCGTAGCGCGTCCCTGATCCGCCTCCTGTATGAGAGTACCCAACTCTACCAGTCGATAGAGGAGAGGATCCCGGGCATGACCCGTCAGATAGAGATCATCCTCAATGTCCCGAACTCTCCCTCGCAGCACCCCAATCTTAGTGTCGTGACATCCAACCACGTCCCGCACAGAGTAGAGGGCGTGATGCACAGGAGCTGGCTCAAAGCCGGTGGGTAACAGAGTGTCAGAGGGAGGCTGAGATGGACCACCAGTCTCAAACGAAGAGGGAGCCTGGTCATCGGTGTCCTCATCGAAGTAGGCCAAGAATCCATCATGGTCGGCAGGCAAGTCCTCTTCCGAGCCTGAGATTGTCGGAGGAGTTTCCTTCTGGGTGGCTCGGGGTCCTCTGGAGCTGGAGGCTGGGAATCGGCTGGTGCCGGAGGCTCAGGGTCAACAGGGGCAGGAGCCTCGGCTGGAGCGATAGGAGCCGGTGGAGGGAGTACCCGTTAATTTCCTAGGGGTATACATCAAACGAGTCCCGCCTTAACGTAGGCGAGAAGGTCGAAAAGGCGGCTCTCGGGACTCTGGCAGTGGTAAGGGTACATCCTCCTCCTGTGCCTCGCCAGTAGGCACATCCTCCTCGTCGTCGGAGACGGCGTGATCGACCTCCATATGGTCGTCCTCAGTGTCGGAATCACTAGAATCGGGCTCGTAGCCTTGCGGAAGGCCGTCGGCTAGAGGGCCGCCTGGTACAATATCCTCCTAAGAATCCGAGAGAATGATGGGAGCGTCTTGGTTTGCCATGATCCTGAAAATCAATGAACACACGTGCGTGTCAGTATAGTGTGGTGTACTTAGTTGTAACTACTAACGTGAAAAGTACATAAATGACATGGCAAAGCATACAACTAGCATGGAAAAGTGCATAGCTGGCATGGAAAGGTGCATAACTGGCATGGCAAGGTGCATAACTGGCATGTCAACATGCATAACTGGCATAGCAAAGCACATAACTGGCATGGCAATGTACATAACTGGCATGGAACTTGTGTAGCGCGTAGGGAAAGACGTTGTGTTTCTTTCTTTGGAAAACATTTCGAAATCAATTTTTGTTTAGATTTTAGTTTGACTCTAAAGAATCTTAGCTCGCTATAACCTCGTGCTTTGATACCAATCTGTTACACCCCGCCAAGGCAGAAACACAAGGTGAGACTTCGAAAGATTTCCAAGCACAAAAGGTAACACGATCATGAATTAAAACAAAGAAGGAACTTTCATTAAACAACCAAATCCATTCAACATTAGTTAATTGTTTAATTTTAAAACCATTGTATGTAAATGTCTAAAATTATTATGGCCACACAACGGTCCAAAAGAAGGTATCCCACAAATGCTCTCACGTGACCCCTGCAAGTTCCATAGTCCATGCTAATTTCCTAAAAAACATGCATGTAAAATGTATGGGTCAACACAAAGTTGGCGAGTTCACGGGTTTTCTATATGGTGGACATGTAATCCAAAACCGACTAAATCATTGCCTAGCTGGGGCAATAATTGATATGTGATCTGACATGAGCCCATATCCAAACCTTGACATGTTGTGCCTCGCCCATTGTACACTAAAGACAATGAAATAATGTGAAATACAAGCACTCTTTTATCTGTCATCCGGTCAGAGCGACTGGCTAAGAGTGGGGGTGTTAACCCAATAGATCTATTCCGGTGTTTCATGGCTAAGTCCATAGCTAATGGTTATAGTATGATGCATGACACAAGGGCTTAATGGATCCTGAACTGTATTGTCTCAAGTTCACATAATAGCCATGTATTGTAAATGAAAATTGTATGCATGTTTTTCCCCCGGAAAAATGTAAAAACTGTAAAAAAGGATGCTAAACTGAACTGAATCTGGAACTATGTGTCCGGTCTTAGAGCCCTAAATGTAGTTAAAAGCAACCTAGGTCTATGTTTGGCTCTAACTACCATGCAACTGTTCACCCGACTGTAACACCTATGGACTAGGGGCCTCTGTACCACTATCCATGGGTGTCACGTACTGTATTTGTTAATAATTGTTCTTTTTGTTACCCTGGTGGCTCTGTTTTATTCCTGTTTTTGGAATAACATATGTGGTGACTCATTAAACGTTACCGAGTGTTACTTATGTCTCAGTTAAGTGAGTTTAGGATGGCACATGGACATATCTTGTGACAGTTTTGTATAAAAATAACACATCCAAGTGTCTTGTCTTTGCTTATTCATGCATAACTGTATGTTTTTGGGTAAATGCATGTGTTAAGCTAGTTAACACATGTTTTGTTATTCTTAATACATGTTCATAAATAAAACCATGTTGTGTATTGTATGATTTGTTTAAAATATGTTGTTCTTTGGCCGGGTCTTGGCCTCTCACACACGCACGCATACATGTATGTATGTGTGTGTGCTTGAAATGTCCATATCCATGTGTTCCAAAGTGTATGCATCAATGTGAATATGTGTATTCATAACTAGATCATTGATACTTTATTATCAAAACTTGAGTTGTAAAGTTAGTTAGTTTCAGGAAAATAAATGTTCTGTGGAGGTGTGAGAGTATTTGTAAGCTTTGGGTGACCAATGTGCATAACTAAATTCTCATGTAAACAAGACTATAGTTCGGGTACCATACCTCACGTATCTAGCCGAGTAAAACAAGAAAATAATAAGCTAACTCCTCACAAGTAAGCTCCTAGATGCTAGCTAAAGACTTGGAACTCCCTAGTGATAGTGTGGTGTGGCCGAATGATGGTCCTTGGGCACTTGGGGCTTCGACCGAAGGTAACAAGAGAGGAAAAGAGAGGTTTCAAGTGTTAGTGAATTCTTAAAAGGTTGTAGTGTGATCCAAGAGTGTCCTAGGGCCCTTATTTATAGGCGAGTGGTGTGAGGGTGTGTGTGTTTTCATTGGTTCACAAACTAGGTAAGTCAACTTCTTGTTTTCTTGTGGTTTTGTTTATTTGTGTGGGGTGTCTTCGGCCAAGAATGAGCATTAGGAAGGGGAAAGGTATTTGTGGTAAGTTGGACAAGGTGATCATGCTCAAGTATTCTATATTTTGCTATCTTGGTGTAAGGTGTTGACTTTGGCTCAATAGTGATCATCTTGGGAACATGCTAGACGATTTCTTGCAAGCATTAGTGACATTTTTGTATGGTCAACACTCATGGGAATTGTGAAGGTGAATAGTTCTTGCCTTGTTGGTGATAAGCATGGATGAGTGTGTAACTAATAGGTTTGTGTTTAGGAAGGAATAGACATGTGTGTGTATACATGCGAGATGTATATGTGTGTGTATAGATAGTTTTGTCACTTCTCACCCTATGTGTATGTGTGCATAGTTCCATATATACATATGTATGCATAGAGATATGAGTGTGTCGTATACTAGTTAGGTAGTGTCCAAAACAATGCACACTTTCTTTCCTTGTGAATAACTGAGCCGTAAATTCTATTGGGAAAGGACAAGACGTTTTAATCAAGTCAACGTGTGTAGGCGTTGTCCACTAAGGTGGACTAGATCCTCTAAAGGCAATGGTCTTGGATTTGATGGGATCTTGTTATGCATGTATGTATAGCCGTAAGCATGTACATGTATGTATGTATACACGTACTAGTTTACTACATGCATGTTAGTAACCTCTTTTGTTAAGGAACATTGATTGATTTTGTCCTTGTCGGGTAACAAGTTGGGAGTTCTGGTTTAGTTGCATGGATTTCCTATACTCTAGTAAGGCATGTTTAACTAACTGAGGCCTTTGTACTAACTAATGTGTCTATTGTTAGACTGCATGTCTCTGGATTGTCTCTTTGGAACCCTGTATGATCCAATTATGACAGAATAGATGGCATGGAATGCTATGCACATTATTTTCACATGTATCAAGATGTACAGATATGACCTGTGATTTCACGGGTGTCACATTCTCCCCCTGTTAGACGAATTTTGTCCGTGAAATTTTTGGTGTTGTTCATCTGAACTAGTGATCTCCTGGAAGAGATGTGGGTACTTGCGTTTCATCTGATCTTCGCGTTCCCACGTGTACTCTGGTCCACGCTTGGAATTTCAATGTACTTTGACCAACTTGACTTGACTGCGACGAAGTTTCTGAACCTTCCAGTCGGTTATCTCAAGTGGTTCCTCAATGAAATGAAGTTGTTTGTCAATGCGGATTTCCTTTGGAGGGATAACCAATGATTCATCAGCAACACACTTCTTGAGGTTCGAGCCATGAAACGTGTCGTGAACGCCACTGAGTTGGTAACTTGAGTTTGTACGCAACTGGTCCAATTCGTGCAAAGATCTCGAATGGACCTATGTATCTAGGATTGAGCTTCCCACGTTTTCCGAACCTCGAAACTCCTTTCCATGGAGATACTTTGAGCAAAACTCTGTCACCCACGTGAAACTCTAAAGGCTTGCGCCTCTGATCCGCATAACTCTTCTGTTGGTCTCTAGCGGCTCTCAATCTGTCCCTGATCTGGAAGAACTTGTCGGTTGTCTCCTGAATGAGTATAGGACCTGTCAGGTGCTTGTCTCCTACCTCATCCCAACACATGGGCGATCAACACTTGCGTCCATACAACGCCTCGAAAGGAGCAGCTTTGATACTAGTATGGTAACTGTTATTGTAGGAAAATTCAACCAACGGTAGATGTGTATCCCAATTTTCCCCAAAGTCAATTACACATGCTCTAAGCATGTCCTCTAGTGTCTGGATGGTTCTCGCGCTTTGCCCATCGGTGTGTGGATGGTAAGCAGTGCTCAAATCTAACCTGGAACCAAGAGCTTCATGCAACGTCTGCCAAAACCTGAAGTGAAACGGCTATCTCGATCAGAGATTATGGAAGTAGGCACGCCATATCTTGACACAATCTCATTGATATATAGCCTGGATAATTTCTTTGTTTTGTCTGTTTCCTTGATCGGTAGGAAATGTGTAGACTTTGTTAAACGGTCGATAATTACCTAGATCGTATCGTGTCCACGAGATGTCTTTGGCAACTGGGTGATGAAATCCATAGAGATTTGCTCCCACTTCCACACAGGAATCTCTGGCTGGTGAAGCATTCCTGACGGCTTCTGGTACTCTGCCTTGACCTTTGAACACGTTAAGAAACGTCTAACGTAGGTCGCAATACAACCCTTGATGTTAGGCCACCAATAGAATTGCATGAGGTTTCTATACATCTTATCTGCGCTCCATCTAGAACCGGATCACGCAATCCTCCATACAATGAGAAATATTTTGTTCCATCAGATTTTGTTTCTAACAGATGAACCTGATTGTATAGAGCTTCTTGTCCAATGTTACTATCCTTAAGAGCTTTTTGATGAGCTTGAGGAATGCGAGCAGTGAGATCGTTATGAATAGTCATGCCTAGCTCACGAACACGCAATGTCTTGGCACGTTCCTTTCGGCTTAGCACGCCTGCCATGACATTTGCCTTCCCTGGATGGTACTTAATCTCACGGTCGTAATCATTGAGTAGCTCAACCCATCGTCTTTGATGCATGTTCAGATCCTTCTGGTCAATGATATGCTGTAAGCTCTTATGTCAGTAAAGACTGTGCACTTAGTCCCATAGAGGTAATGTCTCCAAATCTTGAGTGCGAACACTACTGCACCCAACTCTAAATCATGGGTTGTGTAGAGGCATAGGCTATAACCTTGTTCCTCTGCATTAAGGCACAACCGAGACCTTGATGAGATGCATCGCGGTAAACTACGAAGTCCTCTATTTCCTCTGGCAGTGAGAGAAATGGTGCACTGCACAACTTGAGCTTTAGGAGCTAGAAAGCGGATTCTTATGGATCTCCCCATTCGAATTTCTTGTCTTTATGGGTCAAGACTGTCAGGGACTGGGCTATCTTTGAAAAATTCTCGATAAATCGCCAATAGTAGCCAGCTAACCCTATAAATTGTCAAACTTATGTTGGGGTACTGGGTCTAGGCCAGTCTTTGATCGACTCCACTTTGGCTAGATCAACATGTATACCCTTCTCGTTCACTACGTGACAGAGGAAATGAACTTCGCGAATCCAAAACTCGCATTTGGACAGCTTGGCATACAGTTTTTCCTGCTTGAGTAAATTCAGAATCACTCTAAAGTGTTTCTCATGTTCTTCTCGAGTTCGTGAGTAAATCAGAATGTCGTCAATGAATACGGTCACGAACTTGTCGAGGTAAGGCTTGCACTCCCTGTTCATTAGATCCATGAACACTGCTGGTGCATTGGTCAAACCGAATGGCATAACCAGAAACTCAAAATGGCCATACCGCGTCCTGAAAGCAGTCTTGGGTATGTACTCTTCGTGAATTCGTAACTAGTGATAGCCTGATCTCAGATCAATCTTCGAGTAGAAACTAGAGCCTTGTAGCTGATCAAACAGATCATCTATGCGGGGAAAAGGGTAACGATTCTTCACCGTAAGCTTGTTCAACTCTCTGTAGTCAATGCACATGCGAAACGATCCATCCGTTTTCTTGACAAAAAGAACTGGAGCTCCCCATGGTGACGAACTCGGTCGAATGATTTCTTTGTCGAGCAACTCTTGCATTTGGTCAGACAACTCTTGCATCTCAGGCGGAGCTAAACGGTAAGGCAAACGTGCTACGGGAGCAGCTCTGGGAATGATATCAATACGGAATTCGACTTGCCTCGGGGGCGGCAATCCTGGAAGATCTTCAGGAAACACTTCTGGGAAATCTCTCACGACAGGGATGTCTTCGATCTTGCTCCCCTTTGGCTTCTCGTCATGCACAAGTGCTAAGAAAGCAGAATGACCTTTTCGTAAGCACTTCTGTGCCTTCATGGTAGACACCAATCGCAATGGGGATTTCCTGCGCCCCCCCCTGTATAGATAAGACCTCTCCATTGGGGAACAGGATTTGAACCACCTTTGCGAAACAGATGACTTCTGCATGGTTTTCGACAACTAGTCCATGCCAACGACGATGTCGAATCTTCCCAATTCGATCGGCAGAAGATCGATACTAAACTCATGATCTCCTAACTTTAACGTACAATTCCTAACTACTTCCTTAGACCTAACTGTCTTACCATTGGCCAACTCTATGGAGAAATGTTCATGCAAATTATGTGACGCTAATCCGAGGGTCCGTTTAAAGCCAGTTGACACGAAACTTAGATCGGCACTGGTATCAAATAGTACAGAAGCAGTATGGTTGTTTACGAGGAAGGTGCTCGTGACTATGTTAGGATCCTCGCGTGCGTCATCAGTTCCCATGACAAATGCCCTGCCACGAGCTTGAACTTTCAACTTGGGGCAATCCTTCTTGAAATGATCGGTAGATCCACACTCGAAGCATACTGGATTGCCATCAGTGTTCGCAACTTCCTTGGCCCGGCATGCAGTGTGGGATGTTCCATCTACTTGCAGTTCTCTCACTTGATGCTGTCGCATGTCCCCACATGGTGATACTTGTACTTGTTACAGAGTGGGTGGGGCCCGTTATGCGGCTTGCGAGTCTCAGTAGCGGTGGCAACAAATGCTTTGATGGTTTCGGGCTTCTTGCTGGGATTACCCTCTGCACCTCTTCCTTTCTTGAAGTGAGACCACTTACGCTTGTTTCCAGAGCCTTCACCCTTGACGGATTCCTTTTGGGTCAGGGATCCCATGCGTACCGCATCATCGGTAAGACTGTGAGCAAGGGTGACTGCATGCTGGATGGAAGCTGGACCAGCAGTGGTAACCATGCTACGGATCTTAGGAGAAAGTCCCTAGATGTACCTATCTATCCGTTTATACTCAGGGGTAACCATGTGTGGAACTAGACCAGAAAGCTCATGGAATCGGGTGGTATAGGCAGAGATATCTGCACCACTCATGGTCAAATTTGTGACACCCCGCATTTTCAGGTTCCTACTTTAACTGAACTCTAGTTAACTTACATGTTCGTATGTGGTTAAACACTTAACTAGGGTTAATTAATAGGGCATTTGAATGTGTTATGGAACAATAACATATGCTAGATGGTATTAACATACGTTATAATTAGGAAAGTCTTTGTGTTGACACACACACGAGTCATGTATCCCGAACACGTTGGTGATTTGTCAAGCATGCATGATTATATGAGAAATTGAGTGATGATGAATGTGAACTAACATGTGTATGTGAATTACATGTTTATATGAATTACTGAGTAATAGATAATCAGTACGTAAACCCTGCGAAATATGTGCACCCCATGATTAATATGATATGAGATGATAAAAAACAATAGTTTTCATACAAGTTAGTATGATTAATATTATCGGGACCATTTTTGGGATTAAAACCTTGTAACGGGTCCGTTTATCAAGAAAAGGCCCATAAACCAGTAACCTAAGCCCATGATCCAATTCCTATTATATTATTGTTCAAAAAATAATAATAATAAGAAACCCTAGACCCTTCCTTGCGCCGTGAACCATCACCACCACAATCCTCTCAATTTTCAATCTTAATTCAAGTTAGTTTGGGTGTAATCTTTGAGCTTTAAGGATCATTGCATTGAAAAGTATAATCTTACATGCTTTGTGATAGTAGTAATGTGCTGTGAAAATAAGGATTTAATTATGATAACATGGATTTGATTGTGATAATATGGGTTTACTATATGATTATAGGCTATTGTGGATGATTAGGGTTCATGAGTATCATGTTATGAAAGTTTTGATTTCTGACAAATTCGTTAGGGTGTCTATAAATAGTTTTTGACCACACTTACAGTAAATTCATGTGACTACATAATAGAAATGGCCACACTTACAGTGAATTCATGTTGCCATTCCTACCCTTTAGCCACAGTTAATAGATGGAAAGCTTTTTTAAAACAATCATTTTTGCCACATATTTTTTTAATTGATGTGGCTAAAACAAAACTTTCAATGACTATATAACTAAAATGGACACACTTAGAGTAATTTCATGTGGCCGTTACTACCCTTTAGTCACGTTTAATAGACAAAATGCTTGATTTCAAAAAGAAAAATTGGTATCCTTTAGCCACACTTTTTAAGTGCTACGGCCACTAAATGTGAATGTGGCCGTATGATACCTACGATGACTTGATCTATGGTCACACTTGAGCTGGAAAAAAAGAGTGTGGCGAAAGGCATATGGTCACACTTTTTTTGTGTGGCCGTAGGCATATTTTGGCGTAGTGTGGGTCAACTTTAAACGGTCATAACTCGAGATTTACAAAGGGATAAGTTATGAAATTTGGACAGTAGGTCAACATTGGAAAAAATTGGCTTTTCCAATTAGATTCACCTCGTTTGGGTGAATACACAATTTTTGGGAATTTTTCTACTAAACTGACCTGCTGTGGAAATTTTCTTGACATAGCCGTGTTGTACGAATTTTAATAATTTTTGTGTTTGGTTGTGAGACAAAAAAAAATATGGGTTATCAAATGAATCCCAATGAATATTCAGTAAAAATTTGGGAGTTTAATTCGTTCGTTAAGTATTTTTAAATAATTCTTTTTTCACAGCGTACAATCTGCCTTGAAAACGCAGATTGTGTAAGGGATGTTTATGTGACTATTTGGAGTCTTATATGGTATGTATTTGACATGAACTTGCATGAATACTTATATGAGATGTGTATGAGGTATAAAACTGATAATAATCAATATGATCACCAACGGGATACGTAGGACTTACTTGTGCATGTAGAGTCATTAGGTGTCACTACACGGTTTGAACTTTAAAAGTCTTGGACAAACGAGTTGTATGGTATGTTGGTCATGCACATATACTCACTTAGTGACATTTGTAATAGGGAGTCGGTAGCTCATTTCTGTTTGAGGAATTTGGATTATTCACCTGCAACCTAAGGTGAGTTTCACTGCTCTTTTCTCAAAAGCATGCGTCTCGGGTTGAGACAACGTACTTAACTTTTTCTAGTCCGGGTTGGGACTACTATTTTCTAGTCCGGTTTGGGACTACTTACACATCCCGGGTTGGGATGCTATGGATCCTTGTGTGGGTCGGTTTTTGCTAGTTCGCAAACTGTGTCCTTGATGAACTAAACCAACTCTATCATCTGTAAGTCCTTCACATACCGAATGAGTTGCCGGGTTATGGCAAGCGGGTTATTAGTTGATAGCGCTATTAGGTCTTACAAACCTCACACCGGCTCGGGGAGTGCGGGAGTGAACTATAACTTAACAGATTTTATCATTGTTGATAGGCAATGATGTAAGGCATGCGGCTCACATTTGTGGCTACACGTACATCAGCAGTTCGGTATATCGGTGTTAGTTATCATGAATGGGTTAGCTACCCTTGACATGCGATGAACTAGTGTTTACACGGTTCTTGGAACCAACTCAATTACTTGTTTATGTGGTTTTGGAAACCAGCGCAGTTACATACTCATTTACTTTACTTAGTGAACTCACCAACATTGTTTGTTGACCCACGATTTACATGCTTTTGCAGGTAGTTAGCTTCCGGTGCCAGGATTAGAAAGCACTGCACACTTCACTGCATTTGGGGTCTTGGGCATACACCTAAATTACATATTATGCTTTTACATTTTCTTTCATATGGTTTTAATTTGGGCGCGTTGTTTTGCGCATGGTTTTTAAAAGTTTTAAATTTGGTTTACGGTTCCACAGCTTATCTAAAATTGGTTTTTGAAAACGAACTAAATGGTTTGGGCATTTAGAGTTCGTTCATGTGACTTATGGCTATGGGATCCTGGTATGTCATGCGCCTCACGGTATAAATCCCGCAGTGGAAATTTGAGGGTGTGACAAAATTCCAGAACTTAGTCTCCAACTTCTGCAGTTCGCTTCATGGGAAATACTTGTGCATCAGTATCGACTTCAACGCAGTCCATGAGAGGATGTAGGAAGCTTCGCGACCCAAGGTTTGCATTTGTAGGTTCGACCATGTCAGCGCCTCGTGTTGGAAGGTACAGGTGACGTACTTGATCTTCTGGTCCTCTGAAGAGCCACTAATGCCGAGCACATATTCTGTTTTCTCAATCCCTCAGAAAATACCAATTGCTCCTTCTGACCCACGAAAATTCCAAGGCTTGCATGCCATGAAAGTCTTGTAGGAACACCCACGTATGGGATTCTCTGCTTCTGTAGCGTCAGAAAGATTGGATCGTCAACGAAAGGATTGGCATAGGAAAACGAGCGAGAAAAGGGGAAAGAATAGATAAAAGCTCTACCACTCTCAGGGTCATGGGTTCTGCGTCGGCCTGCAACGCCTGAACAACCACTGAAATCGGCGCGGTTCGCCTCATGTTGCGCAATAGCCTCTGCGATTACCCTAGCTAAATCCGCTGAGGTGGTCGGAAAAGCTTCTTCCTCGAAAGACGAACGAGTAGTCCTCTTAGGAGGCATGTTTCTTCTAAAAGAAATGAGACACATATTACTAGATAATATTATCGCATATGTACTAAGCAACCAACTAACCAAACATCACAAGCAATAAGCACCATAATGCGACACAACACATCAACCAAAATACCAAATTCTAATTAATAGTTAGCCGTAGCAATTTAGGTTCATACATGATCAGATAACAAAACGAGACTACCAAAACAAGTTAGCTACTACTACCAAGTCAACTACAACACCTAAGGTCCTAAGGAGACGGGGGTGGGAAAGCAGCGGACAAAGCTGCAATGGCGGCTGTCATTCTGGCCTCGAGGTCGTCAACTCTCGCCTCAAACAAGGAAACATGCTCCTCGGCTGCAGCGCGTCCCTGATCCGCCTCGTGTACGCGAGTACCCAACTCTGCCAGTCGATAGAGGAGAGGATCCAGGTTATGACCCGTCAGATAGATATTATCCTCAATGTCCCGAACTCTCCCTCGCAGCACCCCAATCTCTGTGTCGTGACGTCCAACCACGTCCCGCACAGAGTAGAGGGCGTGATGCACAGGAGCTGGCTCAAAGCCGATGGGTAACAGAGTGTCAGAGGGAGGATGAGATGGACCACCAGTCTCAAAAGTAAAGGGAGCCTGGTCATCGGTGTCCTCATCAGAGTAGGCCAAGAATCCATCCATGGTCGGCAGGCAAGTCCTCTTCCGAGCCTGAGATCGTCGGAGGAGTTTCCTTCTGGGTGGCTCGGGGTCCTTCGGAGCTAGAGGCTGGGAATCGGCTGTTGCTGGAGGCTCAGGGTCAACAGGGGCAGGAGCCTCGGCTGAAGCGATAGGAGCCGGTGGAGGGAGTACCCGTTTCCTAGGGGTATACAGCAAACAAGAACCGCCTGGACGTAGGCGATAAGGTCGAAAAGACGAATCATGGGATTCTGGCGGTGGTAAGGGTGCATCCTCCTCCTGTGCCTCGCCAGCAGGCACATCCTCCTCGTCGTTGGAGACGGTGTGATCAACCTCTATATGGTCGTCATCGGTGTCGGAATCGCTAGAATCGGGCTCGTAGCCTTGCGGAAGGCCGTCGGCTGGTGGGCCGCCTAGTACAATCTCCTCCTAAGAATCCAAGAGAATGATGGGAGCGTCTTGGTTTGCCATGATCATGGAAATCAATAAACACACGTGTGTGTCAGTATAGTGTGGTGTACTTAGTGTAACTACTAACGTGCAAAGTACATAAATGACATGGCAAAGCGTACAACTGGCATGGCAAAGTACATAACTGGCATGGCAAAGTGCATAACTGGCATGGCAAGGTGCATAACTGGCATGGCAAAGTGCATTACTGGCATAGCAAAGCACATAACTAGCAAGGCAATGTACATAACTGGCATGGAATTTGCGTAGCGCGTAGGGATAGACGTTGTGTTTCTTTCTTTGGAAAGCATTTCGAAATCATATTTTGTTTAGATTATAGTTTGACTCGAAAGAATCTTAGTTCACTATAACCTTGTGCTCTGATACCAATCTGTCACACCCCGCCAAGGCGGAAACGCGAGGTGCGACTTCGAAAGATTTCCATGCACAAAAGGTCACACGATCATGAATTAAAACAACGTAGGAACTTTCATTAGACAACCAAATCCGTTCAACATAAGTTAATTGTTTAATTTTAAAACCATTGTATGTAAATATCTAAAATTATTATGACCACGCAATGATCCAAAAGAGGGTATCCCACAAATGCTCGCACGCGACCTCTGCAGGTTCCATAGTTCATGCTAATTTCCTGAAAAACATGAATGTAAAATGTATGTGTCAACATAAAGTTGGTGAGTTCACGGGTTTTCTATATGGTGGACATGTAATCCAAAACCAACTAAATCATTGCCAAGCTAGGGCAATAACTGATATGTGATATTACATGAGCCCATAGCCAAACCTTGACATGTTGTGCCTCGCCCATTGTACACTAAAGACAATGAAATAATGTGAAATACGAGCACTCTTTTGATATCTGTCATCCGGTCAGAGCGACTAACAAAGAGTGGGGGTGTCAACCCGATAGATATATATCGATGTTTCATGGCTAAGTCCATAGCTAATGGTTATGGTATGATGCATGACACGAAGGCTTAATGGATCCTGAACTGTACTGTCTCAGGTTCACATAATAGTCATGTATTGTAACTAAAAACTGTACGCATGTTTTTTCCCCGGAAAAATGTAAAAACAGTAAAAAGGGGTCGTGAATACTCACTTGATGTTTGGATGCTAAACTGAATTGAATCTGGCACTGTGTGTCTGGTCTAGGAGCCCTAAATGCAGTTAAAAGCAACTTAGGTCTATGTTTGGCTCTAACTACCATGCAACTTTTCAACCAACTGTAACACCTATGGACTAGGGGCCTTTGTACCACTATCCATGGGTGTCACGTACTGTATTTGTTAATAATTGTTCGTTTTGTTACCCTGGTGGCTATGTTTTATTCCTGTTTTTGGCAAAACACATGTGGTGACTCACTAAACGTTACCGAGTGTTACTTATGTCTCAGTTTAGTGAGTTTAGGATGGCACATGGACATATCTTGTGACAGTTTTGTATAAAAATAACACATCCAAGTGTCTTGTCTTTGCTTATTCATGCATAACTTTATGTTTTTGAGAAAATGCATGTGTTAAACTAGTTAACACATGTTTTGTTATTCTTAACACATGTTCATAAATCAAACCAGGTTGTATATTGTATGATTTGGGTAAAATATGTTGTTCTTGGGCCGAGTCTTGGCCTCTCACACACTCACGCATACATGTATGTATGTGTGTATGTGTGCTTGCAATATCCATATCCATGTGTTCCAAAGTGTATGCATAAATGTGAATATGTGTACACATAACTAAATCATTGAACCTTTATTATCAAAAGTTGAGTTATAAAGTTAGTTAGTTTCAAGAATAAATGTTTTGTGGAGGTGTGCGAGTATATGTAAGCTTCGGGTGACCAATATGCATAACTAAATTCTCATGTAAACAAGACTATAGTTCGGGTACCATACCTCACGTATATAGCTGAGTAAAACAAGAAAAGAATAAGCTAACTCCTCACAAGTAAGCTCCTAGATGCTACCTAAAGACTTGGAACTCCTTAGTGATAGTGTGGTGTGGCCGAATGATGGTCCTTGGGCACTTGGGGCTTCAGCCGAAGGTAACAAGAGAGGAAAAGAGAGGTTTCAAGTGTTAGTGAGTTCTTGAGAGGTTGTGGTGTGATCCAAGAGTGTCCTAGGGCCCTTATTTATAGGAAAGTGGTGTGAGGGTGTGTGTGTTTTCATTGGTTCACAAACTAGGTAAGTCAACTTCTTGTTTTCTTAGTATGTATTTTCTAGAAGCCTTGTAAGTGTAATGTGTTGACTTGTGGTTTTGTTTAGTTGTGTGGGGTGGCTTCGGCCGAGAATGAGCATGGGGTAGGGGCAAGTTATTTGTGGTAAGTTGGACAAGGTGATCATGCTCAAATGTTCTATGTTTTGCTATCTTGGTGTAAGGTGTTAACTTTGGCTCAATAGTGATCATCTTGGGAACATGCTAGCCGATTTCTTGCAAGCATTGGTGACATTTTTGGATGGTCAAGGCTCATGGGAATTGTGAAGGTGAATAGTTCTTGCCTTGTTGGTGATAAGCATGGATGGGTGTGTTACTAATAGGCTTGTGTTTAGGAAGGAATAGACATTTGTGTGTATACATGCGAGATGTATATGTGTGTGTATAGATAGTTTTGTCACTTCTCACCCTATGTGTATGTGTGTATAGTGCCATGTATATATATATGTATGCATAGAGATGTGAGTATGTCTTATACTAGTTAGGTAGTGTCCAAAACAATGCAAACTTTCTTTCCTTGGGAATAAGTGATCCACAAATTATATTGGGAAAGAACAAGACATTTTAAGCAAGTCAACATGTGTAGGTGTTGTTCACTAAGGTGGACTAGATCCTCTAAAGGAAATAGTCTTGGATTTGATGGGATCTTGTTATGCATGTATGTATGTTAATGTATTTTTTGGATCCTCATGTTCATGTAAGTCTAGATGGATCAAATTCAAGGTTACAAGTGGACGTTTGTTTATACACGTACTAGTTTACTACATGCATGTTAGTAACCTCTTTTGTTAATGAACATTGTTTGATTTTGTCCTTGTTGGGTAACAAGTTGGGAATTCTGGTTCAATTGCATGGATTTCCTATAGTCTAGTAAGGCATATTTAACTAACTGAGGCCTTTGTACTAACTAATGTGTCTACTGTTAGACTGCATGTCTCTGGATTGTCTCATTGGAACCCTGTATGATCTAATTATGACAGAATAGATGGCATGGAATGTCACACCCTCAAATTTCCACTGCGGGGTTTAAACCGCGAGGCGTGTGACATACCATGATCCCATAGCCATAAGTCACATGAACGACTCTAAATGCCCAAACCATTTAGTTCATTATTGAAAACAAGTTTTATAGATAACCAATTATTCAAATAGTTGCGGAAGCGAATTTAAGGATAATAGTTAACCAAATAGTCTGCGCAAAACAACGCGCTCAAAATCATAATAGATAATTAAACATTCGAAATTAGTTAAGTGTTCATATCTGAAACTATTAACCTGCAAAAGCATGTTTTTCGTGTGTCAACATAAAGTTGGTGAGTTCACAAAGTAAGGTATGTAAACGTGTAGGTTTCCCAATCCAAGAGCAACAGTTTGGTTTCCCAAACCCAATAATAGTAATCCATAACCAAAACCAAGAACCACTAGTTCAGCGTATGCCAAGGGTAGCTAACCCATTCATGATAACTAAACAATGATATACCGAATTGTTATTCAAACGATGCACTCGCCTTGTGAGCTGGTTTTTGCCTCCCATCATTGCCTATCAACAATGATAAAATCTAATGTCGTAGTTCACGCTCGGCTCCCAGCACGGTATGAGATTTGTCAAACCTAATACCGCTATCAATTAGTATCCCGCTTGCCATAACCTGGCAATTCATTTGGTAAATAGTGAAGGACTTCCGTGATAGAATGCAGTTTAGTTCATCAAGGACACAGAGTGTGAAACAAGCAAAGCCTGACCCACACAAGGAGTCGTAGCACCCCAAAACCCAGGATGTGAAAGTAGTCCCAAACTGAACTAGAAAAAGTTAAGTAAGTTGTCTCAAACCCGAGTCGCATGCTTTTGAGAAAAGAATAGTGAAAGTCACCTAATAAAGATGCTTGTGTTCTAGTGAAGCCGAATTACGTAGCTACTATTGTCCGGACTGTACTTGCCCTATGATTTATTAAATGCATGGTAAATCACGAGTTCTAGTCGTTCATCATACAATTTGTCTACCCGACACTTGTGGACTTGGTTATTGAGTTATGTGAACCATGGTTTTGTACTTGTGTACTAGTAGCATGTGGAAACGTAGATAGTAATAAGGTGGACCCTTATTATGAATACATGGGTTCAAGTAGTTCCCAACCTATTTTGTGTGGTTGATTTGATAAATAGGTGCCTTAACATGTGTTTAGACCACAATCATTTACATGTTAAATGCCAACACATGTTCTAGCTTTGCTTAACATGTACACAATAAACACCTAGAAGCCGATTGTTTAATGGTTCCAACTCATTTATTTTGGACTGAACAAGGTCTCCTAGGATCGTCACATGATGTGTTCGTGAGTTTTTCTGAGAAACCAAGTACAATTACAATGCTTAATATCCTTTTATAAGCATGGTATGTTTTAATCATAAAAATCGTTTTCTATGTCATGCGTGTTAGGGACATTGGCTCATTTCTTGCTAGTAATCACAAGAGTAGAGGTGTCCGAGTGTATTATCAAAACCGATCATAGCTTCCTCTTTGTTAAACCTTTCCTTTTGTACATAACTTTAGTGTGTTTGGATCATAAAAACATTTCGCTAATTCGAATAATCACATTAGTTTAAAACTTAGTTTATCTTGACATCTTGTGGCCGATTATTGTTCATCTCATAAGCCTCATTTTAGTTGGCTTAATGTATGTTTAGTGAGATGTTTAAAACCGTGTGTGTGTAAGTGTTGGTTTGGAGTGTTCATAGGGATTGACTAGGGGTCGGGTAACAAGATGGGCCAAGAGTTATGATGTTATAGAGCTTAGGGAACTTACCAAGAGGTGCTTGGCTTTGGAAGGCCTTGTGATTGCTTCTCCCGATCCCTTGATGGCTTGGTGTCCTCGGCTAGGCTAGTAACTATCTGAGAGTTATGAGAGGAGTGTAAGAATTGTTGTGTGGCATAGGTTAATGATATCCATTCCTCCTTATATAGTGGTTCAAGTGAGTAGTGGACAAAACAAAAGAGGGTTGGGATCCTTGTGTCATAGAAGTCGATCAAGAGGCAGAGTCTCCATTTCCATGCTAAAGTTTGACAACTAATCCTCTCCTTGATCCATCACTATCTTCGGCCATCATAGGACTCCATAAGGGGAGCTTACTTTCTTCTTGGAGGGAGCAATGTATCTTTTTCCTTTGCTTGTTTCCATGCTATCCATGTCATGCTCCACCCTCTTGTTTTTGGCTGAATGGGATGCTTGGTATAAAGGGAAAGGTGACATTGTTAAGAGGTGGATTAAGAATGTTTGTAGGGTAGTGTTTTTGATGTAAGATGGCTTCCCAATGTGAGTTTCCTTTTGTCTTGGATTGGCCGAAGTATAGAGGTAAGAAATATGTGGTTTCCTTGTTGAAAGTGATGTATTGGAGGCTTCTATCTCAAGTCCCTATCACCTCATGTTGGCCGCTAGTTGTCAAAGTGAAAAAAGGGAAAGGGTAGTTGTTTTGGCATGTTGCTAATTCTAGTGTTCCTTCCATTTGTCTGCAAGTTTTGACTCTTTGCGTGAAGGTGACTTGAGGGGTTTGGGACTTGTGCATGCTTCGGCCGAAGGGTGTGCTACCAAGCCTATCATGACCATGTCCATTACTAGGGTCTAGGATAGAATGTGAGGTGTTATGTAAATTGTCATTCCCATGGTTTTCTTGGTGGGCTTCGGCCGTGGTTATAGACAAGGGAAAAGGGGTAGTCTGTCAAGATGATAAGTTCTTTGGGTGCCCATGTGCGTGTATATGCTTAGGTATAGATGTATAGATTGCAAGCTTAACATAAGTGAGCATAACCATGTGTAAAAGTAGTCGTGGTATCGGGTTTGTAAATGATATGTTTATTAAATGATAACCCATAGGTACGTATACATCTCGCGTGGGCACGTGTGACTTACCTAGCTAACCTTAGCTAAGTTGAATGCAAGGAATCCAAGTGCAAGTAACTAGAGTCTAGTTAAAGTGAGAACCTGAAATTGCGTGGTATCACATCATCCCCAAGTTGAAAAGAATTTCGTCCCGAAATTCAGTAAGTAACCTAGTAAAGTTGGCCTCAAGTGAGTGTCAAGTGAGAGAAAATTCCAAAAAATTTTCTGGGTGTCACATCATCCCCATGTTGAAAAGAATTTCGTCCGGAAATTCAGTTCGAGTTTTCGATTACGTGCTGTGAGTTCACCTAAAAGAGAGGTGCCAACACTGGCCTTGTTTCGATGTCGCTGGCCAGATAAGATTTCCCCCACCAGGACGAGGGACTCCAATCACTATCTCGTGCCAAGGATTTAAGTTCATGGCTGGATAACCCGTCCATGCCCATGATGATGTCAGAGCTACGAAGGATAGTTGGGATGATAAGATTGATACCTAATGGTTAGTTAAACCGTACGGGTTTCTACTTGTAATAGAGCTAGGTAGCTTCGATAAGTTTACCATCAGCTAGTTCTATGGTGTGTTTGAATTCAGAGAGAGTTGGGTCTAACACTTGAGTTGCACTAAAGTCCAAAGGTACATGCTCAATCAGCATCAGATTCAAATAGGACATTAGCAAGTTACGTACCCGTCACGCGTTGTTGTCATCATTGTCCTCGTTGTTGTTGTTGTTGTCACCGTTGAGCTGGGGACAGTCGTTTTTGAAATGGGTTTCACTCCCACACTGGAAACACCCTTTTCCAATATTTCGACGACTCTGTTGCCCCTGCTGTTGCTCCTGATTCTTTGGGAATTGAGCACGACAGTCCTTAACTGCATGATCAGCTTTCCGCATCGTTCACACATTCCGTCCTCACATGAACCAGAATGATGATAGTTGCACTATTAACACTTCGGGTGCCTCCCCTTGTAAGTACCCTGGTTATTGTCAGAAGGGGCCTGGTTGTTGTTGTCGTTTGCACCTGACCTCTTCCACTACTATTGACCGCTGCCACCACTTGAGACCTTTCCTGAGCCCTCATCCGATTTCCGCTTGTTATCTTTAGTGGTAGACGATGAGGTACCCCGTGGGGGCAAGATTCCTTCTTCCACCTTTTGATCCGTTAACTGGTGTGCCATACGAATTACCTGCTGAATGTTGTTGAAGTTTGCAGCAGTGACTATCCCCTTGATCTGAGGCACCAAGCCCTTGATGTACAACTCAATTCATTTGTAGAGCTGAGTAGAGTAATTAGGGCACATGGTCGCCAGCTCATGCGACCTAGTAGTATAAGTCTCAATCTCCGACCCCACCATTTTCAGGTTAAGGTATTTAGTCTCCAACTTCTGAATCTTATCTCGAGGACAATACTCCTCCTTCATCAGTTCCATGAAATCCGCCCAAGGTGTAGCATTGGCCACATCCACCCCTAGCATCTGCACCTGCGCGTTCCACCAGGATAATGCCACATTCTCAATTGTAGTAGTGACATATTTAACCCTGTCAGCTGGTGGATAGTTACACATAGCGAAGCATGATTCCAACTTTTCGAACCACCGCAGTAGCCCGACTGCCCCTTCAGATCCTCCAAAATTCTGAGGCTTGCAGTCCATGAATGAATTGTAGGTACAAACTGGCGGGTGATGATTAGGTTGACCAGCTTGAAAGGCTGCAAGGGCTGCACCTACTCTTTCGTTAATCAGTGCATTCAGTTCAGCCTATGTCATGTTGATGTTTCCCCGTCCATGTCCAAGTCCAGCCATGGTGATCCTAAATTCACCATAAGCTCATGACATATAAAAATATGCTGGCTATACGATCGTTCACACGTAGCGTAGGCGAACTGGGATAAAGAACCAACTTTAAGAGAACAACTCAGTCTCGACTGGGTCTAGAATAAAAGAAAGAAAGATCAAGCGAATAAAGGTAGGAATCAATTGTCTCCGTGCTCAGTGAAAATAATAGAGTCTCCATATTCGCTCTCTTTGGGTTCCTTCAACAATTCTCGTCGACCCTCAGTAGTTTTCCCTTCATTACTCAAAGTGTAGCACCGCGCCATGGGTACTGCATATTTCTCCGTTATAGTGGCTATTCTGCCTTCAAGGGTTCTCTCCCATGTATCTAACAGTTGGTACCCTCACTAATACTCTATTGCCGACTTCCCTATCCATGAAGCTGGTTGGAATTTTAGTCCCAATTGATGTACCACATGGCCTAGTTTTTGTCCTTCACTAAGGATGTGCTCGGTATCGGATTTGGTGTTAAAGGATTATATATCTCCTATAATCTGTTAAGCAAGTATACATAGCCCGAAAGCTAATTGTGCACTTAAGCTGTGAGTGTAACTAATGAAATGCTTATGCTATGACAGTTATAGACTAGAATGCAATCCTAATTCACTATAATCAATGGCTCTGATACCAATCTGTCACACCCTTAAATTTCCACTACGGGGTTTATACCGCGAGGCGTGTGACATACCAAGATGCCAAAGCCATAAGTCACATGAACGACTCTAAATGCCCAAACCATTTAGTTCATTATTGAAAACAAGTTTTATAGATAACCAATTATTAAAATAGTTGCGGAAGCGAATTTAAAGATAATAGTTAACCAAATAGTCTGCGTAAAACAACGCGCTCAAAATCATAATAGATGTAGATGCATATAATGCAACTAATGCTATTGGATTGCGAATTACAAAAGTTTTGTTTCTGATTGAATGGTCGAAGGTGGCTTTTTGTAGGGTCGAATGTAGAATGAACGGTCGATGGTACACATGGGAGGTCGAAGGAAGAAATTATGTATATATGTGTCTTGGTTCGCCCACCTTAAACGGTCGAACCTGCACATTCGACCAAGCAATTTGGGCGAATGTGCAGGCCTATATAAGATCGAATCAACTTTTTGAATATAACTTTTGGTCATTTGTTTTCCCTCCCTGTGTGTGTTCTCCCTTGGGTTATCTTTTGAGTCTGTAACAGTGTTTTATCATTATTAACAACATTTTAACGTGTAAATGATTATGATTATGAATGAAATGATTATGTTAATGATGATATCTGTGTTTTGCTAGTTTTATTATCATTTTGTGATCAATTCAGGGATTCCGCACCTGAATTGAACTTGTTTGATCATTATATTTGTTGTTTAGACGATCCTACACGCATATAAAGTGGTATCAGAGACATTTGGATCAAACAACCACAAATTGATAATATTACAGCTGATTTGGACCCAATTTTGATCAAAACTTTTTGTTTTTCATTGATAAACTGAATTTGGTGTTACATTGATTGATTTGAACTTATTTTCATGGATAAAACTTAAAATTCTCTTTGTTAAACTTGTTCCAAATCCAATCCGAAGCAAAACCTGCATAAAATCATCAAATTTCATCAACATTTGAAAAATTTTGATCAAAATAACTGATTTTCAAAGAATAACCGTTTTTCAAACATAAAGGGTCGAACCTAGGGAGATTTGGTCAAAAGTGAGAGTATTTGGTCGAACCATGGATTATTTGGTCGAACGTGGAGTGTTATTTGGTCGAACCTAGAAAGTTTTAGTGTGTTATTGTTCATTCGACCTTATTGGGTACATTCAACCAATCGAGTGGTCGAACGTGGGTTTAAACGGTCGAAAGTGAACTGAGTCTGTTATTTTCTACATTCAAACTTTATCAAACGGTCGAACGTCGACTAATTTTCACATTCGACCACGCGATCATTCAAAAGGGTCGAACGTAGAAACTGTTATAAAATTTGTCTAATCGTTTCGTGTTTAATCATTTTCAGATCGATATGTGGAATTTTCCTACAACACCACGACCTAATACAACACCACAGCAGTAGACAACCATGGATCCTTGGTCAGTAGCTGCTCAAAAGTCTAGTCAACTATCCCAACCGATTAACTATATGGCGATGACTAGTTCTATGTCCCAACAAGTTGCACAACGACAACCACAACCGATGGCTGATTATTGGGCAGTAGCAGCAGCGGCGGTACACTCTCAGACTACCAATGCGATTTCAACTCTTATTCAAGACTTTTCTTCGGGTAGTGGGAGCCATCCACCAAAGTTGATGGAAATGGTAGACTACAACACATGGAAGACCAAGTTCAAGATTCATCTTGAGGGAATGAGATTAGAAGGAACAGAAGCTTGGCAAATGATTGCTAAGGGCTATGTTGCTCCGATCTTGGAGAACACAGGTGAACGAATTCCGTTGGAAAGTCTTGCTGAGGATGAGAAAAAGAAATTTGCTGTGGAAAAGAGGAAGGCAAAGAGAGCTCATGTTCCTCAGAACCCAGAGTTATACCACGGTGGTACATCTTCATCTATAGCTAGTTCAAGTTCCTGTTCTAATGTTGCTCCACACATTGCGTGCGTTTCTAACCATGTTGAACCATCCAAAACACCTATCAATTACCTTGCTCAAACTTCATCTAATACCCCACCATCATATCCTACTACAACTTTTATTCCACCTTTTTCACCAATGCAACAAGCAGCTTGTTATTCTACAAGCTTAAACCAACCTCAACAACAATCTTATATTCCTCAAATGAATCAAACACAAGTAAACCAAACTCAATCTAATCAGAGCCCAATTATGCTGGAGACCTCGAACTTGAACAATGTTACTGTTGAGATTGCACAGCAACATGTAGCATTGGTGTCGGCTATGGTAGCTTCTTATAACGGACTGGTTGCTAGTCAAATTGGTAACAACAACTTAACCAGTGAAGACTACGCACAAATTGAAAAAGAAGAGATGGAGCTCATTGATATCCAGTGGGCATTTGCTAGCGTTATGAGGAGAGCTACTGAATTCATTGAAAAGACTGGCCGAACTGATCTTTCTACTTCTCCAAACACCACATATGGCTTCAACAAAGCCAAAGTGACATGTTTCAATTGTGGTGGGAAAGGTCATTTCAAGAGGGAATGTACATAGCCAGCACAGCAGGGAAATAGAAATCCTTTCAATACCAACTACCAAAACCGTCAAACCCAAAATCAGGTATCTTACCAAAGTCCAAATATTTCAAGCTTTCAACCACAAAACACCTACCAAAACCGCCAAAACACTTCACTAAACAACACGGTTAGACAAACCACTACACAAAACCAAAACCAAAACCAAACACCACAAAATTCAAACCGAACAATCATTCCTATTTCTACACCAAATACACAAACCCAATCAGATAACCAAAACCAGGCCTTGGTGATACAGAGAGATGAGGGATTTGATTGGATGAGTATGCAGTTGGGCGTTGAGGAGATTACCAATGGTAATGTGGCATGTGTTGCACAGAAAATGGATTTGGATGAGCCGGTATGTGTTGAAGAAGAGATAGTGACTGAGAAGATGTCTGAAGTGAAAATCGAGGAGTTGAGTGAAGAAAGTGATGATTATGTAGAGAAGAAGTCGGGTTTGATTCTTGACTCGGTTACTGATGTGCCAGAAGAGTATGATTCAGCTTATTCTGATGAGGAGAGTGAGTCTGATTCTGAAGCTAGTGTTAACTCACTGGATGATGATATCGACCAATTGCTTGCTGAAGCTGATTTTCTGATGACCCGCAAAACATGCATGGTGGATGATGCTTGTACCAGAATTGATTATTCAAAGTTTTTCGCATGTAAGGAAGCACACTTTGCACTGATGGCGATGACAGAGCCTCCAAAGCAGGTAAGTTCTGAATCTAATCTTGATATGAATAGTGAGAAGTATTGTGGTGCATGTGATCGATTGACAGAGGATAATAAGCAAATCAGGGTTCAGCTTGAGAGTGCTAAGATCAACTGTCAATCGTATCAGAAAGAAGCACGTGAATTTAACAGAGTGCTTGATGGTTACAAGAAAGACATTTCAGAACTCAAAAAGACTTTATCTTTGAAACAACTAGCCATTAACAACTACATAAATGATTTAGAAAATACAAAACTTGAAATGGCCACCATCAAGTGCTTTGCAGAAAAAGTGAATAAGAAACTTGAGAGTTATAAGCATATTGCTTATGTTGTTGATCATATCATAGAGGAGCCTTCACAGTCTAGTAGTGCAAACTACAAGGCCGTCCCATCTCCAGTGATATTTGAAAACCATACTCTACATTCAATAACACCGGAGAGCTCAGTTATGTCTGACTCGACATCAGATGATGAGTCGAAACACTTCTAGTGTGGGAGACCCAAATTCTGATGTTCGACCAATTTTGGGACTAAACAATGAAGGTGTAGTTGCTGTAACTGATGATTCTGACTCTGAGGATGACGAATCTGAGAAGGTGTGTGATATTCCTGTTAAAAATCACATAATTACAAATGAACCTGTGTCACCATCTCAGATTGTGCATCCCATGGCTAACGCTCATCGAGCGTATCAATCAGTTAAGCCTGTTGAAAAGAATGTTCAATGTGAGAAACCCGTAGAGATTTTCTATTGGATGATTGGATCCAATAAGATAATGTCTGACGAGGAATATCCAATCAAATTTGCCAATTATTCCAAGATTGAGAAAATTTGGCAGGAGAGTACCATTTGGTTCCCAAAGCATGAGCGAACAAATGATGTACCTCCAGAGGTTTTAGAAAGAATTTACTTGGATATTCTAAAATAACCGAAAGTTCATGTCACAGAATTTATCAAGCCAAAGAATAAGGCTAACAGTTTTCTTGAGCCGACTTACTCCAAGGTCCCAGTTCCTGAGAGTCTTAGAAGGAAGTGTGTGGATGATCAATATCCTATCACTACACATGCTAAGTCGAATGCCAAAAATAACTTTGAGGAATACCGTGCGTGTTATAAATGCGGGGAGAGAGGGCATTTACTTGCTCACTGCCCGTATGTTAGGCACAAAAGGCACGAGGTGGAAATGAAGCAAACATATCAGAGTCCAGTCGATAATCATTGTTATCCACAAAGACGACTTGTCCCTCAACCTGCACCTTTTTATAATCAAAGCAAATATTTTCAAAAGAGGGAAAATAGTCCGATGACATATGTTCGTCGTAACCGGATAGCAATTGAAAAACCACTTAAGAAACCAATGGTGAAAACAACTGTTGACAAGAAAAAAGGTTTCTGTAAAACCTATTGTGAAACCAACAGTTGGACCTGTCTCTGTTAAATCAGAGATGGTAACCAAGAAAGTTTCATTTAAGGACCAAGTAAAGAACTCGGTTGAGACCTCAAAATCTCAAATCCGGATCTTGAAACGTTCGGAACAGCATTTGTCACCAAAGGGTTCTCAAGGTTGTAACACCCCAACCGATGGCGGAATCATCGAGGTGTCACGTAGTGACGATTATTCAAAAGCACATGGTACTAAAATGTAAATATTATTGAATAAGCCAAAATTGTCTTACAATGAAATGGAAAATACAAAGTCTAAATGAAACGTAAATATTGAAATAACTGATTAAAATAAAGCACTAAAATTCCCTTGCTAAAGCACTAAATCAAACTGCACCTGAAACATGTACAAAAATAGGTTTGGTCAACATATGAAATGTTGGTGAGCATTCCTAGTTTTAATATATATATATATAGTAAGTTAAAAAGATATACAATTCAAGTGCAAGCTACAACGCAAATATGTAAACTATGTATCATACAAATGAGCGAAATCAACCCTGTGACTGTATAATGTACAAAATGAACGGCGGTGTACTCATCCAATAAATGGATAATAACTTAACAATGGCCACGGATTCTCCGATGAAAAAGGGGGAGAATCAACCTAGGCGGGTTTTCAATCCAAATAGCACTATCCAATGTTAAGGTCGGCTTGTACCATGTTAATGATTTCACTAAGTACAAATGTATTCCACATGTATTGTCTAAGCATAAAGCACGTTGTAACCAATGCACATGGTACTAGAATTGTATTGTGAAAATGTAAACTTGTATTTGAAATTTGTAATAGTGTACATGTAACACCCCAAAAATGAATAAAAGCAAAAAGGGGATAAGAAATACTCACTGTTCACGTAATAGCTTGAAATTCAACTGGACAACGTAATTTGAATTGAGATTACCCCAAAGGATTAACCTAAAGAATTTGATAACGTGTAAGGGAAATAAGTCTAGAATACATGTATTTCTAGGGTTTCGAATTGGGGATAAGTATTTGTTTGATTAATAATCAATTTGTTTATTAAATGTAAGAAATTTAATAAATAAATAACAAAGATCTTTTTTGTAAATTTTTAAGTTAAAGATGGTCACAATATAAAGTTTTAAGTATGAAAATAATTTTTATAAAATTATTTTCTTGAAAATAGAATTTTTAATCTATTTATTTCAAATTGTCAAAATATACCTTTAATATTTAAAAATATTAAAATTAAAGAATTTTTGAATTAAAAATTATGTTTTAGTTCTAAATAAATAGAAATAATTTATATAAAATTTTGGTGCAAAAATATTGAATAAATGAATTTATTATGATTTATTTACGATTAAAACTAACAAAAATTAATTAAAAATATAAAATGGACGGTTTTTCTGAAATAAAAATTATTTCTGAAATGTTTATTGTTATACAAGTCTAGAATAATTTTTGTGGGATTTAATAAAATCGTTTAGATATTTTTATTGAATTTTACAATTATAAATGAATAAATTTGTAATATTTATAATATATATTAAATAAATTATTTTTGAAAAACTAAAAATTGTACAATGAACCTTACCATTAGAAGGTCATACAGTAATTTTTGTAGAATTTATAAACCACTTTTAGTATTTAAAAACTATTTTAAAAGATTTAATATATTAAGTATATATATAAAAAGGGTAAAAAAAATGTTTGCTGGTTATGGGAGTCGAACCCGGGCCTCTGGCCGGTTCGAGTTTTACACAAGCATGGCCACCAACTGAGCCACACCCTGAGAAAGAATTCTTTTGGATTTGAATTAGTTATAAGGGTTAATTGTGTTGGTTTTGATAATTGTTTTAATGAGAAAAATAAAACTGTTTTATGGGGTTCGAACCTTGGCCAAAGGCCGGTTCAGGTTCCATCTCCACGCGTGTAAACCAACTGACCTAGGTCAGTTGGTTGTTGTGTTCCTGCTTCAAAAATTTTTATACATTATCTGCAATGTCGTGTTCTTCCCCAAAACAGCAATTCGAGCCCTAGATTTTCCAATCATTACAATTAGTGATCAATAGCCCCTGAATCTTTGGGGCTATTGATCATAGGGTGCCGATGTATAAAACCCACCAAAGAAGAGAGACTTACGACGTGGTTGAAGCTATGAATGATCGGGTCAACGTGTAAAGTCAACTGACATGATTGAAGCTTTGAGAAACAGTTTGGGAGTAGAAATTGGAGGTAGAGAGGTGTTTATCGGCGAGTGGGGATTGAAATGAGGGATTCAATTTATAGGGGAATGCTTGGATGAACAAATTGGCAGGTATTGACTCAATGATGATGATGACGCGGATAATTGGTCGAAAATTGGAAGATTTTGACTGTAATTATACGTGTAAATGGTGCGACTCAGTCAAAGCAATCAACACCATTCCATATCTGAATCATTTAACGTGTATGAATGATTGTAGATGATGCTTGATCTGCGCAGTTGACTTTTTCTAGTCAAACTGTTTGATTTCAATTATGTTATATAATAAATTCGTGTGGGTTTAGAAACAGAAAGATGTGTATGTCACACCACGCCTATGGCGGAAACACGTGGCGCGACGGTTCAAAAGTATTAAGCCAAGATTAATGCAAACCACAATGATAATTAAACAAACGGGCATTTATTCAACGCCGATAATCATGTCAAATTATTCGTACATAATCATAAATTGTTTTTGAAATTAATAAGGAGGCTCCTCCCTTTATCCCGAAGTCCATGGAATAAAGAGATGAGACCCCTTCACGACATTCCAACGCCCGACCTGGAGATTCCCCCGACCCTGCTTGCCATGCTAACCTTCATCATTCAATTACCTGAAAGATATGTTTGAAAATCGTCAATATATAAATATTGGTGAGTTCACAGGTTTTGATTTAATAAAACTTTATTAAGTGGGAATATCCTTGTTATAACATTTATAGGAGTTGCAAGGTCCTACAATTTACTTGAGCCTATAACCAAACCAAGACAATTTATAATGCCCCCGCCCCAAGTCGTTACTCGGTATTCCTACGACTTGATTTCAGAATACGTGCACCCCAGGCATACGCCGATGCATAATCGACGCTATCGATTAGGGGTGGGCCTTGTCAGGCACCAATAGTATTATCCAAATATTCCTTTGGTTTCTCTTTCCTGAATTAATGATTATAGTGGGGAGGTCTCAACCCCGAGTGGCGATCTTAACTCAAGTATCCAACCCGTCATACAAATCCCAACATATCTTTCCCCCGTAAAAATGTTAAATAGTTTAGAAATGGGGCCGTGAGACTCACCTGTAACTGTGCTCGGCTCAAAGAAGAAAATAGTAAAGTTTGTGATCCCGCACCTACAAATGTTCTAGGCGTATAAGTCACTACACCTATGGTGTATGTGCCTTGGCAAGTTGTACACCCAACTTCCCGACCACGTCTTTATCCCAATTCCCGTTTAATAGTTTCGTATCCTAGGCTCAATGGCGATGGATTACAATTTCCTTACAAGTCATATATTATTCTTATTAATATTCTTTGTGACTTGTACAATATTATACTCGACGCAACTCTACCCAACGTATAATTATTTTCCCATTTAAATAATTATACTTAGGATCATTTCGCTCGATATAATGTGATTTCTTATTATCCGACCCGACTCACTTTGCCACATATTTATTTTCCCATTCAAATAAATATGCTAAGTTCTTGTCGTTTGGTAACATATTTCTAACGCCCGACTAGACTCACCACAACGTACATTTATTTTCCCATTTAAATAAATGTACTAGGATCTTGTCGGTCACTCACACGTTCATAGGTATATTTCACCTACTCGTCTCGGTTTTCCTTCTCGCATATCTATTTTCCCATTCAAATAGATAAACTAGAATTTCGTCGAAAACGAGCATATGTACATATACCATCGCGTGGATACTACTTGTTAGCACTACTATAAAATATACCTTTAATGACACACAAATTATGACATACACCAATTTTATGACATGCAAATGTGTATGTCATGAAAAAACTGTCATCTTCTATTAAATCTGAAAGATATATGACACAAATTTTTGTATGTCATTTTAAGTGTCATTGTTTGAAGAATTCATGACACTCAGTTTTGGTATGTCATCTTTAAATGTCACGGTAAGTTTCAAAAATTTGAAAAGTTAAAGTTTCCCACCTTAACATCATTCCCAAATTTCTAATCTTATTAAAAAAAACCCCTAGATAACTAAACTCATTACACCAATCGTCACCACCATGTAATTCCCAGCTTCATTTCTTTTAACCTAATCAATCCTCCATCGTTCATCAGCCAACACCCACCTTTGAACGCAGTCGCCAGCCTTGGTTACTCCGTCACCTTTCCCTACGGCTGCACTTTCTTTGGCCGGTCCACCGGCCGTCTCTTCGACGATCGGCTCCTCATTGATTTCCTATGTAAGTTTGTTTATTATTTGTACTTATATAACTATAGAGGTATATTCACTAATTTATCATCAATCAATCTTTTCCTTCTTCTTATCTATTAGCTTTCCGATCTTGTTCGATTCTCATTAGTCATGTGATTATATGATTATTTGTTTGTAATTACATCTTGAATCATGTATATTGTTTACGAATTTGGGGATGATCGACATGAAGTAGCTTATATTTTTGCCCGATTCAGTAACGCACGCCACGTGTTCGATAAAATGTCTATGTGAGATGTTTGTTTTCTTGAATCTCAATAGAATCTCCATATATGTAGTTTGTTGCTATTAGATGAATGATGTTTTAAATTTTGTACAAGTAGTTTCATCATTAGGGCTGATGGATCATGGATGAGGCATATTGATTAACCATTGGTGTAACGTTTATGTTGATTTTATGCTACAAGTGTGATTCTGACTTAAAATGGCATCCATCAAGTCTGCTACCCACCCACCTGATCTTTAGTCTTCATCGATTTTTTCGGTTCGGTTTTCTGTTCCACCCAAAAAAACTGCAAAACCAAAGAATCTGAACCGAGGAAACTAATTAACCTGCAACCTGTACCGATGAAAACCCCTAGTTGCATATTCAGTAATAAGGTCACTTGGTTCTGTTCATTGGTAAATTAGTGAAATATGGCTGCCTTTTTAATCCGACTGATTGAAAGATATTCAAATTCAAATATATTTAAACTACAACGGATTGAATTGCCCCGTCTTGCTAACATGAGCCGATGGCATTGTTGTTAGTTTACATTTCAGGGTTTTTACCTTGTCGACTGTCCATGTGGTTTCGTGGCTTCTAATCCTGCCCGTCCACCTGTTTTGCCCATCTCAAGAACCATTTTATGGTTTCACAGCGAGAGATGTGTAGTGCGACTACTGTTGGTCTATGTAGGTATTTGCTTATTGTTGTTTGTAAGTTCAGTGTTTTTTCTAGGTGTATGGCTGGTTATTAGACTTGCCTCATGTGTGCGATGTATTTAGGAAAGTCGCTGATGGCTATTTACAAATATAATTTTAATTGTGATACATGCATTAGCTGGCTATGATACTCCTATCTGCCTCGCTTTATGGTTGTAATATTAGTAATAAGTCGTTCTGAGCTGTTATGATGTATATTGTTTGTAACAAGCGATCTTAGCAGCAGTTAGTTATATTAATTCCCAACAGAGTTATTTATACATATTTGATGTACGTACTTGCCTTTTTTGTGTTTAATTGGTCATCATCTTCATTTAGTGCCTGTGCTTTGGAATTGCTTTGGAATGTACCAGTTTAGCGTGGCGTGACACGACGTGCCGAAAGAATGGTTGCGTGCCCGTCACACACTCTAGTTGTATGTTTAAATAGCAACTTTAACTTCATCTACTAAATTGGATTTTTTTAATGTGTGGTGTGCATGCCAGCAAGGAAAAACCGAATGTGTTTTCTATGTGATGAAATCCATGAAAGAGTTTGTTCAAGGAGGAGTTTGTTCAAGTTGGTCGAGTCAAATTCTAGCCATTCTTGTTTTCTTGAAACTAAAACCATCATGAACCTTAACCTTCATCTTATTAATTTAATTGTTGTCTCAGGTTGGGGGAGGAGTAGATGTTTACACGGATGCGGATATTGATGTCAGTCATAAAGAATGGTCAAGTTATGCCGCAACCTTCATTTTCAAGTGATCCGTATGTTTAGGTATAGACTAACGTAATGACACAATATTTTTGTAACCGTTAATACTTGTGGTAGGATTGGATAAATGCTTATATTGTAATGGATTTTTTGGTGGTATATATATAATATATACAGTTTTATTATCAAATTTATTGATTTTGTAATTATAAATTTAAATATAAATCTAGGGATATTAGTCATTTTGCAGAATTTTTTTTTAGGTAAAAAAAAAAAAAAAACCATGACACGAAAATGAGTGTCACAAAGGTGTGTCAAGAATGTATGTCATTAAAGAGTGTCATGAAAGCGTGTCATAAACGCGTGTCAAAAAAGCGTGTCATTAAAAGATGACATGCGCTTGCATGTCATAAAAATTTAATGACATGTTCTTCCTTGACACTTTCCTGTGTGTCATAAACACCCTTTTATGACTCGCAATGCGCGTCAAGATAGGGGTATTTTTCTAGTAGTGTAGGTTCATGTGTCGTTTAGCGTTTTAAATTCGTTACGTTGTGTTTTCCTTTCCCACGAATATTCTTTCTACACTTAGGAAAGTGTTACGCACGTTTCACCCTTGTTATATATATTTTATTTCCTTAAAATATATATGTATATTTTTATCTCGTCGTAATGGCATTTCTTTTCTCATACGTTCGTTTACGTTAGTTCATGTAACTAAGTTCGTTAGTTAGCGTTTTACATATTTGTTTCCATTGCGCGTTCTTATGGAAGTATTATTCCTACATCCGATTCTGAACGTTTATTCCTTGGAAAAATCTACTTTGTACGTTTAGCCCAACTTGTCCATCTTGTAACCCCAAAAATGTTTCCGATACTTTTATATTCCCATTTATATAAAAGTATCCATTTTTGTACAAGTTTTTCAAGTTTTAACCTTTGTTCAACATTTTTATAAAAAAAATCTCTATTTTTATAAAAATCCTTATGTTAATACAAGTCCATATTTTTATAACTTCCCCTTTTATAAAAATACTCTTTTTATACAAAATACACAAGTATGTTACTAGTATTTACCAAATCGACCTTGAAAAATTTATTACTTATGCTTTTGACACCAAACTTTTCATTATTGCATTTTTGGACTAATAGTTTCTAAAATATTCATTTTAGTCCTCTAACTTTCAAAGTTACAACATTAGTCCCTTAACTTTAAAATGTTGCATTTTTCTACTCTAACTTCCAAAGTTAGCATTTTTCACCTAACTTAGTGGACTTTGAAGACCCATTTTCTTGATGCTTAGTTGTTTTTACCTCATTTCACTTTTAATGATCTTATAATCCATCCTAGATGTCATTAACATGATTGTTCCATACTTTTATCCAAAACATCAATTTTTCACCTATTCAAGTGAGTGGACTTTGAATATGGAAACTTTTCATCTATGTTTATTTACCCCATTTTAATCCATTTTTGTCATTAACATATCATCTTATGATGATTAAGATCATCCTTGATCATATCCAAGTCTTTTTCAAAAATCATGTTCCAATCATCATCTCACTCAAGAGTATGTTCATATTTTTACATTCTCTTCAAATATCATATTAATAATATTAAATCCAAGATTTACCCATATTATTGTTCATCCATTTTTATTCTAACAAAACTTAATAAAATCCATTTTATTACCCATTAATGTACAACTTGCTTTCAATACCACAAAACATGAACATTTAAGGATAAAAGTAATGTAATACTTACTACTAGCTCAAGGCTAGGGAAGACAAAAATCTTGGATTTGGGTGAGGTTTAATGTGTTCTTCCAAGTGGGTTAAGCTCCAAGTTCTTGAACACACAAAGGGGTTTGATGGATGATGATTTAGAGATGATTTGTTAGTGTAAAAATTGAAAGAGAAATGTTAATGTGGGGGTGAAAACTTACGGCCAAGAGGAGAAGGAAGAAGAAGATTTTTGTGATTTTCTTCAAGTGTTCTTCAAGTGTGTTTATAATATCCTTCTCATCTTCCAAAGATTATGTGTATCTTACTTGGATTAGTTGAAGAGATTATAGAAGATTATGTAGATTATGTAAGATCACAAGCTAAATCCTTGGGGAATTAAGGGGTGTTTGGGCCGAGTTTAGAGAGAGAAGAGAGGTGATTAGCTAGTTTCTATTGCCCAATGCTTGACCATGCAATCTTATGATTAATTCTAATTATTTGATATTAAGGAGGTGAAGAGTTAAAGTGGGGTGATTAAAAGATTTTTCCCATTGAGTGGGCCATAGGCCGGCCCCCATGGGGTGTTTGGTGGGGTCCACTTTGCTAAATATTATCCCATATTATGTTTAAGTTAATCTCTTTCGGGTACCGCCCGGGTATTCTTGGGTTTTTAACCGTGTGTCACCCGAATATTAAAATACCATTAATATTCCTTAAATTTTGCCCAGTTAAATTACTGATAATTTATTTCGGCTTTTGCCGGGTGAAATTACGTGCTACGCGCGTATCGGGTGCGGTACGCGCACTTTATTCGTTACCGGGAGATTTGTACAATGAGCTTTCACGTATGGCTTTGGGTTTCCAAAACCCATTATATTTTGTGAAAATATTATTTATTTTATATTCCGGGTGTCCGGAGTTCGTTTCGCTTATTTAATTTTTACCGGGTAATCGCCAGTGTCCATACCGGATAGGTTTGCTTGCGCATGATCCTATCATGCTATGCTATTAAACTTATGCATTCCTATGCATTATTTGGGAGCTTCTATCTTTCTAAGGCCTTAGTTAAATAATCAGCACATAATTACGTTTAATTACGTTAATTGCGTTTAATTAATTAGTACGGAATTACCTTAATTTTGCCGGTTGTTACATTCTCCCCCCGTTAAGAGAATTCCGTCCCGGAATTCACTTCGAGCTCTCCGGTACAGGGGTCTTCTCGAATAGGGCGGGATATTTTTGCTTCATCCGGTCCAGCCTTTCCCACGTGAACTCCGGTCCACGCTTGGCATTCCAACGCACTTTGACCAATCTGATCTTACTGCGTCTTAACTTTTGGACCTTCCAATCGGTTACTTCGATTGGTTCTTCGACGAAGTGTAACTTGTCGTCAATGTGGATTTCGTATGCGGGGATGATGAGAGTTTCGTCGGATAAGCACTTTTTCAAGTTCGACACGTGGAACGTGTCATGTACACCGTTAAGTTCTTGTGGCAACTTGAGCTTGTATGCTACGGGGCCTACTCTGGACAGGATTTTGAACGGTCCAACATATCGTGGGTTCAGTTTTCCGCGCTTCCCAAAGCGCGCGACACCTTTCCAAGGTGACACCTTTAGTAGGACCCTGTCTCCGACTTGAAATTCCAAAGGCTTTCGCCTCATATCAGCGTAGCTTTTCTGCCGGTCACGTGCCGCTTTGAGACGTTCTCTTATCAGAAAGACCTTATCCGTTGTCTCTTGAACAATTTCGGGCCCGGTAAGTTGCTTTTCACCAACTTCGGCCCAACATAGAGGCGATCTACACTTGCGTCCATATAAAGCTTCAAAAGGTGCATCTTGAATGCTCGTGTGGTAACTGTTGTTATACGAAAACTCTACCAGTGGCAAGTGTGTATCCCAATTTCCGCTGAAATCGATTGCGCATGCCCGTAACATATCTTCCAAAGTCTGGATGGTCCGTTCACTCTGACCATCGGTTTGTGGATGATATGCGGTACTCATGTCAAGGCGAGTACCGAGGGCTTCATTCAAGCTTTCCCAAAATCTCGAGGTGAAACGACTATCTCGATCGGAGATGATGGAAATAGGTACACCATGCTTAGACACTACTTCCTTTATGTACAAACGGGTCAGTTTCTCCAACTTATCCGTTTCGCGAATCGGGAGGAAGTGTGCAGATTTTGTCAATCGATCAACGATTACCCAAATCATGTCATGGCCGCTTGTTGTCTTAGGTAACTTGGTAATGAAATCCATAGTAATCCGTTCCCATTTCCATTTTGGTATTTCCGGTTGCTGGAGCAAACCGGATGGTCTCTGATGCTCGGCCTTGACCTTAGCGCAAGTCAAACATCGCGCAACACACGCCGCTATATCTCTCTTGAAATTTGGCCACCAGTAAAATTCCTTCAAATCATGGAACATCTTGTCTGCTCCGGGGTGAACCGAATATCGCGAACTGTGGGCTTCGGCTAATACCAGTTCACGCAATCCACCGTACACTGGTACCCAAATTCTATTCATGAAATACAAGGCTTGATCCGCTTTTGGCTCTAGTGAATCAACCATCTTCCGCAATCTTTCACCTTTGACATTCTCGGGTTTAAGAGCGTTAGTTTGAGCTTCACGAATCCGGTCAGTCAGGTTCGTGTGGATGGTTAGGCCCAAAGCTCGGACACGCAATGGCTTAACCCGTTCCTTGCGACTCAATGCGTCGGCTACAACGTTCGCCTTTCCGGGATGGTACTTTATCTCACAATCGTAATCGTTCAATAACTCGACCCATCGCCGTTGTCGCATGTTCAATTCCTTTTGGTCAAAGATGTGCTGCAAACTTTTATGATCAGTGAAGATTGTACACTTGGTTCCGTATAGATAATGTCTCCATATCTTGAGCGCGAATACCACGGCTCCCAATTCCAGATCATGTGTGGTGTAATTCTTCTCGTGAAGCTTTAACTGTCTGGAAGCATATGCTATGACATTCTCTCGTTGCATCAATACACAACCCAATCCCTGGTGAGAGGCGTCACAGTAAACCACGAAGTCTTCCGTACCATCGGGGAGTGATAGTATCGGGGCGCCGCATAACTTATCCTTTAGCAATTGAAATGCTGCTTCTTGCTTTCCATCCATTCGAACTTCTTATCCTTTTGGGTTATCAGGGTTAAAGACTGTGCTATCTTAGAGAAGTTCTCGATGAACCTTCTGTAGTAACCCGTAAGGCCAAGAAATTGTCGTACTTCAGTAGGAGTTCTAGGGGCGTCCCAATTCTTGATTGCTTCGATCTTGGCGGGATCAACATGTATACCCTTTTCATTCACTACGTGGCCTAAGAAGTGAACCTCTCGAATCCAAAAGTCACATTTCGAGAACTTAGCATAGAGTTTCTCCTTGCGTAGTACCTCGAGGATTAATCGAAGATGATCCTCGTGTTCTTCCTTAGTGCGTGAGTAGATCAAGATATCATCAATGAAGACGATGACAAATTTGTCCAGGTATGGCTTACACACGCGGTTCATCAAATCCATGAAAACAGCTGGTGCGTTGGTTAGACCGAATGGCATAACCAGGAACTCATAGTGCCCATAACGAGTCCTGAATGCTGTTTTTGGCACGTCTTCTTCTTGGATACGCAACTGATGATAGCCGGACCTTAGATCAATCTTGGAGTAGAAACTGGATCCTTGAAGTTGATCAAACAAATCGTCGATCCTGGGAAGAGGATAGCAATTTTTAATGGTTAGCTTGTTCAGTTCTCGATAGTCGATGCACATTCGAAAAGTGCCATCCTTCTTCTTTACAAATAAGACGGGAGCTCCCCAGGGTGAGAAGCTTGGTCTTAAGAAACCTTTGTCCAACAACTCCTGCAGTTGACCAGACAGTTCCTACATCTCAGAGGGAGCTAGGCGATATGGCGATCGCGCTACGGGTGCAGCTCCTGGAACAAGGTCGATGCGGAACTCAACTTGTCGTGGTGGTGGCAGTCCCGGCAAATCTTCTGGGAACACATCTGGAAAGTCTCTGGCTATTGGAATTTCTTCCAACTTCCGCTCGTCGGCCTTCTTATCTACTACATGCTCCAAGAATGCGACGAGACCTTTCCTTAAGCACTTTCGGGCCTTCATGCTGGTAATAATTCTTAACGGCATTCCACGCCTTTCCCCTTGGATCGATAGGGTTTTACCGCTTGCGAGGGGAACTTGAATTACTTTGTCATTGCACACAACGACGGCGCGGTGTGCGGATAGCCAATCCATGCCAACAACTATGTCGAAACTACCCAGTACGACTGGCAATAGATCAATGCCAAACTCGTGACCACAGAGATCCAACTTACAATCCTTCGCTACTTCTCGAGTTTCTATAGTCTTACCGTTAGCCAGTTCTATAGAGTATGGTGTGTCTAGCTTACTAGTTTTTAGTCCAAGTAATCTTTTAAATTCGACAGATACGAAGCTAAAATCGGCGCCAGTATCAAACAATACTGAAGCATAATGACCATTTAGAGGGAACGTACCAGTGACCACATTAGGGTCTTGTCGTGCATCACCGGCACCAATCACGAATGCCCGCCCACGGGCTTGGTTGTTGAGTTTGGGGCAATCCCTCTTCCAATGATCGAGCGATCCACATGAGAAACAGGGCCTCGCTCCTCCGTTCTTTGGCGCTCCTGACCTGCAGTCTTCTGTCTTGTGCCCAGAACGACGGCACTTACCGCAGATCACTTCGTTCTTGCCCTGGTAACCTTGCTTTCCATTATATCCACGTCCAGTGGCCACATACCCTTTCCCTTTCTTTCCTGAACCTCCTGATGATCCATCCTTTTTCCTCTCCTCGCGCATACGCTTCCCAAACCTCGGCTTATTTCCCTGTTCGCTTGACCCAACGGCTGAACTTGTACCCAGATTCTTACCCTCAACACTGCTGGACTCAGTAAGCTTCAATCCTGATACTTTTCGGATTAGAGTGCCCATTCGGATGGCGTCTTCAGTGAGGCTTAAGGCGAGGTCGATAGCTTCGCGCATGGTTGTAGGTTTTGAAGCAGTGACCATGTCGCGTATCTGTGGTGCCAGTCCGAATAGGTATCTTTCCACCTTCTTGCTTTCCGGGGTGACCAAGCGAGGCACTAACCGGGAGAGATCATGAAACCTGGACGTGTACCCAGCTACGTCCGATCCAACCATGGTGAGGTTCCAGAACTCAGTCTCTAGCTTCTGCACTTCACTTGTCGGGCAGTACTCGGCGATCATTAGTTCCTTCAACTCCAACCATGACAAGGAGTAAGCAGCATCATCTCCCAGTGTTTGCACTTGGTTGTTCCACCAGGTTAGAGCTTGGTCCAGAAATAGGTTAGTGGCGTACATGACAGCCTGTCGCGGGGTACAGCTGCTGATACGAATCACCGCTTCGGTCTTCTCGAACCACTTGACTAGTCCGACAGAACCTTCAGTGCCGCTGAAGTTGAGCGGTTTGCAGTCCAGGAAAGCTTTAAACGTGCAGCCACGCTCTCACGAGGCCGTTTCTGCAATAATAAAGTAACATGTTATTATGAGGTAGGAGTTTTACGAAACTCCTGTTGCATATACTCGAAATCTTCTTACCGGTAGGGGAGGTTTCGCGTCGGTCGCTCCCTGTTCGATCTCGCGACCTTTCGGTGCGCGTGGCATTGTGTTCCGCGAGAGCTTGGGCGATGCGTCCCAAAACTAGGGATTCAAGCTCCTCGGGTGTCGTGGGTAGTCTTTCATTTCCACTGTTGCTTCGGGTGGCTGGTGCCATTTTTCTTCAATAATCATTATCAAAGGTTAATTTGGCGATCATTCATACAATATCGTCATACATAAAGTATAAATAACAACACAACACACGAACACAATAATCATCATAACAACATCACACAATCACAATATAAACAGAACAGGTAATAATAATCGTAGAAATCATAACACATATTTTACCATAACAAAACTTTCATTAATTTCAATACCATGAGTACAATGGTTTGTTCATAATAACAAAAACCGAGGATACATTCCACATACATTGCTCTTTTGAAATACACTAGAAACATAATGTCATATGCCGGCACAATCCCGCTCGGCTAGGCAAAAATGCAGATGGGTGCTATAACCCATACTGTGCTATCATACTACTACTACTACTACTATGTCCGTAAGTGATCCCCCAAGCGTCTCTGATGTATCGCTACTGTGGTGGCGGCGGCGGCGGGTACTGATACTGGGGTGCGCACATGCTAATGGTCATACTAATCGCCATAATGCGATCGTACAAGAATTGGCGATGCGCAAAGTGTGCGTCGCCCGTAATCCCACAATGAGCGTCCATGCTCAGCAACTCCTCAGCATAATGTGCCAGCGCATCCCTGGCATCGATGATCCTGGCCCACATGAGCTGGGCCTGCTGCTCCATCTGACTCACGGTGCGCTGCACCGTGTCGGTGAGAGTCTTGAAATCTCTCTCCAGTGAGATCACTGTGGACCATGCTGGTCCTGACAGTGGGGCCATCCCGTGGGGCTGCGACGGCCCGGGGATGTCAGTATACGTCGGCTGGGACGGGCTGACGATATCGGGTATGGGTAGGGGTGTGAAGGGTGGGGCAAAGCCCAGTAATCCGGTGAAGTAATAGGGTGGTACCTGGTACGGGTCTCCCGCACCTAGAGTATACGGTGCAAATGGGGGTATCAGAAAAGGGGCTCCTGCATCCATAGTGAATGGTGCAGGTGGTGGTGTAGGGAGCATCTCGGGTTGGGGTGGTAGTGTGGGAAAGGTGGTGATGGGTAGTGTCATGGATACTGGTGAGGGGACTATAAGCTCGGCGAGTGGGACCATGAGGGGCTGGGTGACAGCGACCCACTCTGGAGCGGATATCACAGTGGTAGGGGTGGGAGGGCTAGCAGTGGCGTGAGCTGCCAAACCTGCTCGGTGCAACTCAGAACTACGGGCTGAGCTGCCCTCAAGGATGTGCCCAGTAGAGGCTGGCCCATCCTGTGGTACGGGCTCGGGCATGGCGGGTAGGGCGGCTGGGGAAGTGGTGGCATGCCCTATCATCGGAGTGACGTGCTCCTCCTGGTCTGCTGGTGGGATCGGCACAGCAATGTGCTCTACCGATGCGGTCGACTCATCATCGGAGTCATCCGAGATCCACCCGTTGTGTCCTCGGCAAACGGGCACGAGCCTCATGCCCGAGGGAACGGGGATAAGTGGAGTGGGTAAGGGCTCACGATCGACAGGTGCGTGTCGGTCGTATGGAGACTCAACGGTCTCCGACTGCGTAGGGATAGGCCTCGAAGGACCTGCACAGCTTACAGGGAAGTCCCTGACGGCTCGGAGGGGAAGTGCTGGCAGTGGTGCTGCCTGGAATGGCACTAGAGGCAAGTCAGCCTGTGGTGCCTCGGCCATCGGTAGGTCGGCTACGGCGGCCACGTCGCCTCCAGCGGGGGCCCACGCTGGGTCCTCGCTCGGGTCCGTCTCGTCGGAGCTGTCTCCGTCTGCGCCCTCTATGGCGGCGTCAATCTCCATGTCGTCATCCTCAGGATCGAGTACCACAACCTCGATCGGCTCTGCTGGCGGTGCTGGGATGATCTGAATACTACTGTCGTAGCTCGGTGCTACGCTCCCTGCGTCTGACATCCTGGCAAATGAACCGTACTAATATTTAAGTATTATTCGTTAGATAGTTAAGGCACACATCTACGGTACTTCTTCCTAACCATCTAATGCTAAAATAACATGCATTCTTACCCATGGCTAGCTTGGTCGGGATCTCCACATACCCAAATGGTCGTTGGAAAATTAGTTTATTGCGTTTCGCATTTATTTTGAAAGCTTTATCTTTTGAACCAAATCCGGTTATAGTTTAGATTTTAAAAATGCTAATTCGCTATAACCTTGGCTCTGATACCACTTTCTGTCACACCACGCCTATGGCGGAAACACGTGGCGCGACGGTTCAAAAGTATTAAGCCAAGATTAATGCAAACCACAATGATAATTAAACAAACGGGCATTTATTCAAGCCGATAATCATGTCAAATTATTCGTACATAATCATAAATTGTTTTTGAAATTAATAAGGAGGCTCCTCCCTTTATCCCGAAGACCATGGAATAAAGAGATGAGACCCCTTCACGACATTCCAACGCCCGACCTGGAGATTCCCCCGACCCTGCTTGCCATGCTAACCTTCATCATTCGATTACCTGAAAGATATGTTTGAAAATCGTCAATATATAAATATTGGTGAGTTCACAGGTTTTGATTTAATAAAACTTTATTAAGTGGGAATATCCTTGTTATGACATTTATAGGAGTTGCAAGGTCCTACAATTTACTTGAGCCTATAACCAAACCAAGACAATTTATAATGCCCCCGCCCCAAGTCGTTACTCGGTATTCCTACGACTTGATTTCAGAATACGTGCACCCCAGGCATACGCCGATGCATAATCGACGCTATCGATTAGGGGTGGGCCTTGTCAGGCACCAATAGTACTATCCAAATATTCCTTTGGTTTCTCTTTCCTGAATTAATGATTATAGTGGGGAGGTCTCAACCCCGAGTGGCGATCTTAACTCAAGTATCCAACCCGTCATACAAATCCCAACATATCTTTCCCCCGTAAAAACGTTAAATAGTTTAGAAATGGGGCCGTGAGACTCACCTGTAACTGTGCTCGGCTCAAAGAAGAAAATAGTAAAGTTTGTGATCCCGCACCTACAAATGTTCTAGGCGTATAAGTCACTACACCTATGGTGTATGTGCCTTGGCAAGTTGTACACCCAACTTCCCGACCACGTCTTTATCCCAATTCCCGTTTAATAGTTTCGTATCCTAGGCTCAATGGCGATGGATTACCCTTTCCTTACAAGTCATATATTATTCTTATTAATATTCTTTGTGACTTGTACAATATTATACTCGACGCGACTCTACCCAACGTATAATTATTTTCCCATTTAAATAATTATACTTAGGATCGTTTCGCTCGATATAATGTGATTTCTTATTATCCGACCCGACTCACTTTGCCACATATTTATTTTCCCATTCAAATAAATATGCTAAGTTCTTGTCGTTTGGTAACATATTTCTAACGCCCGACTAGACTCACCACACCGTACATTTATTTTCCCATTTAAATAAATGTACTAGGATCTTGTCGGTCACTCACACGTTCATAGGTATATTTCACCTACTCGACTCGGTTTTCCTTCTCGCATATCTATTTTCCCATTCAAATAGATATACTAGAATTTCGTCGAAAACGAGCATATGTACATATACCATCGCGTGGATACTACTTGTTAGGTTCATGTGTCGTTTAGCGTTTTAAATTCGTTACGTTGTGTTTTCCTTTCACACGAATATTCTTTCTACACTTAGGAAAGTGTTACGCACATTTCACCCTTGTTATATATATTTTATTTCCTTAAAATATATATGTATATTTTTATCTCGTCGTAATGGCATTTCTTTTCTCATACGTTCGTTTACGTTAGTTCATGTAACTAAGTTCGTTATTTAGCGTTTTACATATTTGTTTCCATTGCGCGTTCTTATGGAAGTATTATTCCTACTTCCGATTCTGAACGTTTATTCCTTGCAAAAATCTACTTTGTACGTTTAGCCCAACTTGTCCATCTTGTAACCCCAAAAATGTTTCCGATACTTTTATATTCCCATTTATATAAAAGTATCCATTTTTGTACAAGTTTTTCAAGTTTTAACCTTTGTTCAACATTTTTATAAAAAAAATCTCTATTTTTATAAAAATCCTTATGTTAATACAAGTCCATATTTTTATAACTTCCACTTTTATAAAAATACTCTTTTTATACAAAATACCCAAGTATGTTACTAGTATTTATCAAATCGACCTTGGAAAATTTATTACTTATGCTTTTGACACCAAACTTTTCATTATTGCATTTTTGGACTAATAGTTTCTAAAATATTCATTTTAGTCCTCTAACTTTCAAAGTTACAACATTAGTCCCTTAACTTTCAAATGTTGCATTTTTCTACTCTAACTTCCAAAGTTAGCATTTTTCACCTAACTTAGTGGACTTTGAAGACCCATTTTCTTGATGCTTAGTTGTTTTTACCTCATTTCACTTTTAATGATCTTATAATCCATCCTAGATGTCATTAACATGATTGTTCCATACTTTTATCCAAAACATCAATTTTTCACCTATTCAAGTGAGTGGACTTTGAATATGGAAACTTTTCATCTATGTTTATTTACCCCATTTTAATCCATTTTTGTCATTAACATATCATCTTATGATGATTAAGATCATCCTTGATCATATCCAAGTCTTTTTCAAAAATCATGTTCCAATCATCATCTCACTCAAGAGTATGTTCATATTTTTACATTCTCTTCAAATATCATACTAATAATATTAAATCCAAGATTTACCCATATTATTGTTCATCCATTTTTATTCTAACAAAACTTAATAAAATCCATTTTATTACCCATTAATGTACAACTTGCTTTCAATAGCACAAAACATGAACATTTAAGGATAAAAGTAATGTAATACTTACTACTAGCTCAAGGCTAGGGAAGACAAAAATCTTGGATTTGGGTGAGGTTTAATGTGTTCTTCCAAGTGGGTTAAGCTCCAAGTTCTTGAACACACAAAGGGGTTTGATGGATGATGATTTAGAGATGATTTGTTAGTGTAAAAATTGAAAGAGAAATGTTAATGTGGGGGTGAAAACTTACGGCCAAGAGGAGAAGGAAGAAGAAGATTTTTGTGATTTTCTTCAAGTGTTCTTCAAGTGTGTTTATAATATCCTTCTCAATCTTCCAAAGATTATGTGTATCTTACTTGGATTGGTTGAAGAGATTATAGAAGATTATGTAGATTATGTAAGATCACAAGCTAAATCCTTGGGGAATTAAGGGGTGTTTGGGCCGAGTTTAGAGAGAGAAGAGAGGTGATTAGCTAGTTTCTATTGCCCAATGCTTGACCATGCAATCTTATGATTAATTCTAATTATTTGATATTAAGGAGGTGAAGAGTTAAAGTGGGGTGATTAAAAGATTTTTCCCATTGAGTGGGCCATAGGCCGGCCCCCATGGGGTGTTTGGTGGGGTCCACTTTGCTAAATATTATCCCATATTATGTTTAAGTTAATCTCTTTCGGGTACCGCCCGGGTATTCTTGGGTTTTTAACCGTGTGTCACCCGAATATTAAAATACCATTAATACTCCTTAAATTTTGCCCAGTTAAATTACTGATAATTTATTTCGGCTTTTGCCGGGTGAAATTACGTGCTACGCGCGTATCGGGTGCGGTACGCGCACTTTATTCGTTACCGGGAGATTTGTACAATGAGCTTTCACGTATGGCTTTGGGTTTCCAAAACCCATTATATTTTGTGAAAATATTATTTATTTTATATTCCGGGTGTCCGGAGTTCGTTTCGCTTATTTAATTTTTACCGGGTAATCCCCAGTGTCCATACCGGATAGGTTTGCTTGCGCATGATCCTATCATGCTCTGCTATTAAACTTATGCATTCCTATGCATTATTTGGGAGCTTCTATCTTTCTAAGGCCTTAGTTAAATAATCAGCACATAATTACATTTAATTACGTTAATTGCGTTTAATTAATTAGTACGGAATTACCTTAATTTTGCCGGTTGTTACAGTGTAGCTCAGTTGGTTTGAAACATGTATGTGTTGGGCCGGTTTGGGACACGGGTTCGAACCCCGTCCCAAGCATTTATTTTTTTAGACAATTTTACCTTTACTTTTGAGTTGTTATAAACTTAAAGTATGATTATGTAAACCCGAATGTGTAATAGGATATTTTTTGAACGTCCGAAAATGATAAAAAATGCAACGTCGTATTAATTGGAGTTTTAACGTACATAGAATGTTTAAAAAATAAAAAGAAAAGTGACGGATGTCACAAAGGTGCTTCATCTTCACAAGTGAATGAGAATGTCAAAGCTGAAACTGAAAAAGAATTAATTGATCAGAAAAAGATCAATTCAAATCAATCTGTCTGTGAGAAAGAATCTTTGAAACTCAAAGTTCAAAGACCCAAGACCAAGCAGGCTTGGGTCCCCAGAAAAATCTAATCTTTTACTTGATATATGCAGGGAGCTTCAGCTGGCCTTGTGAGCAGTCTTTGGATTTTAGACAGTGGAGCTTCTGGTCACATGACAGGGGATCTATCGCTACTGTTCGATATCACAAATATTAATGGAGGTTATGCAGCGTTTGCTAGAAACAAGGGTGGATACATTACTATGGAGGGTAGTGTAAGTAATGGGATAGTGAGTTTTGAGAAGATTTCGTACGTAAAGCAAATCGATTATAATCTGCTCAGTGTCAGTCAGATATATGATAAGCAGTTTTCAGTATTCTTTGATGACAAATCTTGCTATATACTCAAGCCGGGATTCGTTTTACCAAAAGAGTGGGTGATGTTAAAGGCACCGAGAGTGAACAATTTGTACATTCTCGACATGTCAAAAGCTATGACTACACAAGGCCAAGTCACGTGTTTTCTCTCCAAGGTTACTGAAAAAGAATCAATCATGTGGCATAGGAGGATGGGACACATTCACCTTCGAAAGATGAATCAATTGGTGAAGAATGAACTTGTCACAGGCGTGAATGTTAAACATTTTCATTTAAATGACAAGTGTGTGAGTTGCAAGAAAGGTAAGCAGCACAAACAATCCCATAAGCCAAAGAAAGTCAATTCCGTTGAACTGCCACTTGAGCGTTTGCACATGGATCTGTTCGGACCAGTCAAGCGTAAAAGTCATGCTGGTGAATTGTACTGTCTTGTGGTAACTGATGACTATTCCAGATTTTCATGGGTTATGTGCTTGCATCATAAGAGTGACACGTTTGATAATTTGAAAGTTTTGTTCACTCGATTGGAAAATATCTATGGTCTCAAGATCAAGAGAATTAGGAGTGACAATGGGACGGAGTTTAAGAATGCATAGATGGAAGCTCTTTATGAAAACAAAGGAATTCATCATGAATACAGTGCTCCATATACTCCCCAACAGAACGGTGTCGCAGAACGCAAAAACAGGACTCTAATTGAAACGGCAAGAACAATGCTTGCGGACTCCAATCTTCTAGTAATGTTCTGGAACGAAGCAATTTACGCAGCTTGTTATACTCTTAATCGTGTTTTAACGGTGAAGAAGTTTGGCAAAACTTCTTATGAGCTGTTGAATCGACGAAAGCCGAACTTAGAGTATCTAGAACCGTTTGGAGCCCCATGTACAATGCTTAATCCATCTGAAAAGTTTGCACCGATGGCTGAAGAAGGATTCTTTGTTGGATATGCAACCCCGCTCAAACGGTTTTTCAACAAAGGAACTCGTCAGGTCGAGGAGTGGGCTAATGTCGAAGTTCAGAGATATACACAAAATGTACAGGGTAGCGGTCCAGACTGGATGTTTGATTACAAAGATTTCTTTGAATCATTCAATCTAGATAGCTTGGTTGAAGAAGCTGTATTACGATTATATTACGAGGTCGAAAAAACAGTGACATCACCGTTGGTGCGTCCGATCACTGTAAACCTCCAAACAGCTTCTAATGATACCAATGCTCCTGCAGCTGAAGAAGAGGTATTTCAGGAAGCTTCCACAACTCTTAATTCATCGGAATCTGAAGATGACGATGATGTTACAAGTGAAGCTGTTCCAGATATTGCTACAGAGACACCAACAGTGAACCTAAATCCTAATATTGCTTCATCATCAAATTTGGGCAATGATCTGGATTCAACAGAGAACTTAACTACTCAGACGGGAGTGCAAGTACCTGATTATCCGAAATCTCGGATACATTGGATTCACCCGATCGAGCAGGTTATTGGTGATCCTGGTAGCAGCGTGATGATGAGAGGTCAACTGAGGAATGCTAACTTACCAGAGAACCTTGGCGCTCTTGCTTTATATGCCAAAATTCAAAAATCAGGTTTTCAAAATGACTGGTCTTTTGCTTGTTATGATTCGCAGGTCGAGCCGCGGACATACAAGGACGCTCTTTTGGATGACGCTTGGGTAGAGGCTATGCAGGAGGAGTTATTACAGTTTCAGAAACTCGGAGTGTGGACACTGACAGATTTACCCCAAGGACGGAAAAAGATAGGAACGAAATGGGTGTTCAAGTGTAAGAAAGATGACAGAGGAGTGATTGTTAGGAACAAAGCTCGATTGGTCGTACATCGCTTTTTATCAAGTTGAGGGAATTGATTACAACAAGATTTATGCACCGGTTGCACGCTTAGAAGCTATTCGAATGTTTCTGGCGTTTACACCATATAAGAAATTCAAGGTGTATCAAATGGATGTTAAAAGCGCATTTCTTTACGGTGTGGTCAAGGAGGAAGTTTAAGTAGGTCAACCACCAGTCTTTGAGGACCCAATTCACCGGGATAAGGTCTACGTTCTAACCAAAGCTCTTTACGGGTTGCACCAGGCTCCAAGGCAATTGTATGAGGAGCTGAGCACGTATCTTCTGACTACAGGATTTAAACGAGGTTTGGTAGATTGCACATTGTTCACAAAACGAACAGGGGATGACTTGCTTCTAGTGCAGATTTATGTTGATGATATTATTTTTGGTTCTACTAACGAACTTCTGTGCAGAGAATTTGAACATGTTATGCGGGAAAATTTCGAAATGAGTGCGATGGGAGAGATGCAGTTTTTCCTAGGCTTGCAGGTGGAACAAAGACCAACGAGGATCTTTATTCACCAGACGAAATATGTTTCTGAAGTCTTGAGCCGATTCCAGATGGATGATTCAAAGCCGATGGATACCCCAATACAAACTAATCACGGGATTGGTGTTGACGCTAAGGGGGAGCTAACTGATCCTTTTACATACAGAGCAATCGTCGGATCTCTGATGTATCTCCTCGCCTCCAGACCAGATATAATGTTTGCCACATGTCTCTGTACACGTTATCAGTCGACGCCGAAACAGAGTCATCTTGCAGCTGTCAAACGTATCCTTAGATATCTGAAGGGTTGTTTGTCGAGAGGACTTTGGTTCCCTAATGATGATAATTTTGACCTAATCGCTTTTAGTGATGCAGATTGGGGTGGCTGTGACAAAGACAGCAAATCCACAACGGCTGGATGTCAGTTTATGGGGAGCAGGCTCGTGACCTAGCAATGCAAGAAACAGACCGCAGTTTCCTTATCCACATGTGAAGCAGAATATGTCTCAACATCAAGCTGCTGCTCACAGGTTCTTTGGATACAACAACAGATGGTGGACTACGGTTTGCAATTTCTTAAAACCCCTATTTACTGTGATAATGAAGCCGCAATTGCATTAACAAAAGACTTAGTAAATCACTCGAAAGCTAAACATATTCGTATCAAATATCATTTTATTCGTGATTGTTACGCAAAAGAGTTGATCGATATGGTCAAAATCCATACTGACTATCAACGTGCAGATCTTTTTACCAAAGCTTTTGATAAATCAAGATTTAAATATCTTTTAAAAGCTAATGGTATAAAAAAAAACAAGACTGATCACCACCTCAGTTTATCGCTTTTTAGTTTAGTTTTTATTGCTTTTCAGAAAAATACAAAAATCCAAAAATATGTTTTACATTTTTAGATAGAATTTATTTTCAGAAAAATCAAAAACATTGAAAAATTCAAAAACCCATAAAAATTAGAAAACCCCAAAATGATTTCCAGGAGAAAAAGAGGAAATGATAGTACATCAGTGGGGATCTGACACATGCTAAAGAAATGTAATGCAATATAAGGCGTGTGTCTGAGTCTGTGTGATGTGTTGATAGGCTTCGTAGACCTAATACTGCGTGCCTGATACATACATATCAAACAAATTGTTGTGTGGATGAACTCCTCATGGGCATATGGTCTTAGTACCGTAATTTCGTTTGATAGGGTATTTGTACAAAATTCAGAGGGTTCGGGTCGTTATGTTATTAGTTTTCTGGGGATAGTGTAACACCCCAACCGATGGCGGAAACATCGGGATGTCACGTAGTGATGATTGTTCAGTAGCTCATGAGGAATAATAAATTTCATTAAGTGATTTAAATAAATTAGATACAATTGTTCTACAAGAGTTCGTACATCAAATTGAATAAAACTATGCACGCATCTTCAAGCATTAATTCAAATCTTCAAACAAGTAGAACCTGAAACATGTTAGGTTGAAAATATTTTGGGTCAACAAAAGTTGGTGAGAATACATAGTCACCCTATAATAAGGTAATAAATAAGTCTATCTAGTCTACAAATGTATATGTTCTAGGGCTTCGAATTTGGGGATAAATGCTCGTTTGATTAATATTAAAATCGTTTGATAATTGAGAGAATTTTTGTAAATAAATAAACAAAAATTCTTTTTATGAAATTTAATTTTAAGATGGTCACAAGAATGTGTTTAAAGTATAGAAATAATTTTTATAAAATTATTTTCTTTAAAATAGAATATTAATTCTATTTATAACAAATTGTCAAGATTTAACTTTAATATTTAAAAATATTAAAATTAAAGAATTTACAGTTTAAAATTTATATTTCTGATCTAAATGTTCAGAAATAATTTGTATAAAATTTTGGTGCAAAAATATTAAAAATTGAATTTATTATGATTTAATTATGAATAAAACTAACAAAAATTGATTAAAAATATTAAATAAATGATTTTTCAGAAATAAAAATCATTTCTGAAAAGCTTAATGTTATAAAAACTTAGAATAATTTTTGTGGGAATTTATAAGATCGTTTTGATATTTTTATAGAATTTTATAAATAAAATGGAATAAACTTGATTTATTTATTAAATATATTAAATAAATAAATTTTTGAAAACTAAAAAAATTATAAGTTAAACTTTTTCATTAGTTTAACTTAAAATAATTTTGGTAGAATTTTTAAAAGAGTTTTAGTATTTTAAAATGAATTTATAAAATACAAATAATATATATATAAAGCTTTATTAACCATAACCAAAAAGAAAAAAAAATTGATGCTGCCAAGGTTCGAAACCTGTGTCAGCCGGGTCAGAGTCACCAGGCACAACCACTTGGTCCAGACCAGTTGTTGTGTTTGGTTTCAGTTTATTAAAATTATAACACATGTGCGAATTCAGTGTTCTTCCCCAAATGAAACATATGAGCCCTAGCTTTTGCAGTTGATTAAATCACACAATGTTAACCCAATTAATCATGGGGTAAGCCTTGTGTGTAGGCCGATCAATGAAACCCACATCAGAAATTAAACTTACAAATTTGAATTGTTTACGAACGGCTAGTCAACTTGAAAAGTCAAAAACGCGATCGTATAATAAGAACAGAAGATTAAAATGAAGAATTGGGGATTGAGAAAGAGATAATGGCGAGTTGTGAGGGTCCAGCAAGGTTTAATTTATAGTATAGTGGGTTGGGTTGTATTATTGGAATGTTTGACCCTAATGAATGAAATGACGCTAATTTGGTCATAATTGGTTCGTGATAATCGTAGTTTTGACGTGTAACAGACGCGGGATTGAGGTGTTAATTATTTAGGCGAGCTCCACTAGTTAATTGTTTCCAATATTAAGTTCAATCAAAAGTCAACTAGTGGTGGTTGTTCGGCTGAGCATCAGCAGCGAACAGAAAGGAAAAGAAGAACAAGGCTATATACATATTAAATAGTTAATGAGATAAGAATGAAATGAGAATTCAGTGTGGCTCAAGTGGTGAGAGCGTGTGTGTGGGTGGTAGCTGATCCGGGTTCGATTCCGGTTAGCTGCAACCTTTTTTTTTTTTTATTAAACAGGAAAGGGGAGGAGGGTGGTTAGTGGGCCGGACCAAAGCTGCTGGGCCGGGTTTTGTGGGCTGGGCTTTAGTTTGGTGGCTGTTTTGCTTGTGCCGGATGGTTCCTTAGATTAGTTTGTTTAGCCAACAATTAAAATAAAAAGAAACTGATTATTTTTATTATAACAGATTATTATTATTATTATTATTATTATTATTATTATTATTATAAACTTCTATATATATATATATATATATATATGTATGTATGAATAATTATCATTGTATTGGGGTTCAAAATACCACCAAAAATAATAATAAGACTTGTCGTTTTAATCCATAACGTACATTAATTTAATGAGAAATGTTACAGTCTCCCCTACTTTTAGGAACTTCGTCCCGAAGTTAAAGAAAAACACTAAGTGTACAATTAGTCGACTACCGAAAACCTTGATAAAATTCCTCACTACCTTAATGTACCGGTAAATTCATGATTACGTTCCGGACCGTAATTACCAATTTACCTTACATTAGGGTCTTGCATCCTTTTATGACTCTACCGATTCTTGAGCAGGTTCAATAGTCTCCACTAGTCGTTGAGCAGGTGGTAGGGCCCCTCCCGACTATTGGAAAGACATGATGACCTCTACTAATCGTTGAGTAGGTTCGATAGCCTTCACCAGTCGTGGAGCAGGTTGTAGGGCCTCTCCCGACTATTGAAAAGGCATGATGACACATAGATTGCAAATTGATAACATGTTATGCAAGCAAGTTTACAAGCACAGTATATGAGTTGTAGTTGTATAGATTTAGTTCACATTCAATCAATCATACACCATGTAAACAACTCTCAGACAAAAATATCAATATTGGAATTTATTACTTGGATCAAATAGCGTCAATACATAGAATAAAAGCAAACAACGTTCGAATGGTGGGACATGTTGTTAAGTAGCTGGAGGGTCTTGATCTCTGTTTAATTTAGGGCATCGGTTACGGAAGTGATTTGGGTCTCCACATTCATAACACTGACCATAGTTGTATCGATTAGGATTAGTAGCCTGAGCAGGGTTGGTGGGTTGATTGGCATTAGGATTTGGGGTCTCTCGACACGTATTAACCAGATGGCCATACCTACCACAGTTGGTGCACAAGCGACATGCTGAAGTAGTGGGATGATGTCGGTTGCATGTGTTACACAATCGATGGTTTCCTGTATAAGGTTTCTTGTTAGAAGCTTGTGGAGTGAGGTTTGCATTAGGATCCCTGGTCTTACGCTTCTGGTTCTCAGTAGTTACCGCGGCTACAATACTTGCTTTCTCGCTTTTCCGTACCAAAGTACCGTTCTTTACGTGATTATCAGTTAGAGTAGCTGCTAAACGCTTGGCCTCTTCAAGGGTAGCAGGGTTCTTTCCCCATACCGTGTCTTGAATCTGCATGGGCAAACCACCGATATACTTTTCGATGGCTACAGGTAGCGGAGTGACTTTATGGGGCAATAATAGGCTGAGCTTGTGGAAGCGGGTATTATAAGCAAGGTTTTCCCCACTATCCTGAGCAAGGGTGTGGAACTCGTCTTCTAATTTCTTGATCTCGTTACGTGGGCAAAATTCATCTCTCATTATTTCCTTGACTTGATCCCAGGTCATAGTAAGTGCAACTTCAGCTCCTCGGGTGCGCTTTTCCTCATTCCACCAAGTGAGCGCTCGTTTGTGAAGAACACTCATAGCATAACGGACTTTAAAGTTATCGGGACACTCACTATTGATGAAGGTATTCTCAATACCCTCGAACCATTGTAGAAAACTTAGGGGGGTTACAGGAATTAAAGTGCTTAAGAGTGCAAGCTGGGAGACCATTCCCGTTTCCATTCCCATTTCCAAGGTGATTTCCATTACCGTTTCCGTTGCCGTTGCCGTTTCCATTACCGTTCATCTGTATGACTTGAGCCAATAAGTTAGGAACCAGAGTCGCGATCTGCTGTGCCATTTGTTGGGAAATGATCGCAGCCAGTTGGGCATCAACACCATTATTGTTGTTGTTGTTGTTGTTGTTGTTGTTGTGGTTAGTGTCATGGTTATGATTTTGATTGCTACTCCCTTCATCATGATTGTTACCACTGTTAAGACGAACACTGCGACGTGGAGGCATGATCTGTAAGAGACACAGTGAAATGAATGAGATTATATAAGGAGTGTAATCATTTACTCATTAATTAAAACGAATAAACGAAAACGTTGACTTATCAAAGACTCTATATTCTAATAACATATGAAGACATGCTTTAGCCTATAAGTGAACACTCATCCCGAGAATTCCCAGGTAGGCATCCGGGTCCCTCGTCTGATTGGGATATGTGCGCAATGCCAGCCTAGACAGAAGACTCAGAATACAGGCGTTCACCCTTCCAGATTGCACGTGTTCGTTATGAAAATCTAGAACTTCGACGAGATCTCAAGGTGGTTCAGGTTAAAACTGAGGATTTTGCCTTATTAGTCTAAGAGTGAATCCAGTGATGGAGAGCAACCTTCTTGTAGGGAGGAAAGTAGGGATATGAAGTAGGAGGGAGATAGATAATAGCAAGTAAAAGAAGAAAGTACGGGTTAAATCCTATGGTTATAGACTAGATTATTTTTCTAATAACCTAATTCCCTATAACCATGGCTCTGATACCAATCTGTAACACCCCAACCGATAGCGGAAACATCGGGAGGTCACGTAGTGATGATTGTTCAGTAGCTCATGGTGAATAATAAATTTCATTAAGTGATTTAAATAAATTACATACAATTGTTCTACAAGAGTTCGTACATCAAATTGAATAAAACTATGCACGCATCTTCAAGCATTAATTCAAATCTTCAAACAAGTAGAACCTGAAACATGTTAGGTTGAAAATATTTTGGGTCAACAAAAGTTGGTGAGAATACATAGGTTTTTGTAAATGCTTAATAATAATAGTTTGTACAACATTCCCAGTTGCATGATGATAGAGTATGATACAGACATGTAACAATGCGTCTTTGTACAACCAAACCTTGTGTCAACTGTTGACTAACTCGCAAGTTAGTTAAATGTTGTTACTGTTATCGATCATCCCTGAATTTATGCGGGGGATGGGTTTGTCAGACCTATAGCGCTATAATCTAAACAGGCGGCTTGATCATTGTTAATGATTGTACTGTGTCTTTTTATTACAGTCAAATGATAGAATGATGATGTACTTGAATCACAAGTAAATATGAGTAAATGATAGTATAAAATGTTTAAACATGTTTCACCCCAAAAATAGTGAAAATAGAGAAAGGGGGCTATGTAAACTCACCTTAGCAAAATGTTATACTTCTTGAAAAGATTGAATAATGTGTTGCCCAAACAATGCCAAATATCACCCTATAATAAGGTAATAAATAAGTCTATCTAGTCTACAAATGTATATGTTCTAGGGCTTCGAATTTGGGGATAAATGCTCGTTTGATTAATATTAAAATCGTTTGATAATTGAGAGAAATTTTGTAAATAAATAAACAAAAATTCTTTTTATGAAATTTAATTTTAAGATGGTCACAAGAATGTGTTTAAAGTATAGAAATAATTTTTATAAAATTATTTTCTTTAAAATAGAATATTAATTCTATTTATAACAAATTGTCAAGATTTAACTTTAATATTTAAAAATATTAAAATTAGAGAATTTACAGTTTAAAATTTATATTTCTGATCTAAATGTTCAGAAATAATTTGTATAAAATTTTGGTGCAAAAATATTAAAAATTGAATTTATTATGATTTAATTATGATTGAAACTAACAAATATTGATTAAAAATATTAAATAAATGATTTTTCAGAAATAAAAATCATTTCTGAAAAGCTTAATGTTATAAAAACTTAGAATAATTTTTGTGGGAATTTATAAGATCGTTTTGATATTTTTATAGAATTTTATAAATAAAATGGAATAAACTTGATTTATTTATTAAATATATTAAATAAATAAATTTTTGAAAACTAAAAATTGTAAGTTAAACTTTTTCCTTAGTTAAACTTAAAATAATTTTTGTAGAATTTTTAAAAGAGTTTTAGTATTTTAAAATGAATTTATAAAATACAAATAATATATATATAAAGCTTTATTAAACATAACCAAAAAGAAAAAAAAATTGATGCTGCCAAGGTTCGAACCCTGTGTCAGCCGGGTCAGAGTCACCAGGCACAACCACTTGGTCCAGACCAGTGGTTGTGCTTGGTTTCAGTTTATTAAAATTATAACACATGTGCGAGTTCAGTGTTCTTCCCCAAATGAAACATATGAGCCCTAGCTTTTGCAGTTGATTAAATCACACAATGTTAACCCAATTGATCATGGGGTAAACATTGTGTGTAGGCCGATTAATGAAACCCACAACAGAAATTAAACTTACAAAGTTGAATTGTTTACAAACGGCTAGTCAACTTGAAAAGTCAAAAACGAGATCGTATAATAAGAACAGAAGATTAAAATGAAGAATTGGGGATTGAGAAAGAGATAATGGCGTGTTGTGAGGGTCCAGCAAGGTTTAATTTATAGTATAGTGGGTTGGGTTGTATTATTGGAATGTTTGACCCTAATGAATGAAATGACGCTAATTTGGTCATAATTGGTTCGTGATAATCGTAGTTTTGACGTGTAACAGACGCGGGATTGAGGTGTTAATTATTTAGGCGAGCTCCACTAGTTAATTGTTTCCAATATTAAGTTCAATCAAAAGTCAACTAGTGGTGGTTGTTCGGCTGAGCATCAGCAGCAAACAGAAAGGAAAAGAAGAACAAGGCTATATACATATTAAATAGTTAATGAGATGAGAATGAAATGAGAATTCAGTGTGGCTCAAGTGGTGAGAGCGTGTGTGTGGGTGGTAGCTGATCCGGGTTCGATTCCGGTTAGCTGCAACCTTTTTTTTTATTAAACAGGAAAGGGGAGGAGGGTGGTTAGTGGGCCGGACCAAAGCTGCTGGGCGGGGTTTTGTGGGCTGGGCTTTAGTTTGGTGGCTGTTTTGCTTGGGCCGGATGGTTCCTTAGATTAGTTTGTTTAGCCAACAATTAAAATAAAAAGAAACTGATTATTTTTATTATAACAGATTATTATTATTATTATTATTATTATAATAAACTTCTATATATATATATATATATATATATGTATGAATAATTATCATTGTATTGGGGTTCAAAATACCACCAAAAATAATAATAAGACTTGTCGTTTTAATCCATAACGTACATTAATTTAATGCGAAATGTTACAGATAGCCTCTCTGATCTTCTGCTATAAGTCATTACGGACCTAGATCAGACAGGGTGTCTTTATAAAAGAGCTATAAAGCCAAATCCTAAAGTTACCGAATTGAGGAACTTTCTATGTATGACGATAATCAAAGATTATCTATTACATCGTATCCAATCACTGATGTAAATCATGATTGATATTAGCCCTCAACCTGGTAGAGTGCACAAGTTACTTTGTTGCATTGATTTGCTGACCTGTATACCTCTGTGCCTCATACCTTGTAAATTACAGATGACGAAAGCATAATCACGCGTTACAATGAGTCTTTGTGCATTACTTCTTTATACGGGAGTATGTCGTGTGCGTGGGAACCACAGACAATTGTGTTTATACTATAAATAATAGTATCAGTTTAAAGCACTGCACAACAGTCTGCATGTGAGTTTATGTGGATCACAATATCAGTAGTTGCCAGATCACACATTGTCTTTAATGATAATAAATCAAAAGATCAACAGTGTGATCAGATTTCTCAATAACTTATATGATCCCCTTACCAGAAATCACAAAACATCTATTGCTTTATCTTTTTATTTTGGGCATTTTACATTTCTCGTCAAAAAATACAAAACTCAAAAAGATTTTGGGCGTGTTTTAACAAAAAGTTTAGAAAATCCAAAAAGATTTTACATTTTTATCTTATTTTTGATAGCTGATGGTGGTTGATGATGATTTTCTAAGACTTGATGGACCATTTGAGTTTTGTCATCTTTAAAAGGGAAATAATGAATGTCGGATGCTTCAAAGTTGAGAAAGTTCTTGAACGGGACTCGTTTTTTGAGATTTGGTAAAACTTTCAAAAATTTCAATTTTCATTCGCCCCTTCGTTGGGTCGAAGGTGGAATTTTAACTGCTCATTCGAATCTTTCAAACGGTCGAATGTGAGTGTTCATGTGATATTTTCACATTCGAACCCTTTTTCTACATTCGAACCTTTAAATAGGGTCGAAGGTGGAAAAAGTTTCACATTCGCCCTAGTCAAACGGTCGAATATGGAGTCTATATATACCCGATCTGCACATTCGACCCTCACTTTCAAATTTTTCAAATTTCTGAGATAAAGTGATCTTGTTGCCCGTGCATTGAAAATTATATCATTCTGTTCGTCTTGATTCACTGATCATTTTGCCATATCATTTGCAGGTTATCATCAACTAAACAGTTCTGAATCATTGATTTTGTGCCTGAACCCTAACCGACATTAAAACTCAATTCTTAACTGATAATTGTCATAATTTTTGATGAGGTTTCATTGCTTATGTGTTTTAGTGGGAGAATAACCAAAAACTAAGGTTTAAAACTGATCAGATTGTCCTATTGATGTTTTAAAACCATCGAACCCTAGTTTTTAATTAAAAACACATAAACAATGGACAATAATTGAAATTGTTGATTGGGAATGATTAATCGGTCATATTAGAGGGTATTCAAATCAAAATGGCATGATAAAACGAACCAAATCAAAATTTGACATTGAAAAAGATGAACAGTCTCCTTCGCCCAAATTCAAACGGTCGAATGTGACATTTTGGGTGAATGTAGATGTTTAAACGGTCGAATGTACACTTTTACAAAATGTTTTTCACATTCAAAACTTTAATCCCACATTCGAACCTCTGATTTCACATTCGTACCCTCGAACGGTCGAATGTAGAATCTGAAAATCAAAAATTTCAAATTTTGTTTATTTTTTCCGTTTTTAACGTGTTTTCTTGATTTGTTTTGCAGTCCAATAATGTCTTAACAGGAAAGTGCTGATATTCCCATTGAATCTTTAGAGCAGGCAACTGGAAAGGAACAGATGGAAGAACTACCATTTTAACCGGCGCACAACTGCTGTGCATTCATGGGAGATTTAAAGAAACATCAGGAGTTCACCGGCATTGTAGATTTCTTGAATAGAAGCCGAGTGATTGTTGCCCTTGCTACCCCCGCCATCATTTATAAGGATCATCAACAAGAGTTCTAGAAAAATGCCAGAATGGACAACTGGAACAATGAATCTGCTGTGGTTAGTACGATTCAGGGGGAGCTTGTAATCATTTCTGAAGATGACATCCGAGAGGCACTGAAGTTACATGATGAAAAGAAGACAGATCCTAGAGAACTATCGTGGATTGAGCAGAGAAAGTGCTTCCTACGAATGAAGTACAACGGACCGATAACTGATGGTTCGTTACACAAAGGGAAGCTATGCCCTCAGTTCAAGTATCTCGCTCACGTCATGTTGCATGTATTTGGATCAGTGAGTTGAGGGTATGATGTTATGAGGAAGATCATTAGTTCTTTGATGGTTGCTCTTATATTGAACAAGCCGTTCAATTTATCTGGTATGATACTTGAATACATGCTGGAACCACTCAGAGGCTTAAAAAAACAAGAAGTTTTTGCTATATCCAAGATTCATACAGATGATACTTGATGAAATGCATAAGAAGTTGAGAAGAGATCCTACCCAGATCCTTGTACAGGATCACATGAACCTAAACACACTTGTTAGAATGAAGGGATATAAGGGTGTACCGTTGAATGAAAGACCATCTCACAAGAATTTGTTTGGTCATCTAATCAATCCAGGGTATGTAGATCCAGGGAAGAACAAGGTTAGACATGATAACAGTGATTCAGATGAAGACAATCCTTTATGTCCAGTTGACGCTGATGCAAAGAGAAAGCGTCAAGTTGTGAACGTTGGTGCAAAGATTGGGAAAGGCAAAGAGAAACAAGATGATACTGAACCCGCTCAGAAGAAGGTTTCGAGAAGGAAGAAGAGTGTAGCCAAGAAGGGTTTACATTTGGTTGATGAAGTGTCTGTTGATTCTGAAGAGACATTAGAAGATGAGAGATGGGATTCAGAGAATGAGACTGTAAAGAGCACCACGCCTAAGGCCACTATGGCTGGTGAGTCTGAGAGTCTTAACAAGTCTGTGGAAGAGCAAAGGACAAAAAGTCCTATTGCATTAGATGAAACAGATGATGGTTTGGGATTGGGATCCGAAGATTTTGTGGGATTGCCAAAGACAGGTGAGAAACAGAAGAAACCACAGTATAAGAAGAAAGAGAAAGTTATGAAGCCGATGGAGAAAAGAGCTAGAGATATTGAGCATCTGGTTGCTAGAAAGAAATTATCTGCAGCATCTAGTTCTAAATCACCCATCACATCCCCAGCAGCAAAGAAACAGAAGACATCATCTGTTGCTAAACAAACTGAATTGCCAACTAATGAATTCAATGATGCATTGGATAGAGTGTTAAAGAAGTTGAAGAAAGGGAAGATTCTTGTTGCTGAAGCTTCGACACCTAAGGTAACTATAGACAGTGATGTGATGACTGCAGTTAACCAGAAGCTTGCTGACATGATGAAGATTATAAATCAGCAACAAGCAGAGATTGAACAGTTGAGAAACAATGACAAAAAGATGTTAGACGTTGTTGAAATATCACATGAGAATCATGAAGCTATAGAAGCTAAGATTAAACAACTTCAGAAAGAAAACAAGAAGTTGTTGAAGCATCAACAAAGAAACACCAGGAGGTATATTGCTAAAAAGAGGAGAACAAGAAGCTGAAAGCAAGTAACAAGAGTATGGATAATCTGATTAAAGACTTGTATTCTAAAGCTCCTCAATTACAAGCTGGTGAAGAAGATTAAGAGCGTGATGAAGAGGAAGTTGATTATGAACCATCTGATCAAGAAGAAGAAGAAGAAGATGATGAGTTGGATGAGGATGTCGGTGGTGCTCCTAAGAAGAAAAAGAAAGATGATGGTGATGATGATGGTTCAGGAGATGATTCAGGAGAAGGTAATAGCTCTGCTAGTTCTGACAGTGATGATGATGATGATGACACTGATAAGTATAAGTGTGAGAAGAGAGGATCGGGAAAGAACACAGGAGAATCTAGTTCGAAAGCTCCTGGTAGAACCGTTGATGATGATAATATCTTTTGGAATGAGAAGATTAGATCCTTATCTAAAGATGACAAGAACTTGTATCACTAGATGTTGACTGACAAAGTCTGGACGATAGAGATGACAGGTAGATTTCCTGAGATATTTGAGTCGAATAATATGAGATTTGAGTTGGAGTACAACAATCCTGATTTAGAAGATGGAGAAGTTTTTCTGCAGCCATGTCTAAGGAGATATTGGAGGGACTGGCGAAACAGGTTGGTAAGTCTTTGGAGGAGTTGATGGCTGATAATCAGATACCAAACATACCTGAGAAAGAAGCAGGTAATCACTCCGATGACAGAGACGTTCCAGTATCTGATGAGGTAGAGATTGAGGATATCACTAGCGAGGAATATCCAGAATACTTCAAGAATAACAAAGATTCTGAATTTCCGGAGTTCACTGATGAGCTGTTAAGCCAGGCTGAGAAACTTGCTCATGAAAAGAGTAAGAAATTTGTTAAAGAAGTGTTTCCAGATTGTCAAAAGCCAAACACTGGACAATCTGACGCTTTGAAAGAACTTTTGAAAAAGCTTAAAGAGAAACAAGCTAACCGACCAAAGACAGAAATTCAAGGTAGCTTTTACAAGTTTCATAATGATTTGTCTAAAGGGAAAGCTCTCGGCTGGAAGTACTTGAGACAGCTGAAGTGTATTGTGGTGAAATGGGAGAAAGGAATCCTGTACTTTGAAAGATTCCATGATATCAAGACACTTGCATACTGGGCTGTTAGAGATATCTGCAGACATGAGATGCCAGGTGCTTCTGTGAACAACCATCTGGTTGGTTATTTTGCAGATAGGATGGCCAGAGAGAGCAGGACAAAGTGGGATGTGTTTACCCCACAATATCCTAAAAGGATTGTCCATAAGAAGGAGAAAGATGATCTTACAGGAATGCCTAAGGTGACCTTGAAGTATAAACCACCTAAAGTGTTGAAACATATTCCACTGATGCAGATTCCACAACACTTTTCTAAAGATTTCATGTGGTGGTACTATGATTGGAAGACTGCAAAGGCTATTATTGTTTTGAAGGATGGTGCGAAAGATTTCAAAAAGATTCATATCTTTGATCTTATGTGGCTGATAAACTGCTCGCATGAAGATATCATCATGTTGTATTATAATCCGATCTATTGCGAAGCTAAGGATAGTGAACAGGTAAGCAAATACCAACGTGTGGTATTCTTATGCTTTGCATGGGATGTGAATGCTGGGTGTGACTTTGACAAGAAACTGGGGAAGTTTGTGAAAGTTCAGGAAGTTAAAAAGAAAAAGCCGAAACAAACTCATGAACCAGTAATGACTAAGGAACAGAAGACGTTATTGCACATCAAGCTTATGAACAAGACGATGGACTATGAGCGAAGTCTCAAGCAATCCAAGCAATAGTCGAGGGGGAGTTTGTAGATGCATATAATGCGACTAATGCTATTGGATTGCGAATTACAAAAGTTTTGTTTCGGATCTAATGGTCGAAGGTGGCTTTTTGTATGGTCGAATGTAGAATGAACGGTCGAAGGTACACATGGGAGGTCGAAGGAAGAAATTATGTATATATGTGTCTTGGTTCGCCCACCCTAAACGGTCGAACCTGCACATTCGACCAAGCAATTTGGGCGAATGTGCAGGCCTATATAAGGTCGAATCAACTTTTTGAATATAACTTTTGGTCATTTGTTTTCCCTCCATGTGTGTGTTCTCCCTAGTGTTATCTTTTGAGTCAATAACAGTGTTTTATCATTATTAACAACATTTTAACGTGTAAATGATTATGATTATAAATGAAATGATTATGTTAATGATGATTTCTGTGTTTTGCTAGTTTTATTATCATTTTGTGATCAATTCAGGGATTCCACACCTGAATTGAACTAGTTTGATCATTATCTTTGTTGTTTAGACGATCCTACGCGCATACAATAGATAATTAAACATTCGAAAGTAGTTAAGTGTTCATATCCCATTGACGCTATATGATGCATGCCCTACACGTGCTCTGAAAATAGTGACCTGCAAAAGCATGTTTTTCGTGTGTCAACATAAAGTTGGTGAGTTCACAAAGTAAGGTAAGTAAAAGTGTAGCTTTCCCAATCCAAGAGCAACAGTTAGGTTTCCCAAACCCAATAATAGTAATCGATAACCAAAACCAAGAACCATTAGTTCAGCGTATGCCAAGGGTAGCTAACCCATTCAAGGTAACTAAAGAATGATATACCGAATTGTTATTCAAACGATGCACTCGCCGTGCGAGCTGGTTTTTTCCTCCCATCATTTCCTATCAACGATGATATAAAATCTAAGGTCGTAGTTCACGCCCGGCTCCCATAATGGTGTGAGGTTTGTCAAACCTAATAGCACTATCAACTAGTAACCCACTTGCCATCACCCGGCAATTCATTCGGTAAATAGTGAAGAACTTCCATGATAGAATGCAGTTTAGTTAACCAAGGATACAGAGTGTGAAACTAGCAAAGCCCGACCCACACAAGGAGTCATAGCACCCCAAAACCCAGGATGTGAAAGTAGTCCCAAACCGGACTAGAAAAAGTTAAGTAAGTTGTCTCAAACCCGAGACGCATGCTTTTGAGAAAAGAGTAGTGAAACTCACCTGATAAAGATGCTTGTGTTCTAGTGAAGCCAAATTACGTAGCTACTATTGTCCGGACAGTACTTGCATTATGATTTATTAAAAGCATGGTAAATCACGAGTTCTAGTTGTTTATCATACAATTTGTCTACCCGACACTTGTGGACTTGGTTATTGAGTTATGTGAACCTTGGTTTTGTACTTATGTACTAGTAGTATGTGGAAACCTAGATAATAATAAGGTGGACCCTTATTATGAAAACATGGGTTCAAGTAGTTCCCAACCTATTGTGTGTGGTTGATAAAAACATTTCTCTATTTCGATTAATCACATTAGTTTAAAACTTAGTTTATCATGACATCTTGTGGCCGATTATTGTTCATCTCATAAGCCTCATTTTAGTTGGCTTAATGTATGCTTAGTGAGATGTTTGGAAGGCCTTGTGATTGCTTCTCCCGATCTCTTGATGGCTTGGTGTCCTTGGCTAGGCTAGTAACTATCCGAGAGTTATGAGAGGAGTGTAAGAATTGTTGTGTGGCAATGGTTAATGATCTCCATGCCTCCTTATATAGTGGTTCAAGTGAGTAGTGGACAAAACAAAAGAGGGTTGGGATCCTTGTGTCATAGAAGTCGATCAAGAGGTATAGTCTCAATTTCCATGCTAAAGTTGACAACTAATCCTCTCCTTGATCCATAACTATCTTCGGCCATCACAGGACTCCAAAAGGGGAGCTTACTTTCTTCTTGGACGGAGCAATGTATCTTTTTCCTTTGCTTGTTTCCATGCTATCCATGTCATGCTCCTTCCTCTTGTTTTTGGCCGAATGGGATGCTTGGTATAAAGGGAAAGGTGGCATTGTTAAGACGTGGATTAAGAATGTTTGTAGGGTAGTGTTTTTGGTGTAAGATGGCTTCCCAATGTGAGTTTCCTTTTGTCTTGGATTGGCCGAAGTATAGAGGTACGAAAGAGGTGGTTTCCTTGTTGAAAGTGATGTATTGGAAGCTTCTATCTCAAGTCCCTATCAGCTCATGTTTGCCGCTAGTTGTCAAAGTGCAAAAAGGGAAAGGGTAGTTGTTTTGGCGTGTTGCTAATTCTAGTGTTCCTTCCATTTGTGTGCAAGTTTTGACTCATTGTGTGATGGTGACATGAGGGGTTTGGGACTTGTGCATGCTTCGGCCGAAGGGTGTGCTACCAAGGCTATCATGATCATGTCCATTACTAGGGTCTAGGATAGAATGTGAGGTGTTAAGTAAATTGTCATTCCCATAGTTTTCATGATGGGCTTCGGCCGTGGTTATAGACAAGGGAAAAAGGGGTAGTCTGTCAAGATGATAAGTTCTTTGGGTGCCCATGTGAGTGTATATGCTTAGGTATAGGTGTATAGATTTCAAGCTTAACATAAGTGAGCATACCCATTTGTAAAAGTAGTCGTGGTGCATGTATACACATACATATATATAACTATGAGTGTTGTTGTCTAGAAGGTTTTGTGTGTTAGAATAGGTTGTTTTAGATTAAGACATAGGGATGTCTCTTGATAGTTGGATGATAATTGTTGGTGGTGAAATCCTCAAGATAGCACTAACCTATATTTTCTGTAGCATCCTCAGGATACTGAAGGACTGGTCAGGCTTCAGGATGTTCTGACCTATGTGCATCCTGAGGATAGACTAATGAACTATATTATTGTTATATGAATGCAGGATGATTTTACCTCATATTCTCTGAGTAACATCCTTAGGAAGTTAAAGGACTAAGCAGGGTTCAAGATGTAACAGTGTTCTCACCTCTGTGCATCATAAGGATGGACTAACGAATTATCTTATTATGATATTATTTCAGGTACACTTAATCAATATTAAGGCTTGTAACTCCTCCCTAACGGCTATATTGACTCATTTAAGTCAGAGGAGCTGATCATTGAAGAGCTATGCGTGTGGAACAAGTCCAAGCTCAAAGAAGAAGTCAAACTTGTAACCAACAAGCATTAAATATAGGAGAGAAAGGAGGAAACAACCATATAACAACTATATTCAGTTGAATCAACTGCTACAACGGTCATACTCAATTGAAATAACTCAACGGTCACCCAAAATAGTCCACAAGATCATTAAACACGGCGGATATCATGGGATTCATTATTTATTCTCGTGTAACTATAAATATGGGGTGATCAAACGAGTCTAGGACACTTCTTCTCACTTTCTTAACACTTCATAGAACACCTGATACTCTCTACACACACACACAACACTCATATTGTACTCTTAGATACTCGTTCATCAACTATCCAAAGTTGTACTATTTTTACCTTATTAATATTAACAAACAAGGCAAGGGCTTAGACTCCTCCCGAGGTTTTGTGCCGGCGATCTACGTTGATCAAGGGCTTTCCTCGTACATCGAGTGTCTTTCTTTTATTGCATTACATTTACATTCATTAATTTTTGCCTATTTCATTATTCTGTCAGACAGTTCCATCCTGAGGATATAAATGTCCATCCCGAAGCAAACCTAAGGAATCCCGAGCATAGTTGTCACTTATTTACTTTTTTAGCATCCTGATACACCATATTCATAATACAACTGAGTTTTTAACATATTTCACACATTTAGCACTCTACCTCACTTTTACTAATTTGGAATACAAAATTATTTCTACTAGGTAATTTTTTTACCAAAACAATTTGGCGCCCACCATGGGGCTAGTTGTGCTATTTTAACAAAAAAACTTTGTTAAAACTTTTTCTCAATTAACTCATTTTACAAATCTTGACAACTATGTCTTCCTTCCAGAAATTTGTGTCTTATTCCACACCATCCACAACCTCTGCCAAAAATGTGACTCTACCACCTCCTCCTACCTTTCCCAAGAGTTCTACACAAATTACCAGGATTGTTGCTCCTAATACTGCTAGATCTGGGATGACAACATCTGGATCCACTCCTCCTGTTTTTGTGTCAAATGATGAGCTCCATCCCATGTTTGCAATGGTGAAGGATCAAATAAAGCAACAACAGGATACCAATCAGATGTTGATGAGAGAAATTCAATCTCTCAAAACATCCTCAAAAAGACCGGCTAAAGACATGGGGACACCGTTGCAGCCTAGAGTATTGGATTTCTATTCTGGCATCTCTGGGAGCATTCATCAAGCAGATTTCATCCCCATGAGCACTGGATTCTCTGCACCAGAAACTACTACAGCACCTAGGATGGAAACAACTAGAGATGCAGGATACATTGCCGAGCCATCTCGAGGATATGCTGTAGAGCCATCTCGAGTATATGCCACCGAACCATCCCGAGGATACAACAATGGTAACAATTTAAGTTCTAGTACTTTTGCTACTAACGGTATTGCTTCTTTACAGTATATAGATATAAGTACACAATTTGCAAGGGAGCTTCAAAAGATTAGAGATATGGTGTCTAGTGTACCAGGGAAAATACAGCCCATCCCTGAGGTATCCTCAGCATGTCACAGGGTGTCTCGTTTTGCACCTCCAATATGTGATGCTGAGATTCCAAAGAGATTCCAGACTCCAAGCATGAAGCTTTATGATGGATCTACTGATCCTGAAGAGCATGTAGCACAATACAGGGAAAGGATGGAAATAAACCCCATTCCAGCAAACTTGAAAGAAGCATGCTTATGCAAAGGATTTGGTTCTACCCTCACTGGTCCAGCCTTAAAATGGCTACTAAGTGTTCCTCCCTATTCAATTACTTCTTTTGCACATTTGATTAACATATTTATAATCAAATTTCTTGTAGTCGAACATTTGAACGTTTGACAAGTGATTTATACAGGGTGACACAACCACAGGGAGAATCATTAAGGGAATATATCACAAGATTTGGTAAGGAAGCACTTGACATCCCAAACCTAGATGTCACAACAGCAGTACAAGCCTTAAATATGGGACTACAGAAGGATTCACCTTTCTATAAAGAATTGGTGATGAACCCTTGTAGGAATCTCGATGAAGTTCGGAATAGAGCTTTAAGATTCATCCGTCTTAAAGATGACAAGAAGATACAGGAGAGGATAGAGACATCCTCAAGATACAACAATCCTAATCGGAAGTCCACTTCCACATAAGAACCTTACAAACATGAACCATATGCTAGACCTGATAATAAAAAGGTCAATGTGGTTGAGGATGACGATGAAGAGGATTGACCTAAACTTTCGGACTATTGTTTTTCTGTGGATGAAACAAGTTTAATGTACGCTATGAAGGATCTTGGAGACAAAGCAAGATGGCCAAGGAAAGATAACAAGTCAGGATGGAAGGACAAATCCAAATGGTATGCTTTCCACGAAGATTTTGGACACGTTACTGAAGATTGCATTGCTTTGAGAAAAGAAATAGCATATCTCCTAAGCAAGGGCCATCTTAAGGATCTGCTGGGCAGAAATAAGTCAAAGATTCAGGATAGCACTGGCATCAGCATCTCCACCCAAGGATGCTGGCATTATTAATTTTATTTCAGGAGGATCAGATATTTGTGGGACATCCTACTCAGCAGCCAAAAGGCATGCAAAAGAAATGAAATCAGAAAAAGGAGAAAGACCCACAAAGACTACCATCCTGACGAATGCAAAAGTGATTAGCTTTGAAGAAGAGGATCGAGAAAACGTTCTAGAGCCTCACCATGATGGTTTGATCATTACTTTATATATTGCTAACCATTTTGTTCGCAGGATGTTAATAGATGGAGGGAGTTCAGTTAACATAATACAGCTCGAAGCCCTCAAAAGGATGAACATCCCTGAGACCGAGATAGTGGCTAGATCATCTGTCTTGGTTGGCTTTAGTAGAGAGACAAAGAGCACAGTTGATTGTAACACCTGAAAGAATAAACATTCTTTAATAATGATTAATTAACATAATTATCTAGTGGTATAATTAAGCTAATCCGGCCCAATATATATTGAGCCCACTCAATATTAAAAGCCCGTTAAAACATTTCAGCCCAACACATAGTAACCTAACAATTGAATTCCATTTGTGAAAGCCCAACAACCGTTTGGCCCATTAAATCTACTCGGCCCACAAAAGACCATATGGCCCAATACCTTCCAGGCCCAACCCTTTTTCCCTGCTGCAAACTCACGCACAACCCCTTCCTTCATGATATACACTGAGAGAGAGAGGGAGTTACGTAGAGAGAGAGAGAGAGAGGGAGGAAGGATGACCGGAACTGGTCACCTTCTCCAGTTGTCTCCTCCGGCCGAGCTCCATCTCCGGCAACCAAAACAACCAAACCAATCATCTTCCTCGACAAACACCTCCAATCGCCCAACCATCTTCTCCGGATGGGTCCTTCTTCCCGTCGACTAGTTACCACTAACCGTAAAGCACAACCTGCAACCACCGATGACCGGTTCTGTTTCGAGTATCTCCGATAACCCATAACCATTTACTCGATAAACTGACACCAACGAACTAATCATTAAACCGGTCATCCTCATATGCGTATATATATATTATATGTATACGTGTATGTATTGGAGAAGATGTATAATATATGTGTTTGTTAACCCAAGGTCTGATCTATCTAGTCACCTTCCCCGACAATAAATAATGATAACAGGTCATCGCCAAACAACCCGTGACCATCCACCTTCTAACTGTTACCTTTTCCGGCCACCTCCTCTTCCCCCAGCGTATACCTCCGACAACCATCAACACCCGTTCAACATGCTCAGGTCATCACCGAGGATTTGCTCTGCTTCGATACCACACCTCCACTGGTCGTCTTCTCCGGTCACCTGCTATCATCGGTGACCGGTTCCAGGTGGTTCCAGGTGGTTCCCGGCTGTTCCAGGCGGTTCCCGGCGGTTCCAGGTATCCCGAACCTAACTACAAGGAAGGTCCGTGTTATATCTCCGTTATATTTAGTGGGTATGGCTCCATGTATAATACAACCCGGTTGACTCAGCTTTCAAGTCAACCCAAGTTCTAATCGTTAATATCGTGAAACTGTTCAGATCATGGAAGGTAAAAGGTTATTATAATGACTATTTATAATTATTATTATTATTATTATTATTATTATTATTATTATTATTATTATATAATTATTATAAACGTGTGACGAGTGGGAAAATAATATTAACCCGACAATATTAAAACTGGATATCTTTATATATATATATATATATAAGAATATAAAATATTAAAGTATAATATTAAAGAATATTAATATCGAATTGTCCCCAACGTTATCACGTGCACTAGCCTTGCACGCGCTAATGTTATTAAATATAATAGGTACAATATATTTGGAGATTATACCGTTAAGAAATAGTCTACAGAATCTGGGAGAATGTAATAGAGGTGAGTACATGACCCTTTCCCTTTTAATGCCTTTGGGCTGATTACATGCTTGTCTAGTCGTTATCAAGTATTTTATATGGTTTGTATTATAAAAGTGTTATCGAGTTATTAATAGAAATAATAGAACTCGGTAGAATAGAAATCACGTAGGGTGGATCCATTTGGTATCATAGAGTATAGCCTGGACCAATTAGAGGTTACGGGACCATATATAATCGATCTATACTCACGGGAATATATTCTTCTAAACCAAGTAGAGGTTTAGAACCCCAATAAGCATTTGTATGATGCTCCATCGATAATATATTCCACCTTAGAATGACCGAACTATATAGAAAGAATTGTATGTTCGTTAAACTCGAGTTATTATTATCAGTATGTCTAAATTCGGCATGTCTCACTAGTATGAAAATACTAATGTACTTTAAGCATGTGGTCAGGTATTTATACGAAGTATTAAAGAGCAAGCTGAAGAATAGAAGATCTGGATAAGAAGAAGATACTATGGTTACATTTTATGTATTTCATCGGTATTGAAATTCAGTTTAATGTAATCATTACAATTAAACCTGTTAATGCTAATCCGCTGCGCCACCTGGGTCGTTACAGGTGGTATCAGAGCAACAGGTTTAATTAATAGAAATCCTCTTCTGATCCAAGATCAACCAAAAGTATATTAGAAAGAAATCTATATTAATAGAAATTATAAGAAAGTACAGAAAAATTATCGAGGAAATTACTAGAATAATATTGTGAGGTAAATTGACAATTTTTAATGGCCAGAAAATTGTGAATTTACAGGCACGATTGAATTCTAGAAAATTCTTTGGTAATACTAAAAGTTATAAAATGATAGAAATATAAGAAATACGAATAAACAAGAATTATATGAAATATAAATAAGTTATTATAGAAGTATTCTTTCAATCTCCCGTATCAGTTAGAAAAATATAGGAACAACGTGTTAAGAATAAGAATACAATTGTATATCCTATCATATGAAAAGTTATCAAATCTTTTATATCTACTTGAAAGATAAGATAATTAGAAGAATTCAAAATATATCAGAAGAAATTTATGTTTAAAAGTATTCGAAATCAAACATAATTAGAAGAATATATTTGATTAATAAAGAAAATTTATAAATCTGTACAAGTACTGTACTCCCACTTGAGCATTCCTGTGATCAAGTTGCTAAAAAGATATGATTCTCCCGACAAAATTCGTCATATCTGCCGCTTATACAGATTCCCTCCCGATAAAAACCAAGTGAACATAAATATATTCTATAAGAATATACCATTCCGTATAACTTATCATTTGAAACCATTAGTGCAAATATCTTTACAATCATATCCGGAAATATATATCCTATAATTTCTTTTAAACTTCGTTCTATCCGTATGGTAAGATCATTTCTTGAATCTAGGAAACTATTTTCAACTCAGAAATCTTATAAGAAGCGGATAAAAGAATATCAGAATTTAACTTATTTTGTCAAGAAATAGAATCAATGCCATCTCGATCTGAGCGAATCAACAGAAGTAATAATAAAGCTTATATTACATCGATACATTTAAAAGATATTTTCATCCCATCCGAAACAAATCAGAAAGTTCAAAAGTCCAGCTCGTTAGACTTGAAGCTTCACATGAAGACTTCCTTGTATTACAATTCGAAACCCGATCGATATACAATTTGAAACAAATTTTATAGTTTAAAGTTCAGCTCGTTGGACGTAATGTTTCACCTGAAGATTTCTTAGAATTCCAATCTGAAAACATATCAGTATACAATCACTATATAATCACGTTCCTTTCCAAAAGTTTTGGGGATCACTGGTATAACGAGACACGTGCAATCCGGGAAAGGTGAGCCCTATATCCTGAGTTTTCTGTCTAAGGTTAACATTCCTTTGTGTTTAGCTTGAGATCAAGTCTAAAAACTCCCCAAATACCCTTTGATTCTATCACAAGTCATTCCCCGACTTTATTCATAATATAAACATTCACGATTTTGTTTATCGCCAAGCTTAAAAGATCGATTATACAACTCTATTTATAAACAGCCTAGTACTACTAAATCATCACCTCAGAAATCTTAGAAAAATATTCCAACCCGTTCAGTTAAACGTTTACCATTTATTTATCAAAGTTTGAAACTCGATCTTAACGACTTTATACCTCGGTTATCAGCATCATTGTCAATTGTTATTCCAGAATCCTAGAAATCATCCCCACCCGATTGTTATCATGTTCTCTACTTAGTGTATTATATTCTTAACTTCATGAAATAATACGTATGTCAAATTACCTTCTATCTTTTCAATAAGATTTTACAATCTACTGAAAATGATTAGTTATTTATCTTCAACTCACGATGCTTTGGTCTTTCTTTAAAAACCAATACTTGAGTTGTAAACTCCAACCAGAATATTAGCCCCACAGATAATCTAACAACATGTTAATTTCTGGAAATTTATAAGTCTCCCCGAGACAAATTAAGTTTTCAAACATGAAGTTGGTTATTTATTCTAAGAATATAAAGAAAAATATGTATATCCTAGTGCATATCTATTTTCTTTATATCATTCAAATAATATTATTGGAAATCGAGTTCGAAGACTTGAGAATCCAGTAAAATTTTGAGAAAGTTTGAAACTGTAATACACCAATAGTATTACCACTATCATCTCTATTTATTTAATAGAGTTGAAGAGATTCTTGGACGATTATCATACTTAGTATCCTCAATCACTGAGTCACGAAACCTGAAACTTGTGACAATGTGATAAGAGAGCTTGATTTATATAAAAGGTGTAATATATAGTAATGATAAACCACTCTTTATAAATCAAGATTCTATAAAACAGGCACGTCCATGTCAGCCTAGACTTCAAAAATCCGAAGCTCTTTATAACCATATTCATCTATATACAGAACTGATTAAAAGCTAGTAATCAAATCAGTATGTAGAATCCAAGATGGCTATATGTCCTCTATGCATTCCCTGGGGTAAAAGAGATCCGGACCCTTATGAGAGGTATATGCAGACGTTTCCACAGGATTCTGTGTAGGGACATATGATACTATAAAGGAAAAGACGCATTATCCAATGTTGGAGAGAATTTTTGCACTTTCCAGTACAGATGTTGCTAATACCTTAAGAGTAGTATCAAGAGATTTTTCAGTTGGGTCAACAAAATGTTTATGTTTTATTCGATATAAGAATAGCCTATTCTAAAAAGTACCTTATCGATAGATTGACTTCCTTCAGTCATATTCTGGTCACTTCACATCGATAACAGAACTCTATCGTTCGCATACATAGAAAATATTCTATACGATTGGGATCATTTTATATATATATATATATATATATATGAGTGTCTCCTGACAGATTTCCTGAGATAGATATTATCGACATCCTGAATTATTATTCTTGATCTCCATCATCCTAGTTTATTGTGAGATATTTAGTATAAGAGTTACTCATTAAGCCAGCTCGACTTGATCACAATTTGACCATTTTCAATGGAAAAAAAAATTTATCACGATCATTTCTATGTATAGAAAATAAGTATTAAATCTCTTTCCAGTGTATATATATACATATATATGTATGACATTGGTGAATTATTCCCAGCATGAATAGTTTTCTTGACATCATGTAAGCCTTGACTTATTATCTGCAATGATATTCGTTCTGAATTCTGCTTCATAAATCTCTTGAGAATTATTTACGCGTTAAATATATTTCACTCAAGTAGAAATGATACCTCCTAATGACCTATTTTATACGGTTATTCATTTGAATTTTCGGCGAAGCCTAGTCTCAACCCGAATGTTAATACAGCTCGAAAATATTTAAAGCTTGCTACTCTCGAAAATAATCGTTTATACTTATTAAACTCGAAAAAGCGGATAGATTACATAAACCAAATTAGAAATATCTATACTGTTTTACATAAGCCGATAAATTATAGAAGATAATTTAAGGATTAATAAAATATCATGAGTTATATGATCGTATATGACTACGATAATCTGATAAGTGACTTTTCAGTAATTTATTTTCAGAATGTATAAAAGAAGTTTAACTTTTGTAGAAATTAAATAATTCCAAGAATTAAGCCATATGATTTGGCTATAAAATATTTGTTATCAAAGTATAGAATATATTTTAAAACGTATTATAGAAAAAAATTCTAAGAAAACAATTTATTATAGAATGTAAAATATTTCAAGATAACGTGTACTATCATGAATAACCAGAAATAATTATAAGAGGTATGATACACTTAGACTTAGTATTTATCGGGCAATTATTATAAATAGAAAAGGATTAAGATATAAGAATATCTTAACACCACCAGAAAATCTATAATTGATGCGGCCAAGGGATTGGCCAAAGATAAATGATATTGCAAGAAACCATCGAGAATAGAAAGCCATTTAAGGTTTTATAAGCTTGATTTATATAGCGCTAAGAGGAGACTCTAGAATCAAGATTTTTAATCCTATAGAGTTTAGAGATTATTATCAGAAAAATAGGTGGGAGACAAGTTCTATAGGTTGGGTAGAATCCAATAATAAGTATTATAAAATAAGTAACCAAAAGATATTTATTAAACATTATAAGACAAATCGAATCGAATCTCGAGGACGAGATTCCTATAGGTTGGGGAGAGTGTAACACCTGAAAGAATAAACATTCTTTAATAATGATTAATTAACATAATTATCTAGTAGTATAATTAAGCTAATCCGGCCCAATATATATTGAGCCCACTCAATATTAAAAGCCCGTTAAAACATTTCAGCCCAACACATAGTAACCTAACAATTAAATTCCATTTGTGTAAGCGCAACAACCGTTTGGCCCATTTAATCTACTCGGCCCACAAAAGACCATATGGCCCAATACCTTCCAGGCCCAACCCTTTTTCCCTGCTGCAAACTCACGCACAACCCCTTCCTTCATGATATACACTGAGAGAGAGAGGGAGTTACGTAGAGAGAGAGAGAGGGGGGGAGGAAGGATGACCTGAACTGGTCACCTTCTCCGGTTGTCTCCTCCGGCCGAGCTCCATCTCCGGCAACCAAAACAACCAAACCAATCATCTTCCTCGACAAACACCTCCAATCGCCGAACCATCTTCTCCGGATGGGTCCTTCTCCCCGTCGACTAGTTACCACTAACCGTAAAGCACAACCTGCAACCACCGATGACCGGTTCTATTTCGAGTATCTCCGATAACCCATAACCATTTACTCGATAAACTGACACCAACGAACTAATCATTAAACCGGTCATCCTCATATGCGTATATATATATTATATGTATACGTATATGTATTGGAGAAGATGTATAATATATGTGTTTGTTAACCCAAGGTCTGATCTATCTAGTCACCTTCCCCGACCATAAATAATAATAACAGGTCATCGCCAAACAACCCGTGACCATCCACCTTCTAACTGTTACCTTTTCCGGCCACCTCTTCTTCCCCCAGCGTATACCTCCGACAACCATCAACACCCGTTCAACATGCTCAGGTCATCACCGAGGATTTGCTATGCTCCGATACCACACCTCCACTGGTCGTCTTTTCCGGTCACCTGCTATCATCGGTGACCGGTTCCAGGTGGTTCCAGGTGGTTCCCGGCGGTTCCCGGCGGTTCCATGCGGTTCCAGGTATCCCGAACCTAACTACAAGGAAGGTCCGTGTTATATCTCAGTTAAATTTACCGGGTATGGCTCCATGGATAATACAACCCGATTGACTCAGCTTTCAAGTTAACCCAAGTTCTAATCGTTAATATCGTGAAACAGTTCAGATCATGGAAGGTAAAAGGTTGTTATTATGACTATTTATAATTATTATTATTATTATATAATTATTATAAACGTGTGACGAGTGGGACAATAATATTAACCCGACAATATTAATACTTGATATCTTTATATATATATATATATATATATATAAGAATATAAAATATTAAAGTATAATATTAAAGAATATTAATATCGAATTGTCCCCGACGTTATCACGTGCACAAGCCTTGCACGCGCTAATGTTATTAAATATAATAGGTACAATATATTTGGAGATTATACCTTTAAGAAATAGTCTACAGAATCTGGGAGAATATAATAGAGGTGAGTACATGACCCTTTCCCTTTTAATGCCTTTGGGCTGATTACATGCTTGTCTAGTCGTTATCAAGTATTTTATATGGTTTGTATTATAAAAGTGTTATCGAGTTATTAATAGAAATAATAGAACTCGGTCGAATAGAAATCACGTAGGGTGGATCCATTCGGTATCATAGAGTATAGCCTGGACCAATTAGAGGTTACGGGACCATATATAATCGATCTATACTCACGGGAATATATTCTTCTAAACCAAGTAGAGGTTTAGAACCCCAATAAGCATTTGTATGATGCTCCATCGATAATATATTCCACCTTAGAATGACCGAACTATATAGAAAGAATTGTATGTTCGTTAAACTCGAGTTATTATTATCAGTATGTCTAAATTCGGCATGTCTCACTAGTATGAAAATACTAATGTACTTTTATGTATTTCATCGGTATTGAAATTCAGTTTAATGTAATCATTACAATTAAACCTGTTAATGCTAATCCTCTGCGCCACCTGGGTCGTTACAGGTGGTATCAGAGCAACAGGTTTAATTAATAGAAATCCTCTTCTGATCCAAGATCAACCAAAAGTATATTAGAAAGAAATCTATATTAATAGAAATTATAAGAAAGTACAGAAAAATTATCGAGGAAATTACTAGAATAATATTGTGAGGTAAATTGACAATTTTTAATGGCCAGAAAATTGTGAATTTACAGGCACGATTGAATTCTAGAAAATTCTTTGGTAATACTAAAAGTTATAAAATGATAGAAATATAAGAAATACGAATAAACAAGAATTATATGAAATATAAATAAGTTATTATAGAAGTATTCTTTCAATCTCCCGTATCAGTTAGAAAAATATAGGAACAACGTGTTAAGAATAAGAATACAATTGTATATCCTATCATATGAAAAGTTATCAAATCTTTTATATCTACTTGAAAGATAAGATAATTAGAAGAATTCAAAATATATCAGAAGAAATTTATGTTTAAAAGTATTCGAAATCAAACATAATTAGAAGAATATATTTGATTAATAAAGAAAATTTATAAATCTGTACAAGTACTGTACTCCCACTTGAGCATTCCTGTGATCAAGTTGCTAAAAAGATATGATTCTCCCGACAAAATTCGTCATATCTGCCGCTTATACAGATTCCCTCCCGATAAAAACCAAGTGAACATAAATATATTCTATAAGAATATACCATTCCGTATAACTTATCATTTGAAACCATTAGTGCAAATATCTTCACAATCATATCCGGAAATATATATCCTATAATTTCTTTTAAACTTCGTTCTATCCGTCTGGTAAGATCATTTCTTGAATCTAGGAAACTATTTTCAACTCAGAAATCTTATAAGAAGCGGATAAAAGAATATCAGAATTTAACTTATTTTGTCAAGAAATAGAATCAATGCCATCTCGATCTGAGCAAATCAACAGAAGTAGTAATAAAGCTTATATTACATCGATACATTTAAAAGATATTTTCATCCCATCCGAAACAAATCAGAAAGTTCAAAAGTCCAGCTCGTTAGACTTGAAGCTTCACATGAAGACTTCCTTGTATTACAATTCGAAACCCGATCGATATACAATTTGAAACAAATTTTATAGTTTAAAGTTCAGCTCGTTGGACGTAATGTTTCACCTGAAGATTTCTTAGAATTCCAATCTGAAAACATATCAGTATACAATCACTATATAATCACGTTCCTTTCCAAATGTTATGGGGATCACTGGTATAACGAGACACGTGCAATCTGGGAAAGGTGAGCCCTGTATCCTGAGTTTTCTGTCTAAGGTTAACATTCCTTTGTGTTTAGCTTGAGATCAAGTCTAAAAACTCCCCAAATACCCTTTGATTCTATCACAAGTCATTCCCCGACTTTATTCATAATATAAACATTCACGATTTTGTTTATCGCCAAGCTTAAAAGATCGATTATACAACTCTATTTATAAACAGCCTAGTACTACTAAATCATCACCTCAGAAATCTTAGAAAAATATTCCAACCCGTTCAGTTAAACGTTTACCATTTATTTATCAAAGTTTGAAACTCGATCTTAACGACTTTATACCTCGGTTATCAGCATCATTGTCAATTGTTATTCCAGAATCCTAGAAACTATCCCCACCCGATTGTTATCATGTTCTCTACTTAGTGTATTATATTCTTAACTTCATGAAATAATACGTATGTCAAATTACCTTCTATCTTTTCAATAAGATTTTACAATCTACTGAAAATGATTAGTTATTTATCTTCAACTCACGATGCTTTGGTCTTTCTTTAAAAACCAATACTTGAGTTGTAAACTCCAACCAGAATATTAGCCCCACAGATAATCTAACAACATGTTAATTTCTGGAAATTTAGAAGTCTCCCCGAGACAAATTAAGTTTTCAAACATGATGTTGGTTATTTATTCTAAGAATATAAAGAAAAATATGTATATCCTAGTGCATATCTATTTTCTTTATATCATTCAAATAATATTATTGGAAATCAAGTTCGAAGACTTGAGAATCCAGTAAAATTTTGAGAAAGTTTGAAACTGTAATACACCAATAGTATTACCACTATCATCTCTATTTATTTAATAGAGTTGAAGAGATTCTTGGACGATTATCATACTTAGTATCCTCAATCACTGAGTCACGAAACCTGAAACTTGTGACAATGTGATAAGAGAGCTTGATTTATATAAAAGGTGTAATATATAGTAATGATAAACCACTGTTTATAAATCAAGATTCTATAAAACAGGCACGTCCATGTCAGCCTAGACTTCAAAAATCCGAAGCTCTTTATAACCATATTCATCTTTATACAGAACTGATTAAAAGCTAGTAATCAAATCAGTATGTAGAATCCAAGATGGCTATATGTCCTCTATGCATTCGCTGGGGTAAAAGAGATCCGGACCCTTATGAGAGGTATATGCGGACGTTTCCATAGGATTCTGTGTAGGGACATATGATACTATAAAGGAAAAGACGCATTATCCAATGTTGGAGAGAATTTTTGCACTTTCCAGTACAGATGTTGCTAATACCTTAAGAGTAGTATCAAGAGATTTTTCAGTTGGGTCAACAAAATGTTTATGTTTTATTCGATATAAGAATAGCCTATTCTAAAAAGTACCTTATCGATAGATTGACTTCCTTCAGTCATATTCTGGTCACTTCACATCGATAACAGAACTCTATCGTTCGCATACATAGAAAATATTCTATACGATAGGGATCATTTTATATATATATATATATATATATATATGAGTGTCTCCTGACAGATTTCCTGAGATAGATATTATCGACATCCTGAATTATTATTCTTGATCTCCATCATCCTAGTTTATTGTGAGATATTTAGTATAAGAGTTACTCATTAATCCAGCTCGACTTGATCACAATTTGACCATTTTCAATGGAAAAAAAAATTTATCACGATCATTTCTATGTATAGAAAATAAGTATTAAATCTCTTTCCAGTGTATATATATACATATATATGTAAGACATTGGTGAATTATTCCCAGCATGAATAGTTTTCTTGACATCATGTAAGCCTTGACTTATTATCTGCAATGATATTCGTTCTGAATTCTGCTTCATAAATCTCTTGAGAATTATTTACGCGTTAAATATATTTCACTCAAGTAGAAATGATACCTCTTAATGACCTATTTTATACGGTTATTCATTTGAATTTTCGGCGAAGCCTAGTCTCAACCCGAATGTTAATACAGCTCGAAAATATTTAAAGCTTGCTACTCTCGAAAATAATCGTTTATCCTTATTAAACTCGAAAAAGCGGATAGATTACATAAACCAAATTAGAAATATCTATACTGTTTTACATAAGCCGATAAATTATAGAAGATAATTTAAGGATTAATAAAATATCATGAGTTATATGATCGTATATGACTACGATAATCTGATAAGTGACTTTTCAGTAATTTATTTTCAGAATGTATAAAAGAAGTTTAACTTTTGTAGAAATTAAATAATTCCAAGAATTAAGCCATATGATTTGGCTATAAAATATTTGTTATCAAAGTATAGAATATATTTTAAAACGTATTATAGAACAAAATTCTAAGAAAACAATTTATTATAGAATGTAAAATATTTCAAGATAACGTGTACTATCATGAATAACCAGAAATAATTATAAGAGGTATGATACACTTAGACTTAGTATTTATCGGGCAATTATTATAAATAGAAAAGGATTAAGATATAAGAATATCTTAACACCACCAGAAAATCTATAATTGATGCGGCCAAGGGATTGGCCAAAGATAAATGATATTGCAAGAAACCATCGAGAATAGAAAGCCATTTAAGGTTTTATAAGCTTGATTTATATAGCGCTAAGAGGAGACTCTAGAATCAAGATTTTTAATCCTATAGAGTTTAGAGATTATTATCAGAAAAATAGGTGGGAGACAAGTTCTATAGGTTGGGGATAATCCAATAATAAGTATTATAAAATAAGTAACCAAAAGATATTTATTAAACATTATAAGACAAATCGAATCGAATCTCGAGGACGAGATTCCTATAGGTTGGGGAGAGTGTAACACCTGAAAGAATAAACATTCTTTAATAATGATTAATTAACATAATTATCTAGTAGTATAATTAAGCTAATCCGGCCCAATATATATTGAGCCCACTCAATATTAAAAGCCCGTTAAAACATTTCAGCCCAACACATAGTAACCTAACAATTGAATTCCATTTGTGTAAGCGCAACAACCGTTTGGCCCATTTAATCTACTCGGCCCACAAAAGACCATATGGCCCAATACCTTCCAGGCCCAACCCTTTTTCCCTGCTGCAAACTCACGCACAACCCCTTCCTTCATGATATACACTGAGAGAGAGAGGGAGTTACGTAGAGAGAGAGAGGGGGGGGGGAGGAAGGATGACCGGAACTGGTCACCATCTCCGGTTGTCTCCTCCGGCCGAGCTCCATCTCCGGCAACCAAAACAACCAAACCAATCATCTTCCTCGACAAACACATCCAATCGCCCAACCATCTTCTCTGGATGGGTCCTTCTCCCCGTCGACTAGTTACCACTAACCGTAAAGCACAACCTGCAACCACCGATGACCGGTTCTGTTTTGAGTATCTCCGATAACCCATAACCATTTACTCGATAAACTGACACCAACGAACTAATCATTAAACCGGTCATCTTCATATGCGTATATATATTATATGTATACGTGTATGTATTGGAGAAGATGTATAATATATGTGTTTGTTAACCCAAGGTCTGATCTATCTAGTCACCTTCCCCGACCATAAATAATGATAACAGGTCATCGCCAAACAACCCGTGACCATCCACCTTCTAACTGTTACCTTTTCCGGCCACCTCCTCTTCCCCCAGCGTATACCTCCGACAACCATCAACACCCGTTCAACATGCTCAGGTCATCACCGAGGATTTGCTATGCTCCGATACCACACCTCCACTGGTCGTCTTTTCCGGTCACCTGCTATCATCGGTGACCGGTTCCAGGTGGTTCCAGGTGGTTCCCGGCGGTTCCATGCGGTTCCAGGTATCCCGAACCTAACTACAAGGAAGGTCCGTGTTATATCTCAGTTATATTTAGCGGGTATGGCTCCATGGATAATACAACCCGATTGACTCAGCTTTCAAGTCAACCCAAGTTCTAATCGTTAATATCGTGAAACAGTTCAGATCATGGAAGGTAAAAGGTTATTATTATGACTATTTATAATTATTATTATTATTATATAATTATTATAAACGTGTGACGAGTGGGACAATAATATTAACCCGACAATATTAATACTTGATATCTTTATATATATATATATAAGAATATAAAATATTAAAGTATAATATTAAAGAATATTAATATCGAATTGTCCCCGACGTTATCACGTGCACAAGCCTTGCACGCGCTAATGTTATTAAATATAATAGGTACAATATATTTTGAGATTATACCGTTAAGAAATAGTCTACTCCGGTGTAGCCAAACCGGGGCACATCACAGCCAACTCGTTGTGCCTAGCAGTAAACTCCTCGATCTCCGACCCAACCATCTTCAGATTCCAAAACTCATGCTCCAACTTCATAATCTCGTCTCTTGGGCAATACTCTGCCCTCAACATCTGAACAAACTCGGTCCATGGCATAGCATTGGCCTCACCCAGACCAAGGTTCGCAGTGGTGGAGTTCCACCAGGTCAACGCATGTCCCTCCAGTGTAGCAGACGCATACTTGACGCGATCAGCGTCGGGACAGTTACACATAGCAAACACCGACTCAATCTTCTCCAACCACCTAAGTAGTCCCACCGCTCCTTCAGTCCCATTGAAGAAATGGGGCTTACAGTCCATAAACTTCTTGTAGGTGCACCCAGACTGTCCCTGATTAGTGTTTCCCAGGGTCTGCTGAGCAGCCTGGAAAGCGGCCAACGCAACGTTCAACTGTTGCTGTAACATGTGCTCCAACTCTGCCTGAGTCATGGTGATGTTCCCACCACCTCGTCCACCGCCATTGCGACCCCCCACCGCCACCACGGCGTCCACCAGCACGTCCACCCGCGCGACCAGACATGTTCTGCCAAACGTGAGACAAGACACTCAAAATCACCAACAGATCGAGCTACAAGTGACCCAAACGAATTTAGAACATGGTTCCAGCATGACCATTAGTCCGAACACGAAGTCCACCAAGATTTTCATGCATTTCGATTTATGATTTCGTGTGCACCCGAAATAACAAATCGCTCTACATGGTCCTCTAGGCGTGCTCCTAGCTAGAACTTCAAATCACCCGATACACACATTCCTAAAATAACGCGATACTGTGTGATGAGGACACCGACACCCCGACAAGGCTAGTATGGTTACCAAACGACACGACTCGTAACTATGTGTGACCGTCTAACGTGTGTGATACTCGGCTATAGACTAGACTCTACATGCAGTCCTAGTTCACTATAACCATTGGCTCTGATACCAATCTGTCACACCCTCAAATTACCACTGCGGAGTTTTACCGCGAGGCGCGTGACACACCAGGATCCAAGTCAACGGTCACAATAAACAACACTATATGATACATAAAACTGACATAAGTAAACCATTAAGGTTCAAACTGTTCCAACACAGCGGAAGCATAATATGTATTACAACTCAAAATGAAATATAAAGTCTGAAATGTTTAACAAAACGTGCATATGATTCCTAGACGCCGTGAGACTCCGTGCGCCTATCGACAGCTGCTACCTTAGCGACCTGAGACAAACATGCTAAAAACGTCAGCAAATAATGCCGGTGAGTTCACAGGTTTTTAAGTAAAACGTTTCACGAACTTTTGAAAGACCAACATGATACTACCGACCGATGAAAACACTCGTTAAATGTTTGAACTTCATAACGAACCTCCCAAACGAACTATCGCCCACCGAAGTTAACGAACTACCATCCCATGGTCAACGAACTGCTTTACCATAGCTAACGAACTACCATCCCATGGCCAACGAACTACTATAACATAGCTAACGAACTACCACATAGAGGCTAACGAACTACCGCACCCCGGCTAACGAACTGCCACAACATAGGCCATATAATACGGAACATAAATGAATACCTTGAACCCAAATGAACACTCCCAAAACGTAGTGAATACATGAGTACCCAAAACATAGTTGTCACGCCTTTTAGGAAAAACACATTTGACACACGTTTAAAGAACACAGCATGTTTTCTCCCCCGAATTTGTAAAACCAGTAAAAGAGTGGGGCCGTGAAACTCACCTTAAAGTGCGTCCTCTGGTAACTAGAATTCCAACACGTGAATGATAATCCCAACTACTGACAACCTATCAATGAGTTTACATAAGTGTAATGACTATTAACCCGAAGGCTAACTAGTCCCCGATTGTCCAGATCTTGACTACGTATGTTAAAAAGTGTGTTTAAACGTTAACCGGACATCCCAGACCGACCCGACATCCCGTTGGTGACCCATTACATCAATTAGTCATGCACATAAGTTTAACACATAAGTTTCAAGCATAAAACACTTAGTTCGTATCAAAAATCTCATTTCTGTTAACGTAGGGCCGAACGTGGCTTTGAGTGGTCGAAGGTGGCTTTAAACTCCCACCTTCGCCCCTTTTCTTCCACCTTCGCCCCTTTTCTTCCACCTTCGCCCCCTCAGTTCCAGGTTCGACCCTTGGAAGTCCACCTTCGACCGTTAGACTGGTCGAAGGTATTCCAGGTTCGCCCCTGCTGTTAGATTTTCCCAAAAACGCGTCGAAAACATCCGAAAACATCACGAAACATCATGAACTACAGCAGTCAAGCATCATTAACATATTCCTACGAAACCCTACCGATTTTACCCCAAAATCTATCCGTTTTTACAAGTTTCCTAAAATAGTAAATTATGGAGATGTCACATCATCATGCATGAAATTATTACCCAATTAGGAAACTTTCTGAATTTAATCAATCATTAGCTCATCATACTTAAATCATTATGAACAAGAAACCCCTATCATAACTCTATCATTACCATCCAAAAACAAGCCCTAAATCTAACTAAAAACCCCCTTTAATCGACAAAACACCATCAACAATCAATTGTAACATGTTTCAATCATAACTCTCTATTAATAACAGCCCTAGGTTGTAGTCATGTCATCTACATAGCAAGTAATCATCAAACAATGCTTAATACCACATAAACACATGTTAAATTGTATGAAAACTCATTGTTTATGAATAGGTTTTATTTAGAAAGATATTAGGAAGGTTTTTACCCATAAAACATGTTGATATCAGATCTGGACCCTTGGGGTTTAGATGAAAACAAGTTAAAATTGTTTAAAAAGGATTTGAAATGAAGAACACACCTTAGATTTTCACTTGTAATGATTTAGAGAGTTAGGTTATGAAAAACAAGCTCAAAAACTCCTTCCCCAATGATAATAGCTGATAGAGAGTGTTTGGAGGCGTTTAGGGTTTGTGAAATGGTGAAAAATGGCTAAGGATGGTATTTATACCCAGTCCAGGTTCGCCCCTTTTATGTGGTCGAATGTGGAACTTTTCCACATTCGCCCATTTGTAATGGTCGAATGTGGAACTTTTCCACATTCGCCCACTTTGTTTCTACGTTCGCCCATTTTTCAAGTTCCATTTCCACGTTCGCCCACTATTTCCACATTCAGGTCATCAGCACCTTTTTAACACATGTCAACAGCACTTTTTAACACATGTTAACCTTTTCCCAGTTTGTCGTGTTTAACGCATTCTAACACATCTTAACACATAAGCATGCACCCATAGTCTATGTTTAGCATATTTAGGCACGTATAATCATTTGTACATCGTTTAAGCAAGTATAAGTATACAATCCACCACACGACCCATAATCTACACATATACTTAATTAGTTCATGTAATGTCACCAACAACGGAACCCGGTACTAGTGTATTCCCCAAAATGACTCCCAATGATCCTCCAGATCATTGAACCCTGGACAATCCTAATCTGACCCGACTCAACTAACCCAGTTAAGCTTGTTTATAAACGTTTCTCGCTAAGGTAGACTTAGATGTTACTATTATGTTTAAGCCGAACATGCCGGGTGTCACAAATGAACTCTATCCAAAGATTCTGTGTGATAGATTCGTTACCCAGTTACAACATTATCCTAGGGAGACCTTGGATACATGACATGAAAGTAGTTCCATCAATATATCCCCAATGTGTAAAGCTACCAACTCCATGGGGAGTCATCAAAGTCAACAGTGACCAGCAAGAAGCAAAGGATTGCAACACAAAATCAATGAAGGCTTCATCCCAGTCAAAACAAGCATAGCAATTAAAGCAAGATGCATAGTGCCATCCTCAGGATGTCGAAGCATATTTTGACCAAGATGTCAAATCAGTCTGCCTCGATGAAAACAACAAGGATATCACTGTGCAGATCGGTAAGAACATTCCTAACTATATTAAAGAATCTCTAATTTCATTTTTAATGCAGGAGCAACATAACAAAGGTTGGTCAACATGATGTTCAAAGCAAAGACTGGGGACACAACGGAAGTCTACATCGACGACATGGTAGTGAAGTCCAAGAAAGCTGAATCTTCAGGATCTCAAAGGAGCCTTTGACATCCTGGATGCTTATAATATGAAGTTGAATCCTGCCAAATGCAACTTTGGAGTTGGTACTGGATGTACAAGGATTGACTGGCAGGATAGCAGCTCTGAACAGATTCATCTTAAAATCCTCAGAAAAAGGCAAGGAGTTCTATGACATCCTAAAGAAGAACAACAAATACGACTGGGGACAAAAGCACGAGGATGCATTGAAAATATTGAAAGAATATCTTGCAGCAGCTCCACTCCTATGAAACCTGAGGATGGCGAGCCTCTCAAGTTATACCTTGCATTTTCTAGGAATGCAATAAGTCCACTCCTAGTAAAAGACTTCGAAGGTCAACAGCATCCTGTCTATTATGTAAGTAAAACTCTATTGGATGTTGAAACCAGGTATTCTCATCTTGAAAAACTAATTTTAGCTTTGATTATGGCATCTACCAAGTTAAGGCATTATTTTGAAACACATAGGATACATGTTCAAACTAATTACCCTATTAAAAAATGTACTTAGAGAACCAGAAATGTCAGGAAGAATGGCAAAATAGTTAGTGAAATTAAATGCTTTTGACTTGGTATATGAGCTTGGAAATACAATCAAATCACAGAGTCTAGATGATTTTGTGGCTGATTTCAGTAGTAACATCCTAAGTGAAGTTGAAAAAGAAGTGTAACAAGTAAATAAAAACTTGGGAAAATGGATTTTATATACTGATGGTGCTTCAAATATGAGAGGCAAAGGGTTAGGATTACTACTAAAATCGCCACAAGGGGACAAAATAATCCATGCGATTAGATATGCATTTCAAACAACCAATAATGAAGCTGAATATGAAGCTCTCATTGCTGGTTTACAACTTGCTAAGGATATGCATGCTTCAAATATAGAAATGTTTTCAAATATAGAAATGTTTGTTGATTCCTTGTTAATTACAAACCATTTTAACGGATCTCATGCAGTCAAAGGTAAAAAATTAGTTGAATATCTTGAAATAGTCAAGAAATTAGCATCTTGTTTTGCATAATTTACATTAACACAGGTACCTAGGGAAGAAACTGCTGACGCTGATGCCTTGGCAACTTTAGGATCCTCCTTGAATTTACCAGAAGGATCCAAGATTCCCATCATTCACATCCTAAAGTCAACAACTATAGAACTGCATCCTGAGGATAACACTGTGCATCCTAAAGATAGCACTGTACATCCTAAGGATAACACTGTTCTAACTACTCGAAATCAAAATGATAACATCAACACCTGTCCATCCTCAAGCTAATGGACAAGCAGAATCCTCTAATAGAGATCATCATCAACAACTTGAAAAAGAGACTGTGGATAAACTCGGGGATGCTAAGGATAGCCAAAGCCTACAACAAGAATATAAAGATTCCAGGTGGGAGATTTGGTCTTGAGAAAAGCCTTCCAAAATACCACCAAGCCAACTGATGGGAAGTTAGCTCCTAAATGGGAAGGACCCTATTTGATCGATTCTAAGGTTGGAAAAGGATCATATTGGCTCTCGACTATGGAGGGTGAAATTCTACCAAGAGCTTGGAATGCAATTCACTTGAAAAATTACCATGTGTAAGGATGCACGTGACTGATCTCTCTGGAAGAGGAACCATGATTCGGATTACTGGTAAGATGAAGGTGAAGGTTGACAGAGATGAATCATCTCCATATGTAAGTACTTATCCTTAACTTATTTCAATCGTTTATATTTTTACTAAACATGGTCTAAAAATAGTCCATCCTGAGAATTTTGCAGTACCATTCTGAAGATGGAATGCTTTGCCACCCTCTCCTCCGTTAAGGTGTCTGACACCTTCCTAAGGGTTAAAGGTTTTCACCTTTCAAATTGGGTTAGCAATCCTTTCCTGGAGCGCACGACGCCCATGTATATTCTCGGGATGGTGGGACCAGCCCATGTAAAAGTGGCTGACAATTTCATTATCTTTGAGATATACGATGGAGCTCTTAAGGTTTAGACATTTTTCAACATCTCTTTCTCGTATTTGGTCTAGTCACCAGGGCCTTGTCGCCAGATTATTCCTAAAGGGCCTTGTCGCTAGTAATTCCTAAAGGGACTTGTCGCAAGTTATTCCTAAAGGGCCTTGTCGCCAACAATTCCTAAAGGGCCTTGTCGCCAGTTATTCCTAAGGGCCTTGTTGCTAGTTATTCTCAAGATGTTACATATTGGTCTTGTTACCAGGATTATTTCAAAGGGGTTTGATCCCAGTTAAACCAAAGGCCTAAGTCGCCAGTAAAATAACAAAGTTTTCCTTTACAGGATCTTATTAAGATTCAATTCTCTCTTACAAAGGATTATAGACTTAAAGTCTGTACTGAAGAAATTACACTGGGGACATCCTCAGGATGCAAGACCATCCCAAGGATAAACTAGGGACATCCTCGGGATAATGAAGACCATCCTAAAGATGAGAAGGACTTATGAAGAATGTGGCAAGATCATTTCAATAGAGAAAATACAAAAGGACCCATCCACCAGGGGTCAGCATTTCAAAGCCAGGGTTGAGAAAGACTTGGGGCTTCGTCTTGTAAACCAAGATCCATCCACCCCAAACCTTACAATGTTTTAAACTATTACATGCCAAAATAAAACTGTTCAAAATCGTTTCAACCATAGGCTACCATAATCACTACCACAAAAGATTTAAAAAAAATAGGTTCCAGCCTAGTCATTATATCCTTCATCACCTCAGCCACCTTAGCTTCAGCTTCCTTCACCTTCTGCATCCTCAAGCTCCTTGGGTGCATCCTCGGGATCAACATCAGGGATAGGCTCATAAACCACCTCTTTACCACCCAAACTCCTGATCTTCTCCTGCCATGCCTCAACGTTCCAATAATCTTGTTTGACGTCAGATCCTTAACCTCTGATGCCATCCTCACCCTAGCCTGGAGAACAGAAACCGTGGCTGATGTCATGAGCCTTTACCTATACTTCTCCATCTCCTTTTCATACCATAGAAAAGCCTTGGCTTGCTCACATTTCACCAGTTTTCACCTTGGCTAGCTCTTTCTCGAGATGTTTCCTCTTTTCTTGAGCAATCTTCTTCATGTCTTTCAGGCTGACCTTGGTGTCATTCATCTCTTTGGCTACCACATCCATGGACTTCATCAGATATTCATGTCCCTACAAGAGAAAAAGAACAGGTAAGTATTTTATCTTTAATATTTGTATAAATATGTTATGCCATCTTCAGGATAGCATCATACCTGAAGAAGTGAACTGGGAAATCTTGCCCAAGACATCCTCGAAACTGAGACTCTCAAAGGAGTAGTCTCTCGGGCTGAGGTAGAGGCATTAGCAGTCTTCCTCTTCTTAGAGGATGCAGGTGCCCTTGACTTAGTAGGAGGAGGAGGAGGACTAGTCATCTTGGAGCTGGATGGCGAAGTGATCTTGACTGCCTTGACATCCTGACTGTCAATATCATCATGATCAAAGAAGGTGGATTTCTTTCCTGAAAATAGTAAAGAAATACAGGTTTAGACAGGTACATATAACAAGACAAAAAACATCCTTAGGATTTAACAGCTAATACTTACCGGACATCTCCATGACTTGACTAGTAATGTAGTTCTCTTCTATTTCAAAAGGTTCTAGCTGAGACAGGTAAGTCTAAAACAGCTTTGTATCTGATAATGGAATCAGTCAGAGGAGGAGCAAGTTTGGCAAGTTAAACACACACAAAATTTTCACAGTATTAGTGATATCCTCAGGATATCATTACAAAATTTTTATTAAACATCCTAATAATCTTTACCACTTTTTAGCCACGGCATAGGGATATCATCCCCAAAAGGAATGGAATCCCTCTTCGCAAAAAAGAACTTTGATTTCCAACACCTGTTAGACTTAATGACATTATGCAGGAAATGAGGATCTTTGTAAGCTGAAGAACATAATGGTTGGAACCTTGATTTTTCCACTTATACAGGTAAGATAGGTTACCAATATGAAGATTGATACCATGATTCTCGATGATCTTATTACAGACCATCAGGATCCTCCAAACCTCAGGCATAACCTAGGCATAGGCCATCCCAGTTATATCAAAGAACTCTTTTATGAACGGGAGAATGGCTATCTTAAGCCCAGGTGGAAAGGCACGTATAGGAAGCAGAACCATATAGAGGATGCAAAATCAGACTTCGCATTCTGGTCATATGGCCGAAACACAGTTAATTCAGGGAGAGCCCCTGAGTTATTCATAGAAAGGATATCATTCTCTATGAATGTACATACTTTGTTTGCAGGATCTTGTAACAGGTTTTGTTGTATAAAGTCCTTATGGACTCCTATACTTCCTGCAACCCTTGTTGATTTTTTACCCATCCTGGGAATTCTTTGTACAAAAAGTTCGAAGATTGGTAAAAACAGAGAAAAGCAGAGAGGAAAGAAGAAATAACCTTTCTGATAATCCTGTTGTGATTATATAGGAAGGATTGAAATCTAGATATAGACGGTGAAAGGTGATAAGGTGTAATGGCCATCCCTAAATCATCGACCAAAATATAGTTGTTGATATCCTATCAGATGTCTAATCATCCTCAGAAGATAAGCATCAGAATTAAAAATATTATAACCATTAAGATATTTACGGTAACATATTTTTGGGGACAAATGTTGGTGGTGAAATCTTTAGGATAGCACTAACCTATATTTTCTGTAGCATCCTCAGGATACTAAAGGACTGGTCAGGCTTCAGGATGTAACAGCATTCTGACCTATGTGCATCCTGAGGATAGACTAACGAACTATATTATTGTTATATGAATGCAGGATGATTTTACCTCATATTCTCTGAGTAACATCCTCGGGGTGCTAAAGGACTAACAAACTATATTATTTATATTATTTCAAGTACACTTAATCAATATTAAGGCTTGTAACTCCTCCCTAACGGCTATATTGACTCATTTAAGTCAGAGGAGCTGATCATTGAAGAGCTATGCGTGTGGAACCGACAAGCATTAAATATAGGAGAGAAAGGAGGAAACAGCCATATAACAACTATATTAAGTTGAAACAACTGCTACAACGGTCATATTCAGTTGAAACAACACAACGGTTACCTGAAATTGTCCACGAGATCATTAAACACGGCGGATATCATGGGATTCATTATTTATTTTTGTGTAACTATAAATAGGGGGTGATCAAATGAGTCTAGGACACTTCTTCTCACTTACTTAACACTTCATAGAACACCTGATACTCTCTACACACACACAACACTCATATTGTACTCTTAGATACTCGTTCATCACCTATCCAAAGTTGTACTATTTTTACCTTATTAATATTAACAAACAAGGCAGGGGCTTAGACTCCTCCTGAGGTTTTGTGCCGGCGATCTATATTGATCAAGGACTTTCCTCGTACATCGAGTGTCTTTCTTTTATTGCATTACATTTACATTCATTGATTTTTGCCTAATTCATTATTCTGTCAGACAGTTCCATCCCGAGGATATAACTGTCCACCCCGAAGCAAACCTAAGCCATCCCGAGCATAGTTGTCACTTATTTACTTTTTTAGCATCCTGATACACCATCTTCAGAATACAACTAAGTTTTTAACATATTTCACACATTTAGCACTCTACCTCACTTTTACTAAGGGGCTGTTTGGTAGCCTCTTAATGAGGCTCTTAACCATTCAGTGCTGAATGATTCAGCATTCAGCGCGTTTGTTTCAGCCTCTGAATGGAATGGTTAAGGCTGAATCATTAAGATTTGGGATGTTGCTGAACCATTAAGCACTGAATCATTAAGCACTGAACTAGGCTGAACCTTAATAAAACTCTCATACCAATGTGGGACAAGAAAACTAACCATTAAAAGGTCAAACTTAATGATTCAGCACTTAACCATACAGACCTCTTAACCATTCAGACATCTTAATGATTCAGCACTTAATAAAACTCTCATACCAATGTGGAATACAAAATTATTTCTACTAGGTAATTTTTGATCAAAACAATGACATCAACATGTATTTGCTTCATAGGTATCGGGTTTGTAAATGATATGTTTATTAAATGATAACCCATAGGTACGTATACATCTCGCGTGTGCACATGTGACTTACCTAGCTAACCTTAGCTAAGTAGAATGCAAGGAATCCAAGTGCAAGTAACTAGAGTCTAGTTAAAGTGAGAACCTGAAATTGCGGGGTATCACATCGAATTCTATGCACAATGTATGCGCTTAGGATCGTCAAATCTACAAAGAGATTGATCAAACAAGTTTGATTCAGGTGCGGAATCCCTGAATCAATCACAAAAATGATAATCAAACAATCAAAACACAGAAATCATCTTTCAAAGCTTTTTCTCATTCATAAACAACTTGAATTACACGTTTTAATAATGTTTACAATCAAATCTAACGTGAAAATAAGTTGACACAAACACTAGGGAGAGACACAAAACAGGAGGGAATAAAATGACCAACAACTACATTCAAAAATGAGCTTAACCTATTTATAGGCCTGCGCATTCGCCCATATTGCATGGTCGAATGTGCAGGTTCGCCCAAACACCATGGTCGAACCAAGCTTTACATAAACATCTAAACTACATTCGCCCCCTATCTCTCCTTCGCACTTTTTCTTCTCCTTCGCACCTTTGAAATCTTTCATTCACCCACTATTATCTCCTTCGCCTGTCCGACAAACAACAAAACATATGTTAATAGTAATCCAAAGCATTAGTCGCACAAAATGCATCTAAAAACTCCACCTCGACTATTGCTTGGATTGTTTACGCTCTTGGTCCATTATCTTGTTCATAAGCTTTATGCGCAGTTGTTTCTTCTGTTCTAACGTCATCACCGATTCAAATACTGGTTTCAGCTTTTTCTTCTTCACTTCAGGAACCTCTTGAATCTTAACAAACTTGCCAAGCTTCTTATCGTAGTCGCATCCGGCATTAATGTCATGAGCAAAGCACAGAAATACCACACGCTGGTATTTACTTGCTTGTTCAGCATCTTTCACATCACTGAATATCGGATTGTAATACAACATAATTATATCCTCATGTGAACAATTCACCAACCACATAGGATCAAATATGTGTATTTTCTTGAAATTCTTATCACCATCCTTCAACACAATCACAGCCTCTGCAATCTTCCAATCATAATACCACCAGATAAAATCTTTTGCAAAGTGTTGAGGAATCTGCAACAATGGAATATGTTTCAACACTTTCGGTGGTTTGTACTTTAGAGTCACCTTGGGCAAACTGGTAATAGAATCAATGTCTTTCTTGTGAACAATCCGCTTCGGATACTGAGGTGCAAAAAGATTCCACTTCGTCCTACTTTCCCTCGCCATTTTATCAGCAAAATAGGCAATGTGATCATTTGATGATCCAGTCAACTTATGACGACAAATATCACGAATAGCCCAGTATGGGAGAGTCTTCAAATCATGAAATCTATCAAAATGCAATATCCCCTTCTCCCACTTCACGGCAACACACTTCAACTGCTTTATAAACTTCCAACCCAACGCTCTTCCTTTAAACATTTCGTTGTGGAGTTTATAGAAGCTTCCCTGAATCTCTGCTTTCAGATGATTGGCTTCTTTCTCTTTCAATTGCCTCAGTAACTCTTTCAAGCTGTCAGATTGTTTGATATTCGGTTTATCATGCCCTTTAAACACTTCATCAACAAACATATCACTCTTATCTTTTGCAAGTTTCTCGACTTCACTCAATATCTCGTCAGTGAATGCAGCAAATCCAGAAATTTATCTTTCTTAAAATATTCTGGATACTCTTCACTGGTTATATCTTCAACTTCAATATCCTAGAACGCAGGTACGTCACGATCATCAGAATGATTTCCAGCTTCCTTTTCAGGTAGATTAGGAATCTGGTTATCAGCCAATAGTTCTTCTAACGTTTTCCCAACCTGCTTCGCCAAACCTTCCAAAATCTCTTTTTTCATTGCCGCAGAAACTTCACCATATTCTAAATCTGGATCATTATACTCCAATTGAAGCACCCTGTCATTAGATTCAAAGATCTCAGAAAATCTACTGGTCATGTCAATCATCCAGACTCGATCAGTTAGCATCTGGCGATACATCTGTTTATCATCTTCAGACAATGACTTCAGCTTTTCATTCCAAAAGATCGTATCATCATCAACCGATCCTCTGGGAGATTTAGAACTAGATTTGCCTTCTTTTCCAGATTCACGTTTCTCATACTTATACTTATCTGTATCGTCATCCTCGTCATCATCATCATCAAACGCAGAGCTGCTTCCATCACCAGATTCACCATCCGAATCATCATCAGCTCCATCATCTTTCTTCTTCTTCTGAGGAGCATTTCCTGCATCTTCATCAAGATCCTCATCTTCCTCCTTCTCATTATCAGACAATTCGAAATTAACCTGCTCCTCGTCTTGATCTTTATCCTCTTCACCTTCTTTCAATTGAGGAGCCCGAGAGTATAAATCTTTAATCAGATTATCCATGCTTTTAGTACTCTCTTTTAGCACTTTATTCTCTTCCTTCAAAGCTATAAACCTTCTGGTGTTTCTTTGCTCATGTTTTAATAATTTCCTATTATCCTTCTGCAACTGTTTAACTTTCTTTTTCAGTTCTTCATTGTTCTCATGTGATGTAGCAACGACATCCAGCATCTTTGTGTCATTCTTTCTCAATTGATCAATCTCTGTCTGCTGCTTATTTATAATATTCATCATCTCAGTAAGTTTCTGATTAACAGTGTTCATCACAGCACTATCCACTGTAACCTTTTGAGCAGAAACTTCAGCAACTTCAGGCAGTTTACCTTTCCTCAACTTCTTCAGTACATTATCCAATGCCTCGTTGAAAGCGTCAACAGGTAAATCAGATCCCTGTTCAGTACTAGAAGCGGTTGTAGTTTTCTGCTTCTTAGAAGCTGGAGCAGCAACCGGTGATTTCGAGCTTGAAGCAGGTGGCAACTTCTTTCCTGCTACTAAAGATTCAATCTCCCTAGCTCTCTTTTCCATGGGCTTTAACACTTTTTCCTTCTTCTTGAATTGGGGCTTCTTTGGTTTTTCCCCTTGTACTAGCGATCCAAGAAAATCTCCTGATCCCAAACCTAATCCCTCATCATCTTCATCTAAGTGAATAGGGCTCTTCGTTCTCTGTTCTTCCACTGATCTATTCAGACTAGCAGACTCACCAGCCACAATGGCCTTGGGCATGGTGGCCTTTACTGTCTCAGTTTCAGAATCCCAATGTTCATCCTCTTGCGTCTCTTCAGAATCGACTGGTGCTTCATCCACAAGGTGTAAACCTTTCTTAGCCATTCTCTTATGCCTTCTCGACAAGCTCTTCTTCTTAGTAGGCTCAGTCTCAGGAACAACTTCAATCATGATCTCTTTTTCTTTCGACTTTCCACTCTTGGCTCACACATTTACAACCTGACGTTTTCGCTTCGCCTCAGGGTCAACAGGATGTAACGGATTGTCTTCGTCCGATGCACTGTCAGCATGCCTTACCTCATCTTTACCAGGGTCAACACAATCAATCCTAGCCAAATGACCAGTTAACGTCTAACAGGTGGTCATTCATTCACCGGCACGCCTTTGTAAGCCTTCATTCTTGCCAAGGTATTAATAGTCATATGCTCTTGAACTATGATCTGCTTCGGATCCCTCTTCAACTGCTTATACTTGTGATCAAATATCATCTGAAGGAATCTAGGATATAACAGAAACTTCCTAGTCCTTGTACCTCTAACAGGTTCCAATAAATGTTCCATAAGCATCCCTGATACGTTGAACGGTTTGTTCAATATCAGTGCAACCATCATCGAGCTTATACTCTTCCTCATCAAGTCATAACCTCCTGCTGCTGAACCAAAGACATGGATCATAACATGTGCCAAATACTTGAATTGGGGACAAAGCTTTCCCTTGTGTAACGAACATCAGTAATCGGCCCGTTATACTTCATCCTTAGAAAGCATTTCCTCTGTTCAGTAAATCTAAGTTCTCTGGGATCAGTCTTTTCATCTTCAAGCTTCAAAGCTTCCCTGATATCATTCTCTAAAACAATAACCAATTGTCCTTGAATCTTGCTAACCAGAGATGATTCACACTCCCAGAAATCCATCTTCGCGTTCGTCCAGAACTCTTGTAGCAAGTCTCGGTAAATAATAGCAGGTGTAGCAATTGCATCTATCACCCGACTCCTCTTTAGAAACTCGATAATCCCTGTAAACTCGGTTTGCTTCTTCACGTCTCCAAGATATGCACCACAGTTATGCGCATTCTCGAACGACAAAAGCTCTTCCTTTCCTGTCTAAGCAGCTTGTGCAGATGATCCAGCTTGTTCACTAGTTCTTTCCTGTTCAGACATGGTTTATACTGCAAAACAAAACAAGTAAACACGTTAGAAATCGACAAAATAAACAAAAATTGAAAATTTGGTTTTTGAACTCTTCATTCGCCCATTCGGAGGTGCGAATTAGAGTTTTTGGGGTGCGAATGTGAAGTTTTAAGGGTTCGAATGTGAAATGTTTTTGAAAAATGTTTCATTCGCCCGTTTGACTTCATTCGCCCAGACAAAACATCTCCTTCGCCCATTTTTGTACGTTCGACCATTCGAAATGGACGAAAGAGACTGTTCTTCATTTCAAATTTTAATTTTTGAAATTCAGTGGATTTTAACTTGTCATTTTGATTCATTAGGCAAGTAAAAACTCCGATTAATGTTTCCAAAGAATCAATTTCATCAAACATTCATTATTTCAGTGTTTTCTAATAAAAACTAGGGTTCTAATGAAAAAGATGATCAAATGATCAATCTGATGGATTAGAAACCTTAGTTTTTGGATTATCTCCCCCTAAAACATTGATATAATGAATCCTAATCAAAAACTAAATCAATTATCATGTTTAAAGCCCTATTCAATATTAGTTAGGGCTCGAACTGAAATGCAATGATTAAGCATTCAAATCATGATGTTAACCTGTAAAAATGAGTGCAAAATGATCAGCACGAAGAGACGAACACAATGGTAAGATTTAAAAGACACGAGCAACAAGTGGACTTAGGATCAGAAATTTTGAAAAAATTTTGTAAAGGGTCGAATGAGCAGATAAGGCTATATATAGACTGCTCATTCGCCCATTCACCCCGGTCGAATGTGAAGCTTTTGTCTCCTTCGCCCCTAATTAATGGTGCGAATGAGACAGAAGGGTTCGAAAGAGAAAATAGCTTAAGAACACTCACATTCGCCCAAAATGAAACGTACGAATGAATAAGAAATTCCTCCTTCGACCCAAGCGAATGGGCGAAAGTGAATAGGAATTTTTGAAAATATTACCAAATCACAAAATCGAGTCCCGTTCAAAATATTTCCAACTTTTAAGCATCCGACAATCATATTTTCTCAGTTAAATATTACAAAGCTCAAATGGTTCATCAAGGTTTAGAAAATCGTCATCAACCACCATCAGCTATCAAAAATAAGATAGAAATGTAAAATCTTTTTGGATTTTCTAAAGTTTATGTTAAAATACACCTAAAATCTTTTTGAGTTTTGCAATTTTTGACGAGAAATATAAAATGCAGAAATGTAAAGAGAAAGCAATAAAAGTTTTGGGATTTCCGGTAAAGGGATCTTATCAGTAAGTGAGAAATCTGATAACACCGTTGATCTTTTGATTATTATCATTAAAGACAATGTATGCTCTGGCAACTGCTGATATTGTGATCCACATAAACTCACATGCAGACTTGTGTGCAGTGCTTTAGACTGATACAATTATTTATAGTATAAACGCAATTGTCTGTGGTTCCCACGCACACGACATACTCCCGTATCAAGAAGTAAATGCACAAAGACTCATTGTAAAGCGTGATTATGATTTCGTTGTCTGTAATTTACAAGGTATGAAGCACAGAGGTATACAGGTCAGAAAATTAATGCAGCAAAGTAACATGTGCACTCTACCAGGTTGAGGACTGATATCAATCATGATTTGCATCAGTGATTAATACGATGTAATAGATAATCTTTGATTATCATAAAACATGGAAAGTTCCTCAATTCGGTAACTTTAGGATTTGGCTTAAAGCTCTTTTATAAAGACACCCTGTCTGATCTAGGTCCGTAATGACTTACAGCAGAAGATCAGAGAGGCTATCCCCAGACAACTAATAACATAATGACCCAAAACCTTCGAGTTTTGTACAAATACCCTATCAAAGGAAATTACGGTACTAAGACCATATGCCAATGATGAGTTCATCCAACACCAATTCATTTGATAAGTATGTATCAGGCACGCAGTAATAGGTCTACGAAGCCTATCAGCACATCACACAGACTCAGACACACGCCCTATATAGCATTACATTTCTTTTGAACATGTCAGATCCCCACTGATGTACTATCATTTCCCCTTTTTCTCCAGGAAATCATTTTTGGTTTTTCTGATTTTTATAAATTTTGAATTTACTGTTCCCAAGGATAAGCTGGAGCATTTCAAATATGTGACTGCCCAGATATCGTTTGTTCACAGAAATCTGACGGCATTAATCTAAGGGAAGAAGATATAGCAGTCAGTAAAGAAATTTTCTAATTTTTATGGATTTTGAAATTTTTCAATGTTTTTGGATTTTCGAAATTTTTCTGAAAAACAGTAAAACTAAACTAAAAAGTGATAAACTGAGGTGGTGATCAGTCCTGTTTTTCTTTAATACCGTTAGCTTTCAAAAGATATTCAAATCTCGATTTATCAAAAGCTTTGGTAAAAAGGTCTGCGCGTTGGTAATCAGTGTGGATTTTGACCATATCGATCAACTCTTTAGCATAACAATCACGGATAAAATGGTACTTAATTCGGATATGTGTAGCCTTTGAGTGATTTACTAAGTCTTTTGTTAATGCGATTGCGGCTTCATTATCACAGTAAATAGGGGTTTTAAGAAATTGCAAACCGTAGTCCACCATCTGTTGTTGGATCCAAAGAACCTGTGAGCAGCAGCTCGATGCTGAAACGTATTCTGCTTCACATGTGGATAATGCAACTGCGGTCTATTTCTTGCATTGCCAGGTCACGAGCCTACTCCCCATAAACTGGCATCCAGCCGTTGTGCATTTGTTGTCTTTGTCACAGCCGCCCCAATCTGCATCACTAAAAGCGATTAGGTCAAAATTATCATCATTAGGGTACCATAGTCCTCTCGATGGACATCCAAGGATACGTTTGACAGCTGCAAGATGACTCTGTTTCGGCTTCGATTGATAACGTGCACAGAGACATGTTGCAAACATTATATCAGGTCTGGAGGCGGTGAGATACATCAGAGATCCGACGATTGCTCTGTATGTAAATGGATCAGTTAGCTCCCCCTTAGCGTCAACTCCAATCCTGTGATTAGGTTGTATTGGGGTATTCATCGGCTTCGAATCATCCATCTGGAATCGGCTCAAGACTTCAGAAACGTATTTCGTCTGGTGAACAAAGATCCCCGTTGGTCTTTGTTCCACCTGCAAGCCTAGGAAAAACTGCATCTGTCCCATTGCGCTCATCTCGAACTTTTCCTGCATAACACGTTCAAATTCTCTGCACAGAAGTTCGTTAGTAGACCCAAATATAATATGGTCAACATAAATCTGGACTAGAAGCAAGTCATCGCCTGTTCGTTTAGTGAACAGTGTGCAGTCTACCAAACCTCGCTTGAATCCTTTTGAGAGAAGATACGTGCTCAGCTCCTCATACCATTGCCTTGGAGCTTGGTGCAACCCGTAGAGAGCTTTGTTCAAAATGTAGACCTTATCCCGGTGAATAGGATCTTCAAAGCATGGTGGTTGACCTACGTAGACCACACCGTAAAGAAATGCGCTCTTGACATCCATTTGATACACCTTAAATTTCTTGTATGATGCAAATGCCAGAAACATTCGTATTGCCTCTAAGCATGCAACTGGTGCATAGATTTCGTTGTAATCGACTCCCTCCACTTGATGATATCCTTGTACAACCAAACGAGCTTTGTTCCTTACTATCACTCCTCCATCATCCTTTTTGCATTTGAAAACCCACTTTGTTCCAATCTTCTTTCTTCCAGGGGGCAAATCTGTCAGTGTCCAGACGCCAAGTTTCTGAAACTGCAACAACTCCTCTTGCATTGCTTCTACCCAAGCATCATCCAAAAGAGCATCCTTGTAAGTTCGCGGCTCCACCTGCGAAACATAACAAGCAAAAGACCAGTCATTCTGAAAACCAGATTTTTGTATTTTAGCATATAAAGCAAGATTGCCAAGTTTTTCCGGTGAGTTCGCATTCCTTAATTGACCTCTCGTCATCACACTGCTACCAGGATCACCAATAACCTGCTCGATCGGGTGAATTCGATGTATCTGAGATTCCGGATAATCGGGTACTTGGACTCCCGTCTGAGTAGTTAAGTTCTCTGCAGAAACCAGATCATTACCCACATTCGATGTTGAAGCACCATTTGTAGTTGGGTTCACTGTTGGTGTCACTATAGCATGATCTAAGATAGCTTCGCTTGTAACATCATCGTCGTCATCTTCTAATTCTGATGAATTCAACATTGTGGAAGCTTCTTGAAATACCTCTTCTTCAACGACAGGAACATTGGTATCATTAGAAGCTGCTTGAGGATTCACGGTGATCGGACGCACCAACGGTGAAGTCACTGCGTTTTCGACCTCGTAATATAAACATATACAGCCTCTTCAACCAAGCTATCTAGGTTGAATGATTCAAAGAAATCTTTGTAATCAAACATCCAGTTTGGACCGCTTCCCTGTAAATTCTGAGTATATGTGAGCGTTGGATTTTAGCTAAAACAGGATTATACGATCATACAAGTCACAAAACTAGGTGCGGAAACCCTAGATCTGAACAAATTGATAAAACACAAATCACGACACAATCAAGATCATTTTCAATATCATTTCATAGATTAACTTTCATTCAAAAAGCATTTACAATCTGTTTATGTTAATCTAGAACACACAAATAATCTCTCAAAAACACCTCTGAACCTGAACTGAACCTGGACACAAATGACAACTATCTTACATTATCAAAATCACAAAAACTATATATAGGCACTGCACATTCGCCCGTTTCTTCTGGTCGAATGTGAGCTTTTTCCACATTCGCCCACAACAGGTGGTCAAATGTGTTTTCAGTTCATGTCCATTCTTCCTTCGCCCATAATCAGTCTTCCTTCGCCCATTCTTTTCTACATTCGCCCCATCTGATACACCTTCGGCCAATCACTAACATATGTTAATTATGTATATCCAATCCTTAGTCGCAAAACGCATCAACAAACTCCCCCTCGACTATTGATTGGATAGTTTTCTCTGTTGGTCCATTGTCTTGTTCATCAACTTGATTCTAAGCTGCTTTTTCTGCTCAGTAGTCATTGGCGGCTCAAATGTTTTCTTCACAGGCTTAGACACATTGGCCATCTTCACAGTCTTGCCAAGTTTACCCTCTAAGTTGCTTCCTGCATTGATATCATACGCAAAACAAACTCCAACAACTTGCGTATACTTTCTCGCTTGAGCAAAGTCATTAGGTTCATAGTAGATCGGATTGTAGAATAACATGATGATGTCTTCGAATGTGCAATTAATCAACCACATAGGATCAAATACATGAACATGCTTGTATTTATCCTTTCCATCTCTCAACACGATCACCGCTTCTGCCTTTCTCCAATCATAATACCAAAAGATGAAATCAGCACTAAAATGCTGTGGCATTGGCATCAACGGTATCTTCCTCATCACATTAGGTGCTTTGTAGATCAAAGTAACACGCTTCATATTGGTTTGTGGATCAATATCCCTATGCACTTTTCTTCTGGGATATTGAGGCTTGAATCTGTTCCATCTCGTACGACTTTCCCAAACCAATTTGTCTGCGCACCAACCGACATGTGATCCGTTTACCTCGGCACCTGACATTGGGAATCTGCATAAGTCTCTAACCGCCCAGTACGGTAGAGTAAGCAAGTCACAGAATCTGTTGAAGTACAGAATTCCGGTTTCCCATTTTGCAGCAATACACTTCAGTCTGCCTAAGTAAGTCCACCCGAGAGCTCTGCCTTTGAACTTGGCATTATGAAATCTGTAAAAGTTACCTTGAGCTTCAGGCTTTGGTCGGTTATCATCCATTTCCTTCAATTTCTTCATATAATTCTTCAACTCATCAGACTGGTTAGAAGAATCTTTCTTTTCAGTACCAAATACCTTCTCAACAAATTCTTCACTCCTTTTCTTTGCTTTCTGTTTCGCTGACTTATTTGGTATCTCAGTGAAGTCAGGAAATACTTCATTCTCATCATCCTGTCTGAAATACTGGGGAAACTCTTCATGAGTTATATCTTCTACCTCTACTTCATTGTTTTCTGGAGTCTGTACATCATCTGAATGACTTCCCATATCCTTTTCAGGAATATCAGGAATCGATTCATCCATCATAAACTCCTCAAACGTTTTCCCTACCCTCTGTGCAAGACCATCTAAAATTTCTTTCGCCACAGATGCAGGTAATTCCCCTTCTTCAAGATCTGGATCTTCATATTCCAACTCATATCTTAAGTCATCAGTCTGGAATATTTCAGCGAAGCATCCTGTGAACTCAATGGTCCACTCTCTCTTTTCCAACATATTCTTATACAGCTGTTTAGCATCATCAGACAGAGATCTCACCTTTTCGTTCCAGAAAATACTTTCATCCGAATCAACATTCTCACCTTTCTTCTTGGAACTTGATTCTCCAGTATCTTTCTTCTTCGGTGTTCTCTTCTCATAAGTAAATCTAGAAGTATCATCTCCTCCATCATGATCACTTCCACTGCTAAACTCATCACCTTGCTTTTTCCCAGCACATTCAGCACCATCATCATCATCATTATTGTCATCATCATCATCATTATCATCATCACTTTTCTCTGATTCATCATTATCCTCATCATCATCTTCTTCTTTCTCAGATTCAGAATATTCATAATCAACTTTCTGTTCATCTTCTTCTTCATCTTCTTCACCCTCTTTCAACTGGGGTGCCCTGCTATAAAGATCTTCAATCAAATTACAAAGGCGTTTGTTTTCCTTCTTTAGTTCTTTGTTGTCAGCCTTAATCAATTTGATCTTGCTCTTGTTTCTTTCACATTTTCTTTCAAGCTTCTCATTCTTTGCTTCAATCATCTTAATCTTATCATTTATATCATCCTGATTAGATTTCGAAGCAACCACAATCTGAAGCATTTTCTCCTCATTCTGCTTGAACTTAGTAATCTCAGCCTGTTGAGCAACCAGCATCTTCATCATGTCTTCCATCTTCTTATTCACTTGCTTCATGACATCATCATCCACAGTCACTTTCTTTGACTTAGATCTGGATGGCTCAACTTCAACTACTTTCTCCTTCTGAGGCTTTCTAAACATATCGAGCACTTTATCCATATCGATATTGAATTGATCGATTGGTAAAGTCTCTGCCTCTTTCGCTTTCTTCTGCTTCTTGGCAACTGGTGAAGATAGCTTAGATGGTGTACCAGCATCAGGTAATCTCTTTCCCTTCAATAACTGAGCTAACTCTTTCTCCCTCAGTTCTTTTACACTCGACTTCTTGGCCATAGTCTTTTGCTTCTTTGTTTTTCTGGGCAAATTCACCACTACAGTATCTCCAACACTCAGTTCTGCTAGGTCAACACCTAGACCCTCATCTTCAACTGATTTCTTTCTTCTCTCAGCTTCTTCTATCGATTGGTTCAAGGATTCAGACTCACCAACCATAGTGGCCTTACATTTGGTGGTCCTTACATTCTCATCATCAGAATCCCACTGCTCATCAACCTCAGTCTCTTCTGAATCTACCGACTCTTCATCCACCAAACCTGATCCTTTCTTCGCCGTCGATTTCTTTCTAGCTACTTGTTGCTTAGTGCTTCCCTGATCCACAGCCTTTCCCTTGCCCTTCCCTTTGGCTCCAGGATTGACTACTTGTCGTTTCCTCTTAGTGCTTGAATCAACATACACTAAGGGATCATCATTGTCTGAGTCACTATCATCATGTCTTGCTTTGTTCTTGCCAGGATCAGTGTAATCCGGACGAGCCAAAGCACCAAATAATCTCCTGTTAGGTGGCTTCTCACTGTCAGGCACACCTTTGTAACCCTTCATCCTCATCAAAGTTCTAATGTTCATATGATCTTGACCTAGGATCATTGTTGGATCCTTTTTCAGCATAGGATACTTGTAGTCAAAGATCATCATCAGAAACCTCGGATACAACATAAACTTCTTATTCTTCATTCCCTTCAGCATCTCCAGCATATGATCAAGAATCATCCCAGAAACATTAAATGGTTTGTTGAGTGTCAACGCAACCATTAATGAACTCAAACTCCTTCTCATCACATCATAACCACCACTCACACATCCAAAAACATGAATAAGAACATGTGCAAAATACTTGTACTGCACTCCCAGCTTCCCCTTATACATAGATCCGTCAGTGATTGGACCTTTGTATTTCATACGTAAGAAACATGCTTTTTGTTCTGTCCATGACAATTCCCTGGGATCTTCACTATCTTCGAACTTAATCTGTAAAGCTTCCCGAATATCAGCTTCAGTCAAGAACATATCCATATCCTGAATTTTGCTCTTGATGATCGTCTGATTCTCCCAGTAGTCATACTTCGCATTCTGATAAAAATCTTCAATTATGTCTTTGTATATGATGGTTGGTGTGGCTAAAGCATGAACAATCCTGCTCCTCTTCAGAAATGCTATAATCCCGGTAAACTCTGTGTTCTTCTCAACATCTCCAAGATAAGCGCAACAGTTGTGCGATCTTTCAAAAGGCCAACTGCTCGTAACAGTCGTTTCAGCTTCTGGCACTGGTGTAATCTCAGCTGGAGTTTCCACATTGACTGTTGGTGTTTCAACATTCTCGGTTTGATCAGCCATCTGCACATAAAAATCAATGAAACACGTCAAAATACAAAAACGACAAAATTATAAAAATTCGGGTCAAACTAATCTGCACATTCGCCCGTTTTGAGCTGGTCGAATGTGAGTAAATCTGGTCGAATGAGAAAAATTATGGTCGAATGTGAAAATTTTCTGATTAAAAATCACATTCGTCCATTTTGATGTACATTCGTCCAAACTAGTTTCACCTTCGCCCGGTTTTTGAACCGAAGGTGAAATGGTTTTCCCCAAAAATTTAAATTTTTGCCAAATCTGTTTTTAAACCATAAAAATGATTCAAATGTGTTCTATATTGGCCGATTATCACTCGTTCATCACCAATTGTCCATTTATTTCATTTTACATCAGTTTTTAAAGGTGAATTAGGTTTAACTATGTTCAATCACACATTCAATCAATTTAAACGATGTTAAACACTAATTCCTCATTATATCTCCCCCTAAAACTGATGTGGAATGAAATGCGATCAAAATCAACCATTAAAACAGACTCTAAGACCATAAATTGTGAAACCCTAAGTCCGGTTCTAAACACAACGATTCTGTGCAGATTATGAATCCAATACCTGTAAAAATTGTCTCAAAAAGATCAGTAATGGTCAGGGATGAAATTAGTAAATCACAAGAAACACGAGCAACAAGGTCTGGTTATGATGAAATTTTGAAAAATTTTGAATGAAGAGGATCGAACTTGAAAGGCTTATTTATAAGGATCCACGTTCGCCCGTTTGTAGTGGACGAATGTGGGTTAAGTCCACATTCGCCCCAAGTGAATGGCACGAATGTAAAGACCATGCCACCTTCGCCCCTTTTTAAAGACCCGAAGGTGAAAATTTACCCGGAAGTGGAATGTTCACCCGAAAGTGAAAAATCCACATTCGCCCATTTTCAAAACGGTCGAATATGATGATTTTTCCACATTCGACCCATTTAAGGGGCGAATGTGAAATGGAAAAATCTGAAAATTTCGCCAAATCACGAATTCGAATCCCGTTCAACATTTTGCAATCAGTTAAACTTTCAAAACTCAAATTTTCACTTTTTGAATGATACAAAGCCCAGATGGTGTTCTCAAATCTCAGAAATTGACCATCAAGCATCCCCGGATATCAAAAATAAAGCAGAAATGCAAATCTTTTGGATTTTCTGAAATTTTTTTTATCAAAACACACCTAAAATCTTTTTGGATTTTGTATCTTTTTGACAATTAAAAGTAAAATGCGACAAAGTAAAATGCATCAAAGTAAATGAAAACAGTAAACATTTTGTGATTTCCAATAAGAGGATCATATCAGTTTTCTGAGAAATCTGAACACAGCGTTGATCTGTTTCAATATTATCATTAGAAACAATATGTGATACGGCAATTGCTGATATTGTTGTCCACATAAGCTCACATGCAGACAATTACGCAATGCTTTAAAATGATACGAATTAGATGTATTAGACTAACACATTGTGGTTCCCACACACACGACATACTCCCGTATCAAGAAGTAATTTGCACAAAGACTCATTGTAAAGCGTGATTATGCTTTCGTCGTCTGTAATTGTACAAGATATAATGCATAGAGGTATACAGGTCAGCAAATTAATGCAGCAAAGCAACATATGCACTATACCAGGTTGAGGACTGATATTAATCATGATTTGCATCAATGATCAATACGATATTATAGATAATCTTTGATCATCATATAACATGGAAAGTTCCTCAATTCGGTAACTTTAGGATTTGGCATAAAGCTCTTTTATAAAGACATCCTGTCTGATCTAGGTCCGTAATGACTTACAGCAGAAGATCAGATAGGCTATCCCCAGACAACTAATAACATAACGACCCTAAACCTCCGAGTTTTGTACAAACACCCTGTCAAACGAAATTACGGTACTAAGACCATATGCCCATGAGGTGTTCATCCACAAACGCGTAGTTTGTTATGTTTGTATCACTAATGCACGCAATATATAGTCTACGAAGCCTATCAGCACATCACACGTAATCAACATACGTCACATAAAACTATACAATTCTTTAGCCTGTGTCAGATCCCCACTGATGTACTATCATTTCCTCTTTTTATCCAGGAAATCATTTTGGGTTTTTCTAATTTTTAGGTATTTTGAAAATTTTTCAATGTTTTTGGTTTTTCTGATAAAATGACTCCCCCTAAAATAAAGAACATATTTTTGGGTTTTTAATTTTTTTTTTCTGAAAAACAAAACAAAAATTTGAAAGAAACAATTCACTTGAAAGCATCAACTTCTTTGAGGATTAAACAACCCCCTCGAAAGCATCAACTTCTTTGAGGATTATGATAGTAAAGAGAAATTCCCAATTAGCAAAGAGAAATTCCCAATTAGCAAAAATTTAAAACTAAAACTGAAAATCTAAAAATGATAAACCGAGGAGCCGATTAGTCCTGTTTTTCCTTTATATTGTTTACTTTCAAAAGATATTCAAAGCGGGATCTGTCAAAAGCTTTTGTAAACAAATCTGCACGTTGGTAGTCAGTATGGATTTTGACCATGTCTATCAATTCCTTAGCGTAACAATCACGAATAAAATGATATTTAATCCGGATATGTTTCGCTTTAGAATGATTTTCAGTATTTTTAGTTAATGCAATTGCGGCTTCGTTGTCACAGTGTATAGGGGTTTTAAGAAACTGCAAACCGTAATCGACCATCTGTTGTTGGATCCAGAGCACTTGCGAACAGCAACTCGAGGCTGAAATGTACTCGGCTTCACATGTAGACAGTGCGACGGAAGTCTGTTTCTTGCATTGCCAGGTAATTAACCTGCTCCCTAAAAACTGGCAACCGGCTGTGGTTGATTTGCTGTCTTTGTCACAGCCGCCCCAATCTGCATCACTAAAAGCAATAAAATCAAAATCATCATCATTAGGGTACCAAAGTCCTTTTGATGGACAACCCTTCAGATATCGAAGGATACGCTTGACCGCCGTCAGATGACTTTGTTTCGGCTTCGATTGATAGCGAGCACAGAGACACGTTGCATACATAATATCTGGTCGAGACGCTGTCAAATACATCAGAGATCCGATGATTGCTCTGTATGTAAATGGATCTGTCAGCTCCCCCTTAGCGTCCACTCCAATCCCGTGATTGGGTTGAATCGGGGTATCCATCGGCTTAGAGTCCTCCATCTGGAATCGGCTCAAGATGTCGGCTACGTATTTGGTCTGGTGAATGAAGATCCCGTCGGGTCTTTGATCCACCTGTAAGCCGAGGAAAAACTGCATTTCCCCCATAGCGCTCATTTCGAACTTCTCCTGCATGACAGTTTCAAATTCCCTGCACAAAAGTTCGTTAGTTGAACCAAATATAATATCATCAACGTAAATCTGTACTAGAAGCAAGTCATCTCCCGTCTTCTTCGTAAAGAGGGTGCAATCTACGAGGCCGCGCTTGAATCCTTTGGAGATGAGGTATGTGCTTAGCTCCTCGTACCACTGTCTTGGAGCCTGGTGCAAACCATATAAAGCTTTGTTCAGCACGTAGACCTTGTCCCGGTGGATTGGGTCCTCAAAGCCTGGTGGCTGCCCGACATAAACCTCCTCCTTGACTTTACCGTACAAAAATGCGCTCTTGACGTCCATTTGATATACTTTGAATTTTTTATACGAAGCAAACGCAAGGAACATCCGAATAGCTTCAATTCGTGCTACTGGTGCATAGATTTCGTTGTAATCAATTCCTTCGATTTGATGGAAACCCTGCACAACCAATCTGGCTTTGTTGCGTACAATAACTCCACGATCATCCTTTTTGCACTTAAACACCCACTTAGTGCCTATTTTCTTTCTTCCCGGCGGCAAATCTGTGAGCGTCCAGACTCCCAATTTCTGGAATTGCAATAACTCCTCCTGCATTGCCTCAACCCAGGCATCTTCATTCAAAGCGTCTTTGTATGTCCTTGGCTCTACCTGCGACACATAACATGCAAACGACCAATCATTTTGACTTCCAGATTTCTGAATTTTGGCATACAATGCTAAAGCACCAAAACTCTCTGGTGAATTAACGCTTTTAAGCTGCCCTCTGGTCATCACTCCACTTCCAGGATCACCGATAACTTGCTCCAGCGGGTGAATACGATGAATCCGAGATTCCGGATTAACAGGTACAATCACTCCAGTCTGAGCAGTCAAATTCTCTACAGCATCCTGATCATGACCCGTGTTAGACGATGAAGCAACATCTGGATTTGGAGTTGGGTTCACAGTTTGCTCTTCTAAGTCTTCTGCATGTTCAAGAACGGCTTCTTCAAATTGTTCATCTTCAGATTCTGAAGTGTCTAATGAAGTTGAAGCTTCTTGAAACATCTCTTCTTCTTGTATAGGAGCACTGGTATCATTAGAAGCTGGTGGGGGGTTTACGGTGATTGGACGCATCAACGGTGAAGTTGCCGCGTTTTCACATTCGTAAAGTAATCTGATAACAGCTTCTTCAACCAAGCTATCTTGGTTGAATGATTCAAAGAAATCTTTGTAATCAAACATCCAATCAGGGCCCGTGCCTTGCAAATTTTGTGTGTATCGTTGAACTTCCACGTTAGCCCAATCCTCCACTTGACGAGTTCGCTTGTTGAATACCCGTTTGAGCGGGGTTGCATATCCAACAAAATATCCCTCCTCAGCTTTAGGACTAAACTTCTCGCTTGGATTCAACATCGTGCATGGCGCCCCAAATGGTTCTAGATACTCTAAATTGGGCTTTCGTCGGTGTAACAGTTCATAAGATGTTTTTCCAAACTTCTTCACTGTTAAAACCCGATTTAATGTATAATTTGCTGCATAAATCGCCTCATTCCAGAGTCCTATTCTTTCTTTCAGCAACACCGTTCTGTTGCGGGGTATACGGAGCCGAATATTCATGATGAATCCCTTTGCTTTCACAAAGTTCATCCATCTTTGCATTTTTGAACTCCGTCCCGTTGTCACTCCTGATCCTTTTGATCTTCAAATTGTAGATATTCTCCAGTCGAGTGAACAGAACTTGTAAGTTGGTAAAAGTGTCGCTCTTGTTCTTCAAACACATCACCCATGAAAATCGTGAATAGTCATCAGTGACGACTAAACAATAAAGCTCTCCAAGATGACTTTTGCGCTTGACCGGTCCAAAAAGGTCCATGTGCAATCGCTCAAGCGGCATCTCAACAGAGTTAACTTTCTTCACTTTATGGGACTGTTTGTGTTGTTTTCCTTTCATACAGCTTACACACTTGTCGTTCAGATGGAAATGTTTCACGTTCACTCCATCGACAAGTCCATTTCTCACTAACTGATTCATTTTCCTCAGATGAATGTGCCCCATTCTGCGGTGCCACATTATCGATTCTTTTTCGGTTGCCTTGGATAGAAAGCATGTTATCTGTCCCTGTGATGTCATCGCCTTGGACATATCAAGAATATAAAGATTGTTGACTCGAGGTGCCATCAACATAACCCACTCTTTTGGAATCTTGAAACCCGGTTTGAGAATATAGCAGGATTTGTCATCAAAATGCACAGAAAATTGTTTATCGCATATTTGACTGACGCTCAACAGATTATAGTCTATCTGCTTGACATAAGAAATCCGCTCGAAAGTAACAATCCCATTACTCACGCTTCCTTCCATCGTAATATATCCTCCTTTATTACCCGCAAACGCGACATATCCTCCATTAATATTCTTCACATCAAACAACAACGCCAAATCCCCCGTCATGTGGCCTGAAGCTCCACTATCAACAATCCAGAGACTGCTAATAGGGCCAACTGAAGCTCCCTGCACACAAAAAGTAAACATTTAGTTCTTTCGGGGGACCCAAGCCTGAGTCTTGGGCCTTTGAACATTGGATTTCAAAGAAACATTCTCATTGACTTTTTCAACAACTTTCTGTTTTGAATCAATCTTTTTCTGATTGCTCAAAACATTTTCATTTTTCTCACTCACCTTTGAAGTAGAAGCTCCTGGAGTACCATTAGGTGTCCAAGATTGTTCAGACCTTTTGAGTATACGAATTTGAGATTTTGGTTTCTCAATTGGTTTCTGAACATTGTTATTAAAAGTAACTTTCTTGGCAACCTTATCTGAGTTAACAGACTTAGGTCCAACATTTGATTTGACAATTGGTTTTTGTGGAACCTTTTGTCTATCAGCTGTTGTGTTCACCACAGGTTTTCTCCAAGATTGTTCCATAGCTATCCGATTCCTTCGATCATATTGAAATGGACGGTTGTTCCTCATTTGAAAATTGTTTTGATTATAAAATTGTTGTTGTTGAGAAACAGCCCGTCTATGTGGTGGGACATAATGATCAATCGGCTTTCTCATGGAATTCTTAACCTCAACTTCATGTCTTTTGTGCCTTACATATGGACACTGAGCAAGTAAATGCCCGCGTTCTCCACATTTAAAGCATTTTCTATATTCCTCAAACACATAATGAGCATTTGGTGAAGCAAATGATCTAACAGGAAATTGATCATTATACTGTTGATTTCTTAAACTCTCAGGAAGTGGTCCTTTCGAGTAAGAAGGCTCATGAAAACCATTTGCTTTATCATTTGGTCGAATGAACTCAGTGACATGGACCTTTGGTTCTTGAGGAACTTCTGAAAACAATTTCTTTAAGATTTCTGGTGGAATTTCATTGGTTCTTTCATGTTTTGGAAACCATATTGTGCTTTCTTGCCAGATTTTATCAAGTTTAGAATAGTTAACATTTTTGATCGGAAATTCCTCATCAGAAATGATCTTATCGGATCCTTCCATCCGATAAAACACTTTAACCGGTTTATCACTTTGTTCATTCAGCTCATTCTTTTTGACCACATTCTTAACATCATTATCTTTCTTAACATCAATCTTTTCAGACTTTTTATCACGATTAGCATTTGCCATCGGATGAACATGATCAGATGGTGACACTGGTTCAGTAGTAATGATGTGATTTTCTTTTGGAATCTCACATTCATTAACAGATTGATCACTACCAGTATCATCATTTTCTGAGTCTGAACTATCACTCTCAGCATAAACACCCTCATTGTTCAAGCCCAAAATCGGTCTCACATCGGAATATGGATCACCAATACTCGAGGTATTAGATTCCTTTTCTGATGATGAGTCTGATTTTACCGAACTCTCCGGTATAACTTGGTGATAGTTATGGTTTTCAAAAAGAACCGGAGATGGTACAGACTTGTAATTGGTGGTGTTATCATCAATGATATGATCTACCACATAACCATAACTAGACAATTCAGACAACAAATGCATATATCTCGGAGTTAGTTCTTTTAAAGTTTCATTATTAATAAAAGAAAAATTCTCAAACTCTTTGACCAATTCCTCCATTCTCAGACTCCTGGTCTTCTCGTTACCATCATGCTTCCTCTTCAGCTTATCCCAAAGCTGCTTTGACGTAGTACATGTCCCAAACTGATGCAACAGGTCACTTGTGATTGCCTGTGTCAGTTGAGAAAACGCCTTCTTCTCCACCACATATTTCTTCTTTTCGTCCTCAGTTAAGCTTTCCAAAGGAATCAACTCACCTGTATTCTCCAGAATCGGTGCTGTGTATCCTTTAACAATCATGCTCCATGCCTCTGCTCCTTCAACTCCCATGCCTTCCAGATGGATCTTGAACATGGTATGCCACTGATTATACTCTTGCATATCCATGAGCTTCGGTGGCCGAGTTCCACTACCTGTAGACAAATCCTTAATCAAAGTAGAAATAGCATTAGTGGTTTGAGTATTTACCGCCGCTGACGCTACTCCCCAGTAATCAGATTGTAGTGCCGGATGTGCTACACTTTGAGGCATCGTGCTCGTTGTTGTCATGTAGTTATGTGGTTGTGAAGACTGTGTGTTCGTCTTTTGCGCTGCCACTGTCCATGGGTCCATTGTCTGCTGTTGTGGTTGTGTTGTTGCTGATCCCGGAGTAGTTTGAAAACGCCACATGATCACAATCTGAAAATCTCAACACTTAGAAAAAAAAATTTCAACAAAAAAAAAATCTAGGTTCGCCCGAAATTATCCAGATTCGTCCAAAAAAATCCTTTGTTCGTCCAAACTTTCACACTCTCGTCCCTTCTGGTTCTACTTTCGTCCAAACAGGAACACCCGAAGGTAGATTTGACCAGAATGTAAATCAAACTAACAGACTTTCCACTTTCGTCCAAAACAGAAATGGTCGAATGTGGAAATTATACCCGAAAGTGAAAAGTTCAACAAGAAAATTCCAGGTTCGACCACTATCTCCTCAGGTTCGCCCACTTTTTGTCACTTTCGACCACAACACTCAGTCCAGGTTCCAGGTTCGCCCAAAACTAGCAGATCTCATTTTTGAAAAACGGTTATTGTTTGAAAAACGGTTATTCAGATCTCATATTTTCAAAAGTTCATGGATTTGAATGATCTCAATCAGGTTATGTTTAGGAATTGATTTGGAACAACTTTAAGTCTTGGAAAACTTGAATTCGACCACAAATTCACCTTTAAATCGATCAAAAACTCTTAAAAACAATGTTTATGTAAAAACAGATGATTTTATGTCAAAAACATGTCCAAATCAGCTCTGATTTTATCAAATTTGTTGTTGTATGATCCTCTATGCTCTGATACCACTTTGTGAGCGTTGGATTTTAGCTAAAACAGGATTATACGATCATACAAGTCACAAAACTAGGTGCGGAAACCCTAGATCTGAACAAATTGATAAAACACAAATCACGACACAATCAAGATCATTTTCAATATCATTTCATAGATTAACTTTCATTCAAAAAGCATTTACAATCTGTTTATGTTAATCTAGAACACACAAATAATCTCTCAAAAACACCTCTGAACCTGAACTGAACCTGGACACAAATGACAACTATCTTACATTATCAAAATCACAAAAACTATATATAGGCACTGCACATTCGCCCGTTTCTTCTGGTCGAATGTGAGCTTTTTCCACATTCGCCCACAACAGGTGGTCAAATGTGTTTTCAGTTCATGTCCATTCTTCCTTCGCCCATAATCAGTCTTCCTTCGCCCATTCTTTTCTACATTCGCCCCATCTGATACACCTTCGGCCAATCACTAACATATGTTAATTATGTATATCCAATCCTTAGTCGCAAAACGCATCAACAGTATACCGTTGTACTTCAACGTTAGCCCACTCCTCGACCTGACGAGTCCTTTTGTTGAATACCCGTTTGAGCGGGGTTGCATATCCAACAAAGTATCCTTCCTCAGCCTTTGGTGCGAACTTCTCAGATGGATTAAGCATAGTACAAGGAGCTCCAAACGGTTCTAGATACTCTAAATTCGGCTTTCGACGATTCAACAGCTCATAAGAAGTTTTGCCAAACTTTTTCACCGTTAAAACACAATTAAGAGCATAACAAGCAGCGTAAATTGCTTCGTTCCAGAACATTACTGGAAGATTTTAGTCCGCAAGCATTGTTCTCGCCGTTTCAATTAGAGTCCTGTTTTTGCGTTCCGCGACACCGTTCTGTTGTGGGGTATACGGAGCACTATATTCATGATGAATTCTTTGTATTCACAAAGATCGTCCATCTGTGCATTTTTAAACTCCGTCCCATTATCACTCCTAATCCTTTTGATCTTCAGACCATAGATATTTTCCAGACGAGTGAACAGAACTTTCAAATTGTCAAACGTGTCGCTCTTTCTGTGTAAGCACATCACCCATGAAAATCTTGAATAATCATCAGTCACCACAAGACAGTATAACTCCCTAGCATGACTCTTACGCTTGACCGGTCCGAACAGATCCATGTGCAAACGTTCAAGTGGCAGTTCAACGGAATTAACTTTCTTTGGCCTATGGATCGAATAAGCGAAAACAACTCGGTTTTAGACGGGAGATTCGAGACGAGACAGAAATATACGATAACAAAGTCATCACAGATTCGCATTACATCAGAAACGGTTACAGACACTGTCATCAGTAGGATAAACATCTATCTCGGGGCCGGGGGAGGTCGGGCATGACCTCCCCCTTGAGAGCATTCAAAGCACAAACTCAAATCTACAAATGAAAACCAACACATGAGATTGCTATTTATAGTCCAAAATCATAAGCCACCTTCGCCCATTTAAGGAGGTCGAATGTGAAACTTTTCCACATTCGACCCTTTCGAATGGTCGAATCTAGCTTAGATTTTGGTCTATATTCACAAATGCATCAGATCCATAAAATGCCCTTATGGATCACCACAATCTCATGCAACACAATACAAGATTCAACCCTAGTCTATTCGACAGTGACGTCCACATAATAGTGTGTCAACAATCTCCCCCTTGGACGTTGCTGGCGAATCCACAAATCTCTTGCACATCAACAATCAAAATCACAGGTCTCCCCCTCAATACATGCACTATTGCATTGAGTTAGAAATACAATATCCTTCGTGAACCGACCAAGTAATGCACTTACGGATCCTCAGCATCAATACGCAGGAAGTCAGCTAGACCACGTATATCATTTGCGAAATCAGCGAGCCGCTGAATTACAACCAGATCACCTAGTTATGCCAATGTGAAGATGACAAAGTAATGCACTGAAGTCTCGTAGCATCAGTTCCCAGGAATGTCATCTTGACCAAGTACATCACGCGCAATCCAACTAGCCTGATAAGACCCCTGCTAGAAGGATTCCATACTGACCGATCAGATATTCAACGTAACACGTAGGTACTACCACTAGTTCACGTCTCATATCTGCACTTAACCTTTGCATCACCCTTCACACCAACTGGAGAAGTCTAACTGTCAGTACCCAATTAAAAATCTCAAATGTGACTATGTGCAAAACAATCCACTCGAACACTTGTACTTCTATGAAATTCTTCATCTGTGCTGACTGTGATTGCATTAACACATTCTTCTTTTTAAATGTTCTTGAGTAACTTCATCTATTTGACAGAATACTAGCCGTAGACGGGTGGATCAAGCAATCAGAAGTTTTCAACGGGAACTACTGGTACCATTGCGGACTTGAAATGCTTCAGAAACTAAAGTTTTCGACGGGGCCTAACAATGACCATCAATAGCTCTTGAAATTCTTCAGGACTGTAACCTTGAAACATTCGTTGAATCTACGTGCCACATGACTCCTATTGGGATCCCTCATTACTTTCGGAACATTGAGATCTCGGTCTTGACATGCTTGTACATAACAACTTTGTTTGAACAAGTTCCTTCAATCACATTGGAACTAGGTTGACTGTTCTTCATCTTGCGGAATAAAATATGTCTATTTTCTGGCCCATAATAGTCATTTGAATCTGATTATCATAATGTTGATTCTCATGACTACCCCACAATAAAACGTTTCATCATCATCATTTCTTCAACAATTTATGTAGACATCATCACCATTCTCCCAAAAATCTTCAAAAATTACCATATTCGAAATTTTTTACCCCTTAAAATACCAATTTTTCATTCTATATGTCGAAGGGGCGAAAGTGGAAATAAAACTACATTCGACCCCTGTGTATGGTCGAATGTATCATGATTGGGTCGAACGAAGTTCATTTAAACCTGACTAAAATTAAGATTCCACATTCGACCAGTCGTGAGGTCGAATGTGGAAAACTTCCAGGTTCGACCGTTCTTATCAATTCAGATTAGCAGATTCGACCTTCAAAACCTACGTTCGACCGTTTACAAGCCGCATTCGACCACTCGTAAGGTCTAATCTACTGCACATTCGACCGTTTGCAGAAAAACGTGTTCTTCTTCAATATTTTCTGCAAATAAGCCCATAAACACTCTAAAACTTCGAATTTGATGATGAAACTTGTACAAAAAGGTGCGGAAATGAAAACCTAACCCTCGAATTCACAAAAACATGGTGAAATCACATGATTTTGGGTTCAATTAAGAATCTAGGGTTTCTAGGGTTTCAACCTTTCAATCAAAAACTGAATTTTAACGTCTGAAATCATGAAAACGAGCTGTGATTGATTCAAACGACTGTTAGATTCTTCAAATCGGTACCATAGCTCTGATACCAGTTGAGAATCCGGTTAAAAACCGAATTCATGGATCGAATAAGCGAAAACAACTCGGTTTCAGACGGGAGATTCGAGACGAGACAGAAATATACGATAACAAAGTCATCACAGATTCGCATTACATCAGAAACGGTTACAGACACTGTCATCAGTAGGATAAACATCTATCTCGGGGCCGGGGGAGGTCGGGCATGACCTCCCCCTTGAGAGCATTCAAAGCACAAACTCAAATCTACAAATGAAAACCAACACATGAGATTGCTATTTATAATCCAAAATTATAAGCCACATTCGCCCATTTAAGGAGGTCGAATGTGAAACTTTTCCACATTTGACCCTTTCGAATGGTCGAATCTAGCTTAGATTTTGGTCTATATTCACAAATGCATCAGATCCATAAAATGCCCTTCTGGATCACCACAATCTCATGTAACACAACACAAGACTCAACCCTAGTCTATTCGACAGTGACGTCCACATAATAGTGCATCAACACACAATGTATTCACGTGTAGCTAGATGTATGGATATGACCTATGATTTCAACCGGTATCACACTATCTGTTGTTCTGCCAGTGAGAGCCTGTGCTTTTCTTCTTGGATTACATGTTCTGCTGCTGCAAGTCTCCCTCGGTATTGGTCAGTGGTGTGCTCTGCATCTACCAGTCGACGGAGAAGAGTCTCTACTTCCATGATCAATTTGTCTATCTGAGAGGTGTGGTCATCCACACAGGTTTCTAGGGTAGGGTGGGTGGATGGTCCTATGTCTGGGTGGGTGGGGACCAAAAAGTCTTGTGAAGGGAAATCTTTCCTTGGTGCTTTGGATGTATGCTCAGGTTCCTTTCCTTTGTCAGAAGGGAAAGGTCTCTTTTGGGCTAGGAATGTTGGATGGTAGATTTTAGGTGTAAGTCTAGTAGTTCGGGTCCTGTGATTTCTCGTATGGCAATGGTTGGTGACTTAGAAGATGTGGGTGGGGATGGGCTAGACCCATGTGAGTCGAAGGTCATGTCCAAATTAATAGTTAGGTTATGGATCGTCATTTTGTTATCTGCAATACAAACATTAGTCAAACAAAAAACATTTATGCATGCATATATAAATGCAAGTAAAGAAAAGAGTATTTTGTAATGAGGGTTTATCCTATGGTTATAGTCTAGGGTTGACTCGGGAAAACTAGTTCACTATAACCAATGGCTCTGATACCAATTATGTCGCACTCCACCTACGGTGGAATTCATGGGATGTGGCGTTCATGGTGAATCTTAGCGATTGAATATAGTAAATCACACACTAAATAAATTTCATTACTTGCAACAATTTATTACAACCCGAAATTTGTCTTTTACAAATCTGATTTATTTAACTATAGATAATCCCTAATGGTTTCTAAGGTACATTCTCTTGATATCTTGAATCTAGTATGTTGCATAATTCCTTTGGAACTCTTGACTTTAATTACATGAAAAGCATGACTTGAAATACGTCAACAATAATTGTTAGTGAATCTCATAGTTTTTGAGACACCAAAATAAATAAGAAATATTTATTTAACCGAGCCAATATGTCAACTTTGAGTAAAATATTTAGTTAATATTACCATGAGCCTATAACCAAACCTTGACTGTTTTGATGAGATAGTCCATCCCTAATGTTCATAACGCAAAACATTGTAATGAGTCTAGTTAATATACAATCATTGTCACTACTGAAAAGCTGGCGTGACCAACCATGAGAGGGGGCGTCAACCTAAATAGATCTATCCATACAAACCATGGTTTTACCCTAAACTAATGGTTATAGAAAAAGAGACTATCAAGTGCGTTGAAATGAATACTCATGTAGTATAATATAATACGGCCCCAAAATATGATTTGTGGATTATCATACCTTTCCCCCAAATCATAAAGCAACTAAAAAGGAGCTATGAGAACTCACCTGTGAGTTGGTGAAGAATTTTAGTAAATGTGAATCTTCAACTTGGATCCTAACACGGATTAATTTCATAAGTGTAAATTATCGTTTGTTTATTAATTTCACCCTTTCATCCAAGTGTGTTGGTTTTCATAGTGATTTCTATTTTAGGGCATTTTCCAAATAATTATTTTATGCATACACCATTAATATCTTGCCAAATTGGGGTTTACCTAAGTTACAAATTAATTTATTAAGTGTGCTACGAAGTACAAGTTTATCCAATATAGGTTGACTCCTCATAATAGCAATTTTCCCTCCTATAGGCCTCCTAATCTATGTTTAGTACAACATTTTTTCAAAGTATTTAATGTGTTAATCCAATAAACATAATGGTGCTAAAAGACTAAAATGTCCTTGGCCTATATTTGAGCGATTCAGCCTGTTTGAGTCACTTTCAAAGCATGTTTTCGTTTATCTAACATTTTTATAAAAATCTAAAAATTCTACTAGTTGTTGCCTCTGATTCATGCTTTTAAAAAAGTTATAGATCTTCTAAAAACTATTTTCCTATGATTTTATACAAATATTTTAGTACAGTGCTGTCAGTTATGCAAAACAATGTAAAACTAGCTTTTATTAAAGGTTTTAAACACTGGATCAGCTTGTAAACTCTTAAGAAACTTATTGTGCACATCTTAAACTATTTTTACATGATAAATCTAGTCGTATGGATTAATGGTTAGCAACTTATGGCTTCTACAAGGCATTACATCTTCTGGACAGATTATATACATGTACTTGCAAAATATTTTTGGAGTGTCGACACATATCCAAAACTTATGAAATTTGGTAGTTATGTGTACTACTCAGAGTACTATATCAAAAGCTTTATTTTTGGAGTGTCGACACATATCCAAAAATTATGAAATTTGGTAGTTATGTGTACTAGTCAGAGTACTAGCGGCTACACACTCGTTCCAACCTTATTTTTTCCAAAAATCATCATCTTTTGCTTAAGTTCTTCACTCCTTTGCTTTCTAATCACCAAGGTACGAATCCCTTCATATTTTTGCACATGTTGTATATATTTTTAGGTCAAGATTTAGGGGTTTTCTTCATAGAAGTTTTATAAACCCACGAATTTTGTTTAGTTTATTGTTTAAAGTTAGTAATTTTTGGATAATCTTGTTGAAACCGTGCACACCCATGCCCAAATCACTGGTATTATGAGTTTATTTGAAATATATGTGTGATTTGGGTGTTTTACTTGGAAAATTTTGAAAATCTGGAACGTGTGCACGCCCGTGCACCTAACCCGCACGACCGTGCGAGGTGAGGTGCACCAGATCAGGCACTGGTGGTGCAGCTCGGAATCACCGAGCTGAACTGCCTTGCACGGTCGTGCGCATGACTGTGTGTGCTGAGAAAAGTGGACTGCACTGCCAGTGCAAAAGGCAGTGCAGCCTCAGACCTGAACCAAAACCAAGGGTGCACAACCGTGCACAATTGTGCACGGCCGTGCAACATGTGCAGAATCAGGTCAGAATGCATGCAGGTCTGTTTTGGACATCCGGGACCCCCGTTTTTGATGTACTAACAGCTGGGTATTCATTTTTGTATGCAGATGACCCACGACTTCTTCGGATTCGACAACAGAAACAAGAAGGAAGCCCCGTGCATAGACAAACTGATGAAGCTCTGGAACCGACGGGATCCGTTTGGTGTTCCCATTCGGCTCAAGTGGGACCTACTGACCACGCTGAATCAGCGTGAAAGGTTCGACGGGTTTTTCTCGCCGAATATGGCTAAGCTGCTGAGTATCAACCGACCGGTCTACAGAGAGATGACGATTGAGTTCTTAGCGTCCTACTTTTACAAGAAACCAAAGGAGGGGTGTATAAGAACTTTCATGACAAAGACATTCGATTCAGGCTCTGTGGGAAGTGGTACCATTGGTCGATAGCGAGACTGGGGCGGAGACTGGGAATCTACGAGCATTTGGAGACCGATTCGGACGACTTTTGTGGTGTCCACAGCTTCGTATATAATGATGAGCGGGCTGCGTTTTGGACGTCAATTGCCATTGGTATACCTTATAACCGGAGGTCGGCCAAGGCCACTAGGATTAAGGACTCGCTTCTCCGCATGTTACACCATGTTTTTATCCACACTATCTGTGGCCGAAAGGACAGTTCAGGGAACTGTCCCACTCCGGATCTACTATTCTTATACCATTTTTAATAGGGTGCCCCGTTGAACTTGGCCGCACGGATGGCCGAGTTCTTTCTTACTGCTGGGGCACCAAAGACGGGAGTGAGATTCATGGCGAAGAGTACGTCACCCAGATCGCCGAGGCCTTGGGCGTTCTGACCGTCGAGGTCAAGGCGACGCTGACAGAGGTCACTACTGGGGTTACACTGGATCTCAGATCACTCAGGGCCTAGAACCTGATTGCTGACACAGATCAGGGTCCACGCCTTGTTAGCCACGACATTATATGGGATCCCGTACCACCACTAGTGGTGGAGGACGAGGAGATGCATGATCACCACCCAGGGGGCGGCGGTGACGCGCCACACGACTCTCCACAGCACTCTCCTCAGCACTTCCACCCTCAGGACCAGCAGTGGCTAGCCGGCATTCCAACATACCCCGAGTTCTACACGCGGTTCCAGACGATGAAGCTGAACGTGCAGAACATCGGCGCACAGCAGGTACAGATTAGACAAGACCAGCAGTATATGCGGTCCACTATGGATCGTGTGCAGCAGGATGTCAGGTACACCTTTGAGTACCTCTTTGCCGGGTTAGAGTCGGTGCATCCGGGTACCTTCAATAACCTGCCCATGTACCCTTATGGTGCACCACCTGGCGACCAGCCAGGAAACTTCGGTCACCACCACAGGGACGGGGCCGACCAATAGCCACAACCTCCTCATGCATGCAGTTGTTAGTATTTCTCTTTATTATGCTTTCAGTACTTTATTTCTGGGTCTCCGTACCCAAGACATTATTTTTTTAGTTTGTGTTGTGTTTGAACTATTTTCCTTTCAATATTTCAATATTCAGTATTTAGTTTCTTTTATTTTGTGGATGTTGATGAATGGTTTTGATGAGTTTGTTGTGTCAAGAATGTTGGTTATGCAGGTAACTGGCGAGCACCGTTATCGATGCTCATGTCGTTTATTTACCCGGGCGTTTCTTCGACACGAGGGGAGTATTATTCTCCTTTTTCACACTATAGATAGCTAATTCATAAACGCTTTCTATTGTCACATTGGGGACAATGTGAGTTTCAAGTGTGGGGAGGGATTACATCTTGTTTGTCCTCTTGTATATATATATATATATATATATATATATATATGGGAAAGTTAATTTGAGAACACCTATATTTCGTGCGAACCGTGAGAACTACATCTAAAACCATTCAAATTCAAAATTTCTTTTTACACTTGTCTTTATTACTAAAATATAATCTCAAAAACACAATTTACGCGTAAAAATTCAAATGTATACGGAAATAATTTGTTTTTACACATGTGTAAATTTACTGTTTATACATGTGTAAACTGTTTCATTTACACATGTGTAAAAAGTTAATTTTAAAGTGTTTTTGCAAGAAAAGATGAATTATTTCGAAAGAAAATTCATTTATTAATGTTGTATTTTGATAATAATGGGGTTTGTATTAAAAAAATTAATTTTGATTGATTTTTTTACTTGTTCTCACGGTTCTCACAATATTTAGCGTTCTTAAGATAACCCTCCCCTATATATATATATCTAAAAAAACCTTTAAAAGTACATATATGTATATATTTACTTATAAACATCAAGCTTAACTAAATTTTTGATAAAAATAACTTGAGGCGCGACAAACAGACGAGATACGAGCATGTTTAATTCGTACACTTGCACCCATTTCCTTCTGGTTACGTGAGCGTTTGAGCCTTAGAATAGATTACATTTCTTTGACATGCTTGCGAGTGAGCCGGATGTTTTGTGTAATTTGGAACTTGTCATTAGTATACTTGTTTAGATCATAAACGTGTGACACTTTACGAATATGATTGAGGCATTTAGGATATCCTTTTGATTTAGCCTTTTCTTTTCGTTCTATCTGTTTCCCGCACCCAAATGTTATCCACTAGTTAACCATGTTGAACCTAATCCCGTGTTTTTCTTATTTACCACACCATTTCACCACTAAACATAATAACCTTTTTCTTTTAAACCCTTTGTGTTAAAACTCGGTTTAGGTTATTGTTTAACTAGTATTTGTATTGTAAATAGTTCGTTTTCGGGTATATCTATTTAGAACCCGTATGTTGATTATATATCAGTCTTAATTCAGTATATATATATCATAGATATATTTGTGTAAAAAAATACAACACCCTAAAATAGGGTGAATTAGCAGTATTCAAGCAGTTTTTAGAGCTTTAAAGTTAGAAATTATAAGTGTAGCTCGATTTAAAATAAAAATTGCCTATATTTGCGTTTGTGTTGTACAGTTGTATTAGTTGATATTAGTTAGACATAACCGCCGGTTTTTAGCCGATTTGTCACAGTAAATATCCATTCCATACCCTTACCTTTGCCTAACATTACAACCCGTATAAGACCTCTTGATTTGTGCTTTTTCACACGTTAGTTGGTGAAGATTAGATCTTTTGACAAGCTTATGATATTGCACGATTCATTGTCTTGGCAATTGAGCGATTTACACATACACATTACACGTATGTATCATAAATAAAACTGAGCGTGTGTGGACATTGTGAGTCGTGTATGGGTTAGCATGCTTATTGATTAGAAGCGAGTCGTTGCTTGTTAGTTATCTTATCACCTGTTTCTATATCTTTATTGGCTTAACTAGTATCGTCTATACAGGTTATATTTTGTCTTTGTTGCCACTTGGCGAGTTTTTCGTTTATTTCTGTTTAGTTGTTTGCTTGAGGACAAGCAAAGTTCAAGTGTGGGGAGGTTTGATATACGTTAAAATATACATATATAAATCTCCGACTAAACTCCCAAATTACGCGTTTTCGACCATAATTGCACGAATTCGGTACTTAACCGTTTCATATGTTTATTGCAGGTCTTAAACGGCGTCCCACGAACAAAGACGAAGATACCGAGCGAAATCTGGACCAAATGGGAAATTGCTGCAAAAATGTGCACGGTCGTGCACCTCAGGTGCACGCCCGTGCGGACTTACATGGCTCGGACACAGATGCTGGGCACTGCCAGTGCGACGGGTCGCACGGGCACCCGCACGGTAGCGCAGCCTAGGTGCACAACCGTGCGGGATCCCAAGATATTTCTAGGAACCAGCCAATCCACTTGCCTACTTGCACGTCACTTCGTAAAGTTAAAGTTCACGGCCGTGCACTTTATGTGCACGGCCGTGCACAAAATCAAAGTTTCTATAAAAACAGAGCAGACCACACTGATCAAGTGTTGGGTTTTCTCTGGGCGATTCTGGGCGATTTCTGGACCATCAAGGCTGCTGGAAGGCCGTCTAACAAGCTCAGGATTCAATCCGGATCATCTAGCATCATCTAATCCATCACATTCAAGATTTAAGGTTTGATCTATTAAACTTTAAGTTGATTCAAATCTGAATATTTTGGCTTGTATGTGTTGTTTATGTATTACATTATAGTCTACGGATAATATCTAGTATTCGTTAGTAGTAAAAACAATCGTTTGTATGTAATCATGTTTTGTATAAATTTAGCGTTTTTCATGTTTGTATCTTGATGATCATAGCGCAACCTTGTTTCATTGTTAATGGATTTGTGATAGTGGTTGAATGACTTTGATGATTGTCGAATGTGTTAGGCGGATAAATGTTGAAAAACCGTCCGTTTAATCATTCGGTAGTAGACTAGTTAACTTGTTAATAAGTTTACGCCATGAAACTGTAACCGGGTATTGGTTTGGTTAAAGTCAGTCGAATAACGGTTAAAAATGCTTACCGGCACGTAAAAGGGTTTTAAAAGCTTAATGGTGTCGTTACTGATCTTTGACACGGTTAATGATCTTTGGTAGTTATTTTGGTAAAAATAGCGATCTTAGTAGATCTGTGTTCAAAGTTGGTAAAATGGAATAGGCTGTGTTGTGTATTCGGTATCGCTTTCCTGAATTAGTGAGGTTAGAAAACTCTTAACAGATGACTAACTTATCTTTAGAAGATCTGCATGAGATCATAGCATCTGCTCGCTAATAAACGACTTGAAGTGGTTAACGTGTGTATTCGTGTTAGCTTTATGTATAGTTGTCATGTTAGGATGCCCGAAAGGGATACTAACTGTCGGAAAATGGGAATGCTGATCACACGCCTGTATTACTTATTATATGTAGATGACATGCTAGGGTTGATATATTATAGTCTATATAGTTGTATTTTCTATTTGGAGTCTTACTTGTGTTATTTATATGTTTTAGAATTAATTTAGTTATAAACAAACTTCAAACTATCTTTTCCTACTGGTAAATTGGGGATAGAGTTTTAGTACCATAGCTCCGCGCGCGTCCATGGATCGATATCTGGTTCTTATCTGTACATTACTACATATATGACAGGGGTACACTTGCCCTATTATGTGTGTTTTAATATTAAGGCCTAAACCATTTTTATAAATACTAGTATGGAACCTGCGCGTTGCGGCGGGGTCGACAATACAAGGCGGGAACATAATTCAAACCTTAAAACGATAAAAAAAAATCATATGTAAGTTGTATATATTTATATATAAAAGCACTCGCGCTTAACGGCTGGGAAGTTTCTAACATTAATTAGGGTAGTTACATGATACCATGTTACATTCTATATACATATTGACAAAAAATGTGTGGATGGGTCTTTATTTTACACTAAACGGAGGAAGCATATATTCTCTTTCCAAATGTGTAAAAGTTGGGAATTAAAAGGAGGGAATGGAAGGGATTTGTAGTATTGAATTGGTTCTTTATAATGAGAGTTACATATTTAAAATAATTCTCTTTAGTTTATACTATTGAATTGGGAATTAAAAGCATGGAATGTAAGGGATTTGTAGTATTGAATTGGATCTTTATAATGAGGGTTACATATTTAAAGGGGTAGAAATTGTGTATAAGACAATTATACTATTGGCATTAAAGGTTGTACACAAGGGTATAAATGGAAGAAATGGGGTAAAAATTTTGAGATTACCCTTAAGACTTTTGGAATGGCATCTTAACTTTGCCAAGTTGGACATCTTTACCCATTGCTCCCTCTTTATAATGCAATAGAGATTATGTACTGTTAGATTACTTTTTGTGTTAATGTTTATATTATGAAATTATATAGCTAATTAATCAACTCGGTTGAACCGCCCGGTACAACACGATTCAACTGGTTGAACCATTTTTTAGCCAAATCCGGTATAATTATAAAACCGGTTTGTAAAACATTGTCGTTGTGTTAATTTTAAAATTGCTTTCATTATTCACATGTGAATTGTTTTATGGCTCTCGTGAATATATTTCAAAAGATGAGTCGAACCTATTAAAAATTAGTTTAGTTACGTTGCAAGCTAACTTGTTGAAGAACCCTTTCCGGTTGCCAAGTACTAAAGTTGAAACATGCCTTTCAAAAAAAAAAACTAAAGTTGAAACATGGACACATGGTACAAGAAGCAACAACAAACGAAAAGCGCACGTATAAGGATACATATAAATCCATATTGCACATCATGATGTTGCAATAAGCCGGATGGGGTGAACGATTGTAGGGCTTGCATCGAAAGTTGTAAAAAGTGTACACCAACATTGCATCCAAAACAATCAATCATAACTTTGCTGAAGAAAAATAAAGATCCATTCATATATAAATACAATTGAATCCATTGATAAAAGTCAAATGTTTACAAAAACTTACACACACAAAGACAATGGGTTGAGAAAGTAGCAAAACTCTACCAAGCAAATGTCTAGAAGAAACGGTGTCTACATATATGAAAAGCATATTAATAGCGAACTCGCAACACATCAATTCTATATATATATATATATATATATATATATATATATATATATATATATTTTAAAAAGCATATTACCCTTATGAATAAACAGTAAAAAAATAATGATATACATAAAATGGGTTGTGCCAGGCAATTCATATTTCAACATTCCTACTTTTAAATTCAACAAATGTTTGTAAATTTGACTATGAACTCGCCAAAATTCCACAACCCCAAAACAATATCAAAAATTCAGATTATGAGTTGTGATTATGTACAACAAATAATGAGAAAACAAGTAAATTACTAAATTCACGTACATACGAACATGTGATTCGTTTACAAACTTCAATCACAAATTTATAATTTTGTAATCCAAGAGATAAATACAAAAACAATAAATATGAATAATAATTGATTAATATTAAAAGATGGAAAATGAAAGACCTAACAAATCAACAGAACATAGAAAAATTCAACATTCATAAACTAAAAAACAAGTAAGTTTACAAGTTCACCAATATACGAACACATGACTCATTTATAAACTCATTCACAAATTTTTAAAGAGATAAACACAAAAAACAACAAAAACAACAATCGATTTAAACTAAAAGAAGGAGAATGAAGAACTAACTCTAAACCGAGACCCGACAATCGACGAAGCAAAACAACAAAAGGGTGTGCGGCGATGGTGGCTTTCGAACGACAATTTTGATTGGGATTTAAGATAGCATTGTTGATTCATGATTTGTAGAGTAGAATTTTTCTTTGCATCTTCCTAAAATGAATGCTTGGAATGAGTTGCATTTTGTTTGATTGTTTGAATTTAATGTGTGAAAATAAATTGGGGGAAGTTTAAGAATATGAAAGGACAAGGAGAGAACTTGAAGGGATGAGAGGGGTATGAAGGGAATGGATTTTTAAGTTTTAACTAAAAATCAAAGATAAAATTACATTGATATCCTTTCAAGTGTCTTAATTGTACAAAAAGTTCCAATTATACCCTTATTGTATTAGCTTGATTCACTTGTACATGTTGTTGTAATAGTTGGATGGTGTACAAAATTACTATGTTGGTCATCACTCCTCCTTAACAAGATAATATAGATTAAAGCAGAAACGTGTGTTATTTCATCGCTAAATTATGCGTACTAGCAGACACATCACCAGCGTTAACATATATCCTAAACTTTAATCGTCGCTACCGGCTGCATGTCCACGTGAACGACGCCAAGAAGCAGAGGAACATCTAGGTTTGGGGAGGGGGATGAAAAGCACGAAAATGAGGCTGGAATATGTGCTGAGAAGATTATGAGTCAGGTGGACAACTATGGAGTGTAGGAAGACACCAGCTGTCCCACTAAAAAAGTGTGTGCAAAAATCATCCTATATGAGGCTCCAGGACTCGAACCCGGGCAGCAAACCAGACACAACAACCACCACACGATCTATACCAGAACATTTTTGCTTAACATGTTTAAACATATAAGTATGTGAAGGCTTTTCAAAGCAGAAGGGGTACTATTCATGGAGCTTAAAAAATAAATATATAGGATAATTTTTGTTAACTAGAAGGGTATTTTAGTAAATTTATAGATGTATGTATATATATAATATAGATTACAATAATAAAAAGTTGATAAACCCTACTCTCGCTAGAGGTATCAAATCTCGCTATTGGAAGTTTTAGTCTTTGTCGGTGGAGTTTATGCACTTTAGGGTTTGCTTAGGTCTAGTGAGCTCCAATTTGGTGGCTAGGTTTGCTAAAATATGATGAAGACGATGCCGAGTAAGACGATTCTGGTGAAGAGATGACTAGGGTTTCGTGTGATGTAGATGATGTTGATGGTGGCCAACTATGGTTCAAGGAAAGAGAGACACGGTGGTTGGTGTTGGTGGTAGCTGCTGATGGTGTTAATCGGAAGGATCAATTGTGGGTTTGACAGACCGTTCTGTGTATGCATATAATGTTTTTATATATACACACACGAAGACAAAATATTAACTTTGAATTAATAATGTATTTTTATTTTTTGAACGGCAAACTTCTCATCCCCTTTTATTTTTTCACCCATTTTATTATTTTTCACCTTCCAAGATTCGAACCTTGGTATAATTCCCCAACACCTTTTTGGTGTACCATTGGGCCATAACCCAAATGGCAAATTAATTAATAATGTATTAATCCATTAATTATCTATAATATTACTAAAATATCCTTCTAATGACATGTAAAATTATCAAAATGCCCTTACTTTTTACTCATAAATTTAATGTAGTTAGGGTCAAGGAGAAAATTGGAGAAACAATAGTAAACACAAGGGGGAAAACGGGTTTTTAGCTGGACAAGCATTGAGAAAGGCGGAATCGAAGAAAGTGGATAAGCACGCTAAAGCTTGTGCAGAGAACCAACATGTCTTGTCTCCTTGGCGTTTGATACCTTTGGCTCCCTAGCACCAAAAGCTATTCGCGCTTGACCAGGGTCCAACGAGTTATCCACAACAACACTTCATCTCTAGGGGGCATGGGTTTATATTTGGCAAATTAGGGTTCGCAATTTAGAAAGGGTTGGCGGCACAGCTTGTTGCCCGTCTACCCTCTATTTTGATGTAACTTGGCTAGCTTTAAAACTAAAAAAAATTTATTTTATGGAATGAAATTATTATTTTATGAACCAAAAATAAATAAATTCAAACTATTGGGTGTAAAATGGTTTAAATGACAATACCACACAGAGCAAAAACAATCAAAACCCATATGTATTCAACGTTGGCCTTGCTCCATTTGTTTACAATGCTTATTCATTATGTGGTTCTCATTAATACTTATACTTAAAAATGATATACCAAATTGAGAGTAAGTTGATATTGGGAATCTTTTCTAGACTTGGGTTGCAGCTACAACAAACACAAGAAAGACTAATAGTGATGAGAAATCAAACAACCATCTTTGTCTTTAAGCCACATTTTTAGTCCATTTCATCCATGAATTATAATCTGAAAGTGTTGTCGCATTATGTGACACAACTCTTGAGACTGATTTGGGATTAGTAAATTGGCAATGATATTGCAGCTAAGATGGCTTGAAACAAACAATCAAATGCAAACCATGATTATGAACTGTGTATTTTTTATTTTATTTTTTGGTCTTTTTTACATATTTGGTAGCGCCCGTTGTGGATATGGTGAGCGTTGTGGCACAGATCGAGTTTTTTTTATTATTCAAACTTTATATATATATATATATACACACACAAACACACACACTGTTGAGGTGGTGGCTGACTGGCTATGGTAGTTGAAGATGAAGGTGAATGGTGATGATGGTTGAGGGGGGACGATGGTTGAGGAGGGACGATGGTGATGATGGAGGTCAGGCGAAGGGGTGTACAGACACCGACGGTAGCATGGTGGTAGGAAGGAGGGTGGTGGTGGGAGAGATGAAGGTGTGTTAGGTTTATAACTTGGAAGAAGACCCAATTAGTTTGTTAATTTGTGATTTTATAATAATAAGAATAATAATAATAAACAATAAAAAACAATGATTACCCAATCATTTATAAAGCCCCATAACGCCCCTTCTCACTACATCCTCTTTTTCCATAACGCCACATAACTCCTCTTCTATTACTTTATAATATTTTAATCCGCATAACGCCCTATAACCCCCTCCACTACACATGCCCTAAATATTACTATAACTAGAGGGGCAGTAACCCGCAGATTGCCGCGGGACGCTGTTTATACTCGTGCATTGCTGCAGGATGAGGTTTGAATTCCGTATTTCTCAAAACAGAAATGCTAATGTTATCAAATACATGTTTTGTTCCTAATAACTCAATTTTTAATGAATTTTGTACTGCTATGTAAAGAAAAGTATAAAAACGAATACGGTATCAACGCCGATATTAAGACGGCGTTGGTTTCGCTCTTCATGATAAAAGAAAATATCACTATACCGGTACCGAAAGTATCGATTTAATACGAGCACCTGGTATCAAATGCTGATCTCTAAAAAGAAAAAAAACCAGTACCCGATAATAAATAAAAAGAGGTTTTTATTAAAAAAATGTGTTTTTTAATATCTATTATATAATTGAAAGCAGTAAATCTTACATGACATTTAAATAGGGCATCCTCCCTCTTTGAGTGTGCCATGTGACATGCCATGTGTCATTAATTGATTTTAGGAAAAAAAATAAATAAAAAAAATTGGATTTTTCTCTCTCATGTTTCCGTCTATAATTTTTAAAGGTTAATATCTTTTATATATGAGATTTTTTAAAGAAAAAAAATTACACCAAATTAACGAGAGTTTTATTATTTTTCTAACGAGTACCATAATGTTATATAAAAACGGAGAAAAAAACGACTGTTTTTTTGTGGAGTTTTGTTCATACAAGAAAAAAAAACACAAAGTGTTCAGCCAATTCATTAATCATGTATAGGCAAGTCAATAATTATATATATATATATTTTTTTTTGAACGGCCAACGAAACGTTTCTGCCTGACTACCCATGGGACCCTTAAACTGGCGAACCCAAGAACCCCCCAGGACTATGCAAGGGGCTGGCTAGGGTAGCCAGGCTTGCCCACGAGGTTTACGAACCGGGGAAAACTCGATCCGCCACCCGTCCAAAGACCCGCTGTGGAGAACCGGTAAAACCCGAGCGAGATCAGGACTCGAACTCCTAACTATAGGTTAGGAGTCATCCCTCATTTCTCTTAATGTCCTCCAAATGTAGCTAGTAGGAATTGAACCCAAGTCTCCCATAGGAAACATAGGCTCTAAACCATTTGGGCTACAAGTGTTGAACATCAATAATTATGTTTAAATCAGTAAATATGAATTCTATTTTTAACATGGGTTAGCATTGGAGTTGTACATTGTTTTAGGTTAAGTATTAATATTAGAGTTATATATTGTTTAAGGTCAGACGTTCACATTGGAGATACATTGTTAATTGTTTTAGGTTAGGTGCTATCCGAAGTTTTCCTGCATGTAACTGTAAAGCGTATTATTCAATTTCATATGTAAAATTAATATGTCATATTAGATTTCTCAACCCTGTAACGCTCCGAGAATATAACCTAGTTGGTGTATGTTAGAAAAAAAAGGGGTGATGCAAATTAGCAAAATATGGCGGTGTAAACTAAGAGTGAGACGCTATTAAAGTTTCCAGAAATTGTTTTAATTCAATATAAAAATAGAAATTGGTTCCAACGGTATTCTACAAATAAAAAAATATTATCTTGTGGAACAAGTTTTAATAAATTTCCAACACAAAGCAATCCACTATGCCAACATTTCTTTCCGGCAAACCTTAAAACCATTCCGTATTCAGACAATCCACCAACAAAACACTCCAAATCGGAAAATCAATTCATCAATACAAACACATATCAACATATACATTTTTATGTACACATATATTGAATTTTTAATAATAATAATAATAATAATATTAATAATAATACACTTATGGTACTGTATAAACTTTATAGCTGCACATCCAAATCATCTAATTAAACAGTTTAAAACGGATGCAACTTCCTACTCAATCCATTCACGTTACCAAACACACCAACCAAATCTTGTTTATAAGGAAGTTACGATCGAGCCCGTTCACCTTCTCTAACCGTTTTATTAACGGTTACGGGTTCACCAGCAACTTTCGCCGTTTTCTCAACCTTTTTTACCTTCTCAGATCTCTTCTTCGTTGCGGTCAACTTACGAAAAACGATAACGGATTCATTACTGTTGTTTGTTACACGACTTGAACTGATATCACTGTTACTTCGGTTAACAAGGTTACGGAACCTCCACCGTTTTGAACAACTTCCAGTTGAATTGCTTTTTTTGCAATTTGTACTGCTTCGGGAAACCGACTCTGTCTTTGGTTTCCAGACGCAGTACGTTCCTGGAGAAACCCCGTCCAGTTCGTCAGCTTCTGATGACGAACAGGATGGGGTTTCTGTGTCAAGCTTAAAAAGCTTTCCCAGAGGATGCCTTACAGGCTTATTTGAATCGGATTTGTTTAGCAACAAACTCTGGTCGAATAGTGGGTACCGTTGCAGAATCTCGCCGTTGAAGAAGACTAAATTAGGGGTTGATGAGTTGTTATCTGTATGGACAACTGCGAACTCGAACTCTTCCTCTGAGTCTGATTCGGTTTCTTCTTCGCCTTGGCCTTGTTTCAAAGTTTCTGTACTATTAGCTTCCAGTTCGTTGTGTACGGTTGTGTACACATGATTTACTTCGTCTTCAAAATAAATGTTATCATCGTCTTGGTAGCAACTTTCATTGCGGAATTCTTCAACAACTCTAGCGGCAATATCCGCTAGGTTGTTAGATGAATTGCTAGTAAAGCTTGGAGATATAGAGCGTAGTGAACTGATTTGCATATCTGGTGGTGGTGGTGGTGGTGGTCTAATCACTTTTTTCATGTAGATATAGCAAGGGAGAAAGAATGGATGCGATATATAATATAGAAGGTTATATACAGGGGTGTGGTGGGGTACGCGGTTTTAATGGGAACATGACTATTCATGGACCAATGATATTGACAATATTTTATGTCCTTTACTTTTTATATAGGCAATTGCAAATAAATAAATAAATATTAATAAAAAAACTAAATTTCTTTTATGGCTAAGATTTTTAAGTATATTTGTTCATAAGTATGTCTAATTTTTCTATTGATATTTCATGCGTATACTTATTGTTTATTTTTAGTTCAGGAATATTTTCTTCGGCCATGTTTGGCTCATCTTCTACATTTCTCTTTATAACTTTTCACCCATAAAAAGCTAGTTAATCTTATAAGTCAGAAATTATGACTTATGACTTTTTCCTCAATTTCTCATTTTCAAAGCATAAAATCCCTTATAAGTTACTTTTCAAACAACTATCCCAACACTTTTGTTTTAACTTATGACTTATTGAATAATTATTAAATAAGTCATAAGTTAAAAGGAGATGTGAAAATCGAGAGCCAAACATGCTTTTCATCTTTTAGCCGTTTGTTAAGCATTTATAGTAGTAGTTGTTAATATTTGTGTGTATAAGTGTCGCTACATATGTCATGATAATGTTTCACTCACAATATTGCATTTGATTGTTCGTCTCACTGAGTCTCATCCATCACTTCTTTACATAGTGCTAAAAACGCCAAAAACGCGTTGGAGATCGATGCGACGATGCTCCCACAAAGACAAGTTTAAACTTTAAACATATCAGTATATTGGTATTTCATATAGGGAAAACTTTATAGAATGATACGAAATTTTATAAGTGTTCCAATTAGTCCACTCATACTTTTTTGTTTCAATTAGGTCACTTAACATTCCAATGAAGCCTTGTCAAATTTTATGTGTCAACATGTTAAATTTATTAAAAAATTAAAAGAAATATGTCAAAATCTTCGTCATTACTTAGCATCTTCATTAATAAATAGGAATTAAAAAAACCATATCACCATTGTTACCATTAAAATCGGTGAAATAACCTATAAATAATATATTTATTTTTATTTTTTTTTTTTTTTTTTTTTGGAAGGCAAACTTTATTAAACCACAAAAAACGAGGGGAATCTCCAAGACGGAGACCCCCAAACAACCAGTTACATTACATCAAATCGAAAACTTTGCCAATCCTTCCATCCTATATCCCCTTTATTAAATCTACTATTAAACCATAGGTAACCCATCGCTTTAATGTCTGTAATAATATCCACCACGTTTCGGCGGATTTCCTTGAAGATGAGCTCGTTCCTAGCCTTCCAAATACGCCAACATGTTAAAATCATTATCCCTTGCAAAGCCGCTTTCTTCACCTTAGGCCAGCCGCATGACAAATAAATCTGCAATATATCATTAACTGAGAAAAAATAAAACTGTGGCAGATTAACCCAGGAAGCGATCCCATTCCAAACACCACACGAAACCATGCAGGCCGTAAAAATATGCTCGACACAATCCTCTTGCTCGTTACAAAAGTTGCACCTCATATCTCCACAATCAATGTTCCTTCTCTGTAACGCCTTCTTCGTTGGGATCCTATCCATAAGCATACGCCACATGAACACATTACACTTAATCGGGAGCCAGTTGCACCACTCAAAAGGAGCGCTCGGCAGCAGCATACGATCGGAATCCAACCACTTCCTGACCTGAAAAACCGAGAATAACTCATTTGAACCCGTGTCCCACACCCAACGGTCACTATTCTGCCCCAAAGTTATCCCATCCAGCAATTGTATACAATCGCTCCATTGATCTTCCTCTATATCGTTCATCTGCCCGTGCCTCCAGTTCCATTGTAAAGTCCATCCCATATCATTTAAAATAATATATTTATTTAAAACGTGATTAATGTTGAATGGTCTAATTGAAAATTTGAAAAATAAAAGGTTTGAGTGAACTAATAAAACACTGTTTCGAAAGTTTATAAATATAGTTATAGAAAATAAGATTAAACCGGAGAATATTAAAAACTTTAGTTTCTAAGAAGTTTCCTGCAACTTTTATAGCATTTTCTCTTTTCTTTTTGGAAACTTCAGTTATTAAAAAATAATTTATTTCTACCAAACTTTGGGTTTCCAAAAGTTCATTAAAAGTATCTATCGATGGAAATGTAGTTTAGTGTTTGTTTTATTGCAATGTTGCTTAATCACCGGACTAACGATTGCATGAAGTTTTGTCTCCAATCTAACCCATTTTAGGGGTGTTTGGGATTGATTATTCAAAATAGATTATGCGTTTTAGAAAAGCAGGGGTGGAGCTGCTTATAGATTAATGCGTTTTGGTAGTCTAAAAAACCGATTATCTGTGTTTTCAAAACGCAATCCAAACACTAAAAACTGATTATCTGCATTTTCAAAACGCAATAATCTAAAAATCAGATACAAAACGCAATCCCAAACACTTTACATTTTGGGTTGATATACTTTTAAGTTAATATCAAGTAATCTATATTTGTAGCATCCACATCAATATATAGTTCAAAACACATAATTAATTAACTCTAACACGTACCTTAAATCCATATTGTACGAAGGTAATACCGTAATTGCTAATTTTGTAACTTTTGGCAAAATTTACTTAAAAGATACCCGTATCATGTGAATATCGTTTAAAAAATAATAAATGTAATATATGATATTTGTCTTTTTACGTATTTATATACGTATATGACACTCAACTTGAGCAAGTGATGCCTACAAAACTTCTTTGGAAAAGTAACACCCATGTAGAAAATTATAGATCAGGCATTGACAAGAGATTAAGTGTTCATACTTTACAGATATTTTGATGTTTTCAATGGTGCAGATAGCTTTAGCTTTATCATTGGATGGTGATGTTAAAATTTTGTTGATAGCATATGTCCCAAGTTTGAATCTGAGTCTCAACCATGCTTTACCGAAGTGGGTCTTTGGGTTGCAGATTTTCCGTAAAACTGGAGATTGAGGGCTTGGGCTACCCAGCGCTTTTGCAATTGCTTATATTTTTTTGGAGGTTTTTCCAGAAATTGATAAACCATCATCAATGATTATATTTTTGTCAATCAACCATTCTTAGCACATAAACAATCACAAATCTTTACCTAATAATTATTGGTGTTTTATGTTCAAATGTCATACAATGTTGTTTTAAGGTGAGAGTGTTTTATTTCATAAACAAAGTTATGTCACTTTCGAAAACTCATTTGTTTTATATTCGTGTTAAGGAACAAATGTGAAACACATTGTGTTTTATATTTAAGTTCCTTATTGGTAACACTACTAGAAAATTGGGCTTTTGTCACCACATTTTCGGTTACATTACGGTAGCAACTGCTCTGTAGCCACCATTTTGCAACCGATAATGCGGTAGTAAAAACACACGTATCTGTTGCCCTAATGTCACCAAATAGCTACCATTTTTGTATTTTGCTACCATATTTTTGTCACCACAAAAAATGGTTAAAGTTATTGCCACCGCTCCTACAATGTTTTAGTAAGGTCTTTTGCTACCATTTTGGTACCATTTAGCCACTGATATTGCCACCATTTAGACACCATTTTTATTGAAAATTTACACCTTTTTTGTAACCGTTTTGGTACCATTTAGTCTGCAACTATTTAGTCACCACTTTCATTGAAAATTTACTACCATTTAGCCACCACTTTCATTGAAAATTTGTTACCATTTAAGCACCACTTTCATTGAATATTAGCTACCATTTAGCCACCACTTTCACTAAAAATTTGCAACTATTTAGCCACCATTGTCATTGAAAATTTGCAACCATTTAGCCACCACTTTCATTGAAAATTTGCTACCATTTAGCCATCACTTTCATTTAAAATTTGCTACCATTTAGCTTTTCTACAGGGTTTTTTCTTGCTTTATTAATTCAATTACATTTCAAGAAATTATATTATATAAAACAGTCAAATAATACAAAATCTCAAATTATATAAAACAAATTTGTTACAGTTTTTCCAACTATAAAATCACATAAAAGACTAATAAAAACACCAAATAACACATCAAACAACCGAAATTATCCATGAAAAACTTCAAAACATTCATGTATAAATGTTTATAGCCTATTTTTGACCCGTAGCTGTTAACATATCTTCAATTTGTCCCCTTCTATTGTTCATAGCCTCTTTATCCGCATCAGCCACCAAGCCCGCAATCCTTTCTTTATCTTCATCTTTTTCCTTAACAAGCTCTTCGATAACAAAATTCAACTTTTCAATCTACAAAACAGGTAATGAATAGAATCAAGAAGTCGGAATTAACAAAAACTAATAACGGGTCAAGTAAGTTGCACAATAACATAATCCAATTGTGAGTTACAATTCTAGTGCTAGAAGCCAAATAACATGTTCAGATATATTTACATACTAAGAACAAAATTTTACTTAAACGATTAGCTGAGATTGTCTAATCAACTTAATAAGAAATTCCTAAACATTTTCAATACATTAAAGGAATCAAACCTGACAATAAAAAAGAAAACACAAACCAAACAATTACAATATTCATGGGAAACAATTCAAATGCATAAAAGTAGATAAAGAAATCAAGTATTGGTGAAAAGTTAGGGTGCCTATGCTCATTGTTGACCTATAATTCAAAGCTTAAGTTGAAATAATATAAATCATATCTACATCACAATCTTCATATCTACCTCATGTTTACAAGAATCAAGGCAAACATAAATCATGAGAAAGCTTTGACATCATACTATAAATTACTAATGTATATGATTCCACTTATGTTAAAGAGTAAATAATTCTTTTATATATTTTAAACTACTAACAAGGTAAAAAGGAATAAACATACCTCGGGGTCTTCTTTTTCATGTACATATGAGTCTCTAACATTGCCTAACCCATACACTTTTTCTTTATTCTTACCCTCGGAAGCTCGGTACCACAAGTCGTCATCAAATTTGGGATGTTCTCTGGGCTCATTTCCGTACTTCTCCACAACATAACCATTATATTTAACCTGTCGGGTTAAACATGTAAATATGTTATTCAAATTTCAATGTTTTTTTAAATATGTTTGGATTTACTAATTACTGAACTTACCCAGGTTTCCTTTGCCCTATCGTCAACCCACACAAGATTTTCTTCATCATCCCCTTATGACTATTAACCATCATCGGGTCTAATTCACCATCATTGGGTCAAAATGACCATCATTGGGTCTAAGTGACAATGATTGGATCTAATTAACCATCATTGGGCCTAACTGACCATCAATGGATCCAAATGACGATCATTGGTTGAATTAACCATCATTGGATCTAATTGACGATCATTGGTTCTAATTAACCATCATTGGATCTAATTGACCATCATTGGATCTAATTGACGATCAATGGTTCTAATTAACCATCATTGGATCTAATTGACCATCATTGGATCTAATTGACGACCATTGAGTGTAATTAGTCATCATTGGGCCTAATTAATCATCATCGGGTCTAATTAACCATCATAGGGCCAGAATGACCATCATTGGGTCTAACTGACAGTGATTGGATCTACATGACCATCATTGGATCTAATTAGTCATCATTAGGTGTAACTGACCATCATTGGATCTTACTGACCATCATTGGGGGCTAACTGATCAACACTGGATCCAACTAACCATCAGTGGTGTAATTAACCATCATTGGATCTAATTGACCATCAATAGATCTAAATGACAATCATTGGTTCTAATTGACCATCATTGGATCTAACTGACCATCATTGGTGTAATTAACCATCATTGTATCTAATTTACCATCATTTGATCTAATTGATGATCATTGGTTCTAATTGACCATCAACGGGCCTAATTGACCATCATCGGGTCTAATTGACCATCATTGGGTCTAAGTAACAATGATTGAATCTATATAACTACAGGCCTATTTAGGTGTAGTGTTAATTATTGTGGCTAATATGGTAGCAATTTAGTCTCAAAATTTACCACTGATTAGATACTATATATATGTGTGTGTGTGTATATATATATACATACATGCATTGCGCTTAAAGAAATAGGTATTTAACTTTGCCACCACTAAGGTGGTCACAATTCAAAAGATTTTTTTTATAAATTATTATTTTTTAATTCTTTCTTATTATTTTTCTCACAAATTTACCATAAAAAATAAACGGTGTCAAAATTTGCAACCGATTAGTTACCTTATCTTATAATACATATTTTTGGTGTAAAATCGGTTGCTAAATTTGCTACCATTTTCTAGGTAGCAACTTTTGGTGACAATAGCCCCGTTTTATCGTGGCTAATATGGTAGCAATATAAATTTGCTACCGCTAAGGTGGTCACAATTCAATAGATTTATTGTTTTTTTATAAATTATTATTTTTTAATTCTTTCTTTTTATTTTTCTCACGAATTTACCACCAAAAATAAAAAGTGTCAAAATTTGCAACCGATTAGTTACCTTATCTTAGTATACATATTTTGGTGTAAAATCGGTTGCTAAATTTGCTACCATTTTTTTAGGTAACAACTTTTGGTGACAATAGCCCAGTTTTCTAGTAGTGTAAAAACATTCAAAATAAAACACATCTTTACTAACAACTAAAATAAATGACGAGTACAAAACACATTTTCATACACAATCAGTATCCCATGATCAGAAAGCACACTAGAATGTACAATTGAAAAAAAAACACCTTTATAAACCGTAGTTTGTATGTTAAACTAAAATGTTGATCAGAATCATTTTTAGATGGAGATAAAACACACTGACGAAGATAAAACACATTGACGAATATAAACACACTGATTTAGAAAAACACGATGATGAAGATAAACACACTGAATCGTAATGCAATCATTCTAGATAAAACACCATGACTTCAGCCTAGTTTCTTTGAAATCGTGATTAATTTGAAAGTTAAACATAGTATTTGTTTGGTTTTCCTCATATGATTTGAAGTTTGATGATCATATTCTTGATGATTGTAGGTTTTTTTTTTAGAGAGATAAGTTATTGCAGGTTTTAATGAGGGGGGAGAGAGAGAGTAAAAAAGGAATGAATATGAGAGAATGAAAGAATATTGATGGCTGATATTAAAGCCTCGTTTAATTTGAGTATGTATTTTACTATCATACCCTCAAATAGTCTAATCAATTAATAAAATTATAATACTAGACAAAAGGCGAGAATTAAATGGGCGATTGAAGGAGACGAGAATTCAGGTTTTTTCCATGGGATAATTAATGCAAACACGTCGAGTAATAGAATTAATGGCATTGATCAGCAAGGTGAATGGATAACATGTCCTAGAGTGATTAAAGATAAAGCGTTTGACTTCTTCAAAGACAAATTCAGGGAGCCGATGGCTGCGAGACCGGTGCTGAACAGTACACGTTTGAATAGAATTTCTGAAGAGGAGGCAAATATGCTGGTGCAGCCGTTTACACTACAAGAAGTAAAAAATGCGGTATGGGACTGTGAAGGGGAAAAGGCACCGGGACCGGACGGGTTTAATTTCAAATTCATCTGGAGGTGTTGGAGCGGTCTTGAAGCTGATTTTATGAAGTTATTTGACTCTTTTTTCTAGCAGCCTTATTTGGGTCCATGTTGTTCATCATCGTTCATAACTTTAATTCCCAAATCTGAAAATCCGATAGGTTTTCAAGCCTATAGGCCGATTAGTCTGGTAGGTTGTATCAATAAGGTGGTGTCAAAAGTTTTGGTCGCGAGACTCAAAGGGGTAATTGGGAAGTTGGTGTCAAACGAACAGTCCGCTTTCTTGTCCGGCAGGAATATTGCGGATGGCCCGCTTATGCTAAATGAAATAATTGCCTGGATGAAAAGAACAAGGAGGAGTGGGATGATCTTTAAAGTGGATTTTGATAAGGCATATGACTCGGTACATTGGGGTTTTTTAGAGTCGGTAATGCGTCAAATGAATTTCCCACAACTTTGGATTAGATGGATTATGGCGGTTGTTTCATCGGCTCGTGCTTCGGTGTTGGTTAATGGGTCCCCAACCAATGAATTTGTATGTAGCCGAGGACTTAGACAAGGAGATCCATTGTCTCCTTTCTTGTTCGTCTTGGTCATGGAAGCGTTATCAGGTGTTATGAAACAAGCATGGAGGTGGGTTTGTTTAGGGGTCTGGTATGTGGTGAAGGGAACTTGATGTTATCTCACTTATTATACGCGGATGACGTTGTTTTCCTAGGTGAATGGTCGGTAGCAAATGCAAAGAATCTAAAGCGAATCCTAAGGTGCTTCTATCTCGTATCCGGGCTGAAAGTGAATCACAATAAAAGTAGTGTGATCAGTATTGGGGTGGATGAGGCGGGGGCTCAAAACATGGCTGATGTATTGAGGTGCACTATGGACACGCTTCCTTTTAAGTATTTGGGCTTGGTCGTGGGGGCAAACATGAATATTGTGAAACATTGGGAACCTGTGGTGGTGGCATTTCGGAATAGATTATCATTATGGAAAGCAAAGCAGTTATCTTTCGGTGGCCGAGTTACCCTTATTAGATCAGTTCTCAATTCGCTCCCAACATATTTCTTTTCACTTTATAGGGCACCGGTTAAAGTAATAGAAGAATTGGACAAGTTGAGAAGGGTTTTCTTTTGGGGTGGATCGGAAAAACGGGTGCGGATGAATTGGGTTGCCTGGGAAAAAGTTATTAGTAGTGTGGATGTGGGTGGTCTCGGCTTCGGCTCATTAAGGGATGCGAATTTGTCCATGTTAGCGAAGTGGTGGTGGCGATTCAAGGTGGATCAAGAAGGGCAGTGGAGAAAAGTGATTTGGGAAATACATCATAATTCCAGGGATTGGAATTCGATTCCGGTAAGGCTGTCAGCACCGGGTCGGTGGAAAAATATTGCTGGAGCGTTGCAAATTATTAAAGACGGTGGCGTTGACATTGGGAGAGCTATCAAAGGGGTGGTCGGGAACGGGTTGGGTATTCTATTTTGGCTGGATTGCTGGGCGCTGGAGATTCCTCTAGCTGTCCGGTTTTTAGCCTTTTTCGCGGCTGCAAGAAATAAATTCGCCTCTGTGGCGGATCGGGTGGGCAATGCTGGATCGGGTTGGGTATGGGACTGGGGCACTTCGGGGTTGGGAATTGATGCTACTGTGGAGCTGGGCGAGTTAATGGGGCTGGATTTCTATCCGAGGCAGCAGAATGGGAGGGATACATGGTCTTTTGGGTTGGGCGATGGTGGTATTTCAACACAGCTGGTGTCAAAAGGTTGCTGCAGTTAAATCGTCACATTATTGCATATTTTCTAGTCCAACAGAATGCATGGGTTCCAAGGAAAGTGTGGATTTTGGCATGGAGAGCAAGCTTGGGAAGACTACCTACAAAAACAACACTCATCCGGCGAAACATTAATGTGGGATCTAGTTTATGCCCGTTGTGCGGTGTAGAGCCGGAGTCGGTGAAACATCTATTCCTCTCTTGTCACATGGCGCAATCGATTTGGCAACAGGTATCTCAATGGTGCAAGGTGGGTAACATTTACGAGTTTCAATTCCGGGATCTTCTTCTATTACATAAGTTCATTGGCGGGTCAAAAGAAAGGAAAAAGGCGTTCTACGCGGTATGCTTAACAACGATTTGGTGTATTTGGCAATGCCAAAATGAAGTTGTATTCAGCCAAAAACAGTGTTCTATATTTAGTATAATGGGTGAAATCAAGGCAAGAAGCTACTTTTGGATCAAGGCGCGGGCGAAACAAAGAGGTTTGGAGTGGAACAAATGGAGAGGTTTCTACTTATCTAGTGTTGGGTGGTAATGTGTGTATCTGTATGTTTTTTGATTTGATTTTAACCTTTGGTGGTATGCATTGTTGACATTGTATTGGGTGTGTTGCTAGTACCCTGCTAGCTTGGGTGATATAATAAAATCTTTGTTGGCCGTTCAAAAAAAAAAAAAAAAGAAGAAGATTGCCACTCAATTAATCTACACCCTAGATTAAACTCATCTAATGGTCATAATTCCTTCATAGCCTTCTCACAAAAAAACACACTTTGTACATGATCTTGACAATATATATATATATATATATATATATATATATATATATATATAGGGGATGGTTATATTGAGAACGCTAAATATCGCGAGAACCGTGAGATCAAATGAGAAAACCAATCAAAATCATTTTTGTTCAATACAAACCTCGTTATAATTAAAATACACTATTAAAACAACAATTTTGTTTCCATGTAATTCATATTTTCTTGCAAAAACATTCTAAAAATAACTTTCTACGCATGTGTAAATGAAACAGTTTACACATGTATAAACAGTAAATTTACGCATGTGTAAAAACAATTTATTTTTGTATACGATTAAATTTTTACGCGTAAATTGTGTTTTTGAGATTGTATTTTGATAACAAAGACAAGTGTAAAAAGAAATTTTGAATTTGAACGGTTTTAGATAGCGTTTTCGCGGTTCGCATGAAATATATGTGTTCTCAAATTAACCTTTCCCCATATATATATATATCTCTCTCTCTATATATATATATATATATATATATATATATATATACTAGCAGGAGCCCGCGCATTGTGGTGGTGCTGTACAATGTTTGGATGTTGCATTTGGTCAAATTTATAATTTTCGACTTGAAAAATTCAAATTGAATTATATATAACTTGAATTTCTTTTATAAAAAGTACATACATATATATATATATATATATATATATATATATATATATTTAGCTAGATTCGAATTCAAACATAAATCAAATTGTAATTTAAATAACCTCAATAACCCGAAAACAGTCGCGCTTAACATCCATATTCTACTTATTACTTTTACATGTTATATTTTAGAGCTTCAAACCAACTTATAACTGGATCAAATTTATCCTCTATTATTGATTAAAAAAGAACATTACGTTGTTACCCGAAAGCATGATGGGTAAAGTGCATTCTTGCTAGTTGTTTGTTAATCTCCATAGACTAATTCCAAATATTATATAACGAACACGTGAGTTTATTTGCGGTTAATTTAATGTAGATAAGACTACAAAATATAGGGGTTTAAAATTGTGAATGGTGTAATAGTATATAAACTAAGTTTTTGGGATTTGGCAATGTATCTCGGGGTGGTGTAATATTCCTAGTATATTTGTTTTCGATATTCATTACTTGATAGAGCATCACAAGAGGATTCATGGTTCGGATTTGAAGAGAAAGGTGTTTCATGGCATAGTTATCATCACATGTTGTCTGTTGGGTCTGCTGACCTGGAGAAGAACAGATGATTGGAAAGCCAAAATATACTACACAATTGATCCTTAATAAGAACAGCATTTACAAGTTACTTCTCCCAAAAGACTGTTGACCCTAACATCTGCTGTACCCTAACAACTATTGGAATAACTGCTTCCTGCAAAGGTCTGATGAAGAACAACTGCTGATCAAAGGTCTGATGAAGAATAATTACTGATCTAATTACTGAAGATTAAAGGTCTGTTGGAGCCAACAACACTTAGGCTCCAACAGACGTTACAAGACCATCAGAGGTTTCCTATCAGTTCTTTGCCTATCAGAGGTTTCTATGTAAAAGTATTTGTGTCATCAGATGTTTTATGTTGTTATTCTATTAGAGATCACTATCTTAGGTGACATCAGCCTAGGTCATCAGTAGTTTAGATTGTCTATAAATAGAACAGTGCATGTACTGATTCTATTATCACTTAAAACATTCTCTTAGACAAACTTACACGAGTGATCAGGCTGAGGGGGAGTAATTTTAATCGCTTGTAATCATTCAGTTATATGAAAGCTTTTGATTCAAAAACAATTATTCTCTTGTTTTGATTTACAGTTTATCATTCCACTGCACTTTCCATTTATAGTTTACTTCTTTCATTACTCATATTACTCAAACAATCAAAACAATCAAACTCAGATCCTAACAATTGGTATCAGAGCTTGGTCAATTAAATTCGATCTAACCAATCAATTTAATATAAACAGATCAGCTCACAATTATTGAAATCGTTTGTTTGTCGGATTGAAAATAGAGTAATAGTTTATTTTCGTTTCAACCGTTTTTAAACAGACTTTGTTTTAGAAACAATCAGAGAATGGCTTCATTCAATCACGATCCACATAACACTGGCATGAACAACAAGCCACCGATGCTTGTCAGATCTGAATACAATATCTGGCAACGTCGGATGAGCCATGTTCTAGCTCAACTGAACACTGAGTGTTGGAAGTCGGTTATCTTCGGACCACATGTTCCGATGGTGCCCGAGTACCGAAGATCCCAAGGTTCAAGAGCCTAAGAAACTTGAAAACTACTCCGAGCAGGATTTTCAGAAAATTGAGTTAGATGCTAAGGCCTTAAGTATTGTGGCCATGGCTCTGCCCAATAATATCTATGCTGGGCTATTACACAGTAACAATGCAAAGGAGTTTGTGGGATGCATTGAAAGAACAATTTGGTGGGACTGAAGAGGTTATTGAAAACAACTGTGAAATACTTAACCAACAATATGAAACATTTAGTCATGTAAAGGGAGAGTCATTAACTCAACAATTTGAGAGATTTAACTGTCTCATTAGTGAACTAAAACTATTTGGTCTAACTTACCCTAATTCAACCTTGAACCATAGGTTTTTAAGATCATTAACAGACAAATGGGACACTATTGCTATAGTTATGAGAAACTCAATTGGATTTAAGGACCTATCACTGACCCAGCTTCATGGTAAGCTCTTGACCTATGAGAGAGAGCTTAACAAGAAAAAGAAGCTCCAGGACTCTGGAAAAGTGTCTGATGATTATGTATTTGGTAATACAACACTTTTGGGTCATGATGAGGTGCCTGGTAACAATAAGGATCAGAGTTATGATCATTTCATTGACATCACTTCAGGTTTTAACTCTGATTCTTATTCTCCAAACTTTGCTTTTACAACAAGTGGTGGTGATATCCAGGCATCTGATAACATATCCTTTGAGTATGATGACCTAAAGTACTTTGACCTTGATGATTTGGAAGAAATGGACATTATGCACCAATTGCCTCTGCTCAGTGTAAGAACTAACAATTTTTACAAAAAAACTGGAAGAAGATTTCCAGGATTGACTGGCAGGTCAGAGGTGGGGTTGGATAAATCAAAGATTGAGTGTTATAAATGTCATAGACTTGGTCATTTTGCTAGGGAATGTAGGAGTCAACATGGTACACCTATGATTACATATCCAAATCAAAGGGCACAGACCAAAACTTATCATGTTTTCCATAATACCCCTGGACCAAATGTGCAAAACACTGCTCATTTTACACAATCCTTAAACACTGTTCCTGTCCAGTATGTCCAAACCACTGTTCCTTAGATTCACTATGCGCAAACCCCTGTTGCTCAAGCACAAGTGCCAATGACTGCTACTCCACCCTCTGCTCTTGCAGAGACCAGTCAACAGAGTTTATTCACACAAGGCTTTGTTGATTGGAGCAGTCTACCAAATGAGTTAACAGATGAAAATTTTGCTCTTGTAGCCAAAGCTGAAAATGAACAAGAAAATTTTTGTTTCGTGGCTATGGTTGAAGAGGTTGAATATGAGGATGTGGTAACTGAATCTGATATTGTGGTTGATGATATTGTTGATGAAGCAGTTGCAGGTGAAAAATCTGAAGAAGAGGTTGTGAATCTCTCAGATCCCTAGGATGCATCTAATGATTGTGAGTGCAAGTGTGATTGTGCATTGATGGCTGCTGCTAAGGTATCTCGTCAAATCCTAAAAGATCTGTGTTCAGACAAATGTGTAATAGCATTTGCTAACATTAAAGAGGTGAATGAAAACCTTAGGAAGAAAATTTTAGATGACGAAGTTCAATTTGAAAAACTTTCAAAAGAGTTAAAATCAAAATTGACTGAAAAAGAATCTGAAATCAGCAGTTTAAAACATGAAGCAACTATAACCAAAGACCAGCTCCAAACTATGATAACTAAATATCATAGTTGTAAAAAGGATCTTGAGGCCACCCAAGTTGAATGTGAAAAATGGGTGGAATCATGTAAAGGTTTTGAGATTCTCCTCAACAAACAAACCAAAAGTCATGTGATGTTTGGTTTTGGTTTTGGAACCACTACTCCAGCTTTTGAAAACACTGACAAAAGGGAATAAAAGTTAGTTGAGGTAGTACCAACTAATTTGGAGGGTCAAGAGATTAAAATCACTGAACCTAATGGCAAGAAAATTATTCTTGAAAAGCTAGAAGGTTCCTCATCATTCACTGAACTTGAAAAATATGAAACTCTTTCCAACTTTCTCTTATCCATTAGATTCACAAGAAGTAAAATTGATAAAACTTTATTTCTAAAATGGAGAGGGAAAAATTTAATGATTGTTCAAATATACGTGGATGACATCATTTTTGGATCCATATGTAACAAAATGTGTGAAGAGTTTAGGGAACTCATGACAGCAGAGTTTGAGATGAGTGCTATGGGTGAACTTCAGTGCTTCCTTGGTCTCCAAGTGAAGCAGCTGCAAAATATCACATTCATTCATTAAAACAAATATGTGAAAAACTTATTAACCAGATTTGGGATGCATGATTGTAAGCCATGTAGTACACCCATGATTGGGTCTTTATTGTACTTAACTGCATCTAGGCCAGACATTATGTTTGCCACTTGTGTTTATGCAAGATTCCAGGCATCACCTAGAAAATCAAACCTTATTGCCGTGAAAAGGATATTCAGATACCTAAAATGTGCTCCCACACTTGGTATCTGGTATCCTGCTAATGGAAACATTGAGCTTTCAGGTTATTCAAATAGTGATTTTGCTGGCTGCCACACCACAAGGAAGTCTACATCAGGAGGGTGCCAGTTTCTAGGGATTGCCTTAGTCTCATGGTAAAGCAAAAAGCAAGCAGCTGTTTCAACTTCAACAGCAGAGGCTGAATACATTGCTGCTGCAAGCTATACAGCCCAACTCATGTGGCTTCAAAATCAACTGCTGGATTTCGGTATAACTGCACTAAAGACTCCACTCATGCTGGACATTCAAGCTGCTGAAAATATCATCAAAAATCCAGTTTCTCATTCAACCACAAAGCACATTGACATCAGACATCACTTTGTCAGAGATAGCTATGAAAAAGGTTTGATTTCTCTGCACCATGTTCCAACAGAGGATCAGTTGGCAGGTGTGTTGACAAAGGCTTTAGACACATCTACCTTTGAAAATCTGATTTCTAGGATTAGTATGCTAAACATGGACTAAACAACAAAAATGTTTTAAATAAAAACATTAAAATGTTTCAGAAAATCAAAATTCATCCTAAAAAATAGCACTTTGGTTGAAAAATCTGCTAAGGATAAAACAACCACTGTTTCATCCATTTTATCAACTATTAGTTGAAAAATCTGTTTCAATCATCTGATCATATACAAAAACCACTGTTTGGTTGAAAAATCTGTTTTTAAACGTCTGATCAGATAAAACAACTGTTTCCACTCTATATATATTAAAAAAAACCAAGTGCTGTTAGCATTAGAACTTTTGTAGAACAACAGCTGTTTGCATCAGTCCTTTGGCAACAGCTGTATGCCACCAGATGTGTGCCACGTCTGCTCTCAAAAGTAGAGTTTTGGCCACATCAGTGGTTTCACTAGAAGCTATAAAAACCCTGTTTTACCACAACAGATGTTACACTGTCTCATTGTATTCAAAATACTGAAACCGCTTTCTTCAACCTCAAACCCCCACTCTAATTCCTCTCATCCTCACACTTGAAATCCATTACAATGGATCTTCAAGCTAAAGCCACCCACAATTATTTTCCCTATCTGGTCAAAATAGATGAAAACGTCTCGTTCCATACCACCATCGACATCATTCTCAAATCTAAATACCTGAAAATACTAACCGCTGATGCCCCCATCTACATCGATACTCTGCAAAAATTCTGGTTAAATGCTGAGCTTCTTCTACAGGACAAAAAGCCCACAACCATTATCTCAAAAATTGGAGAGACAAATATCGTCATTACCCCCCAACTGATATCCACAACCTTCTCATCGAATGACTTTTTAGGTAATGACTCTTTCCCTAAGGCTGAACTTCACACCAAGTTTCAGGAAAGGGGTTATGATTCACAAATGACTGGTTCAACTCTTTTCAAAAAGTTTTTCCCACCAGTCATGAAATTTTTCTTTCATAGACTCCTTCTCTGTATCTTTGCTAAATCCACTTCTTTTAATGAAATCCCATTAAAAGTTCAGTACTTGGGATATGCTATGTTGTCAAAATCTGACTACAATCTATCCCAGACCCTGTTCTTGGATTTAGTAGCAAATGTGAAGGGGGTAAAGTCTGGGTCAAACAATGCTTTTCTGATATACCCAAGAATTTTATGTGTAATCCTACAAAAGGATCAGTACCTTAAACAGTTTAAAGTCAAATCCTTATTAGATACTGACCTCCTTTTTTTCCCAATTCTAGCTTCAGAACATTACTATGTTTTGTCTTTCCATTTGAAATTAAGAAAATTGCTTTGATGGATAACAACAAGATGGGTGACAATTTTGATGATAGATATAAAGGAATCCCTCATAAGCTGGTAATATTGTTGTCATTTTATTTACTTTACCATTTATATAATTTTCAAAAGCTAATATGTTTTTGCATATATTGTAGAGATATGCATTGTGCAATTACATGAAGGTTTCGAAAATCAGAACAAGTCTGAAGAAATTGATTGTGGCAAATATCACTAGGTTGAAAATGCAATGGAGGACAGAGGAAAACAAAATCGATTGTGGCGTTTTTGCAATGCGTCATATGGAAACCTATATGGGAAATGATAAATGGGATAGCGGTTTCTCGGTAAAAGAGGATGTTCAACAGGAAGAGCTTAAGGAACTAAGGTACAAATTCTTGTCAAAAATGTTATTGTCAGGTATTAACAAAGCAAGAAATGATCTTATAACGGATGCCCTGAAAGTTCAAGACATGGAAACTGAATCAAAGGAAGACATGAAGAAAAATTTGATAGATCAGATAAAAGAAAGGCAATCGAACTATGTTTGAATTTGTTAGTAATGCTAGTAGTTTTATTTCGTGTTTTGATCAAATTGTAAACTTTTGTTGGACATGGGATCCATCCTATGATGTTGGACTTCGTTTCTATGTAGGTATTTCATATGGTTTGTATAAATGTTTGTATTTGGTTTTAGATTTGGTCCCAAGTATAAATTGGTAAATTTAGCAGTATACAAATTTCAAATTGCAAGTTAATTACTCTAGTACAAGCTATCAATTCAAGTTAATTACTCTAGTACAAACATATAAATTGGTAAATTTAACAGTATACAAATTTCAAATTGCAAGTTAATTACTCTAGTACAAACTATCAATTAAAGTTAATTACTCTAGTACAAACATATAAATCGGTAATTTAACAGTATACAAATTTCAAATTGCAAGTTAATTACTCTAGTACAAACTATCAATTCAAGTTAATTACTCTAGTACAAACATATAAATTGGTAAATTTAACTGTATACAAATTTCAAATTGCAAGTTAATTACTCTAGTACAAACTATCAATTCAAGTTAATTACTCTAGTACAAACATACTTCCATTTCCCAAACTAAATACTCTACGTATCAAAATAATTGTTATTTAACTCTGAAAATAATTATTCTAGTTATATATTTCATAAGATGGAACTAGAGTAATTCAATAATTACTCTACTAATTCAATGACAACATGAAATGCAAAATCTGTATTAAAAAACACTTAACTTTCATAGTATTCAACCACAATTCTCTACTAATTCAGATGGGATTTAAAAAAAGTTCAAAAATAACATCGACTAATTGTCGTTTGGATCCTTCCCAACAAATGATTTGCATGTACGAATATCATGACCAAGGTTCCCACATACACCGCATACTCTACGTCTTTTACCGACGCGGCTGGCTGCCATTTCCTTTTTAGATTTAATTCTTTTTATGTGAGCCATGTCCCTTATTTCTAATACCACATTGAAGTTTCAAATTTGTGGTTGTTGGTTGATCATAACCAAGAAGAGACGCCATCATATCTTTTGTCTTCAAAATCGGCCCAGTTTTACTCCCTTCTGCCTTTTCCATCAATTCTTTCAATCGATCTCTTACCTTAGTTAATTCCTCAATGTTTGTAAAATATCGACTACTAAGGTATTCGGTAGCAACCATTATCTCACGCACAAGCTAATTCGCCTTATCAATGTTGACATTAGAAGTATCTTTAACAAAAAGTGAACAATTGGCTTTGTTTACAACTGCGTCCCTTCTCCAACGCTTCAAAACATACTTCCCAGGTATTTCATCTAGTTCAAACATTCGTAACACAAGGAATGCGTGCCGACATAACAAACCGTATTGCTCAAATCTTATGCAAACACATGAAACAGAAATATCTTCTTCATCAGCTTTACCCAATACCTATAAATTTAAAAAATAGTTTACTTGTATAGTAAATAACACATTATAGTAATAATTACTCTAGCTGGATCTATAGCAAGTATCAAAAGAGTGAATGCTCTAATTATTGAAGTAATTGAATAATACATGAGATATACTAATTACACTACTGAATTATATGATATGTACCACATAGTAATTACTCTAATTAAACGATAAGTAAAAAAAATTAAAAATACCTCAAAGAAACCTTTTCCAAAAGCCTCAGAATTTCGAATATAGATTCTAGCATAATCTCCTTCTTTTTTGATGTTAACTGGAAAGCATTTGTGATAACTAGCATATATTTCCTCTTGAACATCAAAAAATATAGACCGGGTATACATCTTAGCAGCATGTTTTTCAAGATTTGTTTCAGTCCAGAAATCAGGTACTGTATTCCGCGTATCATGATCATTTTTTTGATGTGTATATCTTTGAGCTTCAACTGCCGTGTCAAAATGACTAAAAAATTCAACAAGTGTCAACTATGAATTTGAAATAATACCAAAGAATTGATTTTCACTCTCAGACCTCGATGTTGTACGCATGAGGCCTGACATATGCTCATCACGATAATACGCCGGAATCCACATTGATCGTAAGTCAAACATAGTTGCTATCCAAACATTTTGCATAAGACCAAATTCGTTAATTACTTCTTGCCATTCCATCTCAAACGTCTCAGGCTCAATCGAATCAGTCCAAACAATATTACAAACACGACGTTTAAAGTTATCATCATTGCATAATGAAATCCCAACCTGTAAAAAAAAAATAATTACTCTAGTTGGTAACACAATTACTACAGAAAAAAATATTACAATTTGAATCAGAATACAATTACTCTAAAAACAATATAATTACTCTACAGCTAAAAAAAACATTACAATTGTTATCAGAATACAGTAAGATTAACCAAAAATAATTACTCTATAACAAAATAATTTACTCTAGATAATTTGATAGACAAACCTTATCAGCAACTTTCTTCATGATATGCCACATACATAATCTATGTCGGCTTTCTGTAAAAACTTTTTCAACTGCTTGTTTGATTGCAGGATCTTGATCGGTAACTGCAACCTTAGGCTGACGACCAAATGCTCTTAGAAAACACGACAATAACCATACATAAGATTCAACATTTTCTTTTGCAATAAGACAAGCTCCAAGATTGACATTATGAAAATGGTTATCGATGCCAGTGAAAGGTACAAAAACCATTTTGTATCTGCACAACAAAGAAAAATTTAATAAAATAATGTAATAATAATTACTCTAAAAATCATAAAGAATTAGAAACTTACTTATTAGTTTTGAAGGTTGCATCAAAGGATATTACATCTCCAAAAGTTAAGTAATTCATTTTAGAAACTTCATCAGCCCAAAATAAACCGGTTAGACAACCCTTATCATCCGCTGTAAACTCAAATGAAAAATCGGGAAGAAAATCTTTCTTATCAGTTAATCTTTGAACAATCATTACAGCATCACATTCTCGAATAAAACATTTTAAATCTCTTTTAAATTTTTTGCAATCTACAGCAGTTCCACCAACCTCTTCAAAACCACCATATTCTGTCCTCATAATATGAGATGATTTAAGAGGGCCTAAATTTAACGTTGACAAAGAACATATCCTCTTTTGATTCATAACTGATAAATTTCTTGATGAAGGAACAAACTGCATATATTCTTGGGAAATAAAACTATGATTATGTGCTTCAACAAACTTGAATACCTTATATGATTCACCATCCTCTGAAATGAATCCGATCTGTGCTTGGCAACTGATACGGATAGAAGGCCTATTCTTATACTTTTTTGGTTTTTTGTTATCATTAACAAATAGTATACTATCAGACTTAGTAGATGTCTTATATCCCTCCCTTGAACATACAAAATACTTATATTTGATTATACCATTCTTTTCGACTTGAATACCTTTTCTTACGCAGAAACCTCCATTTCTAGCATATGTTTTGTAAAAATCAAATGAAGCATCCAAAGATGGGAAAACCATGCCTTCAACTGGTATTAATGAAGAAGAAACACTAGGTTTGAAAGTTCTTTCACAAGAAACAGGGAACAACCGTTGAAATCCCATAATTAAATCTTCTACCGCATCATCTACATTAAATAGAAAAACATAATTATTCTAAAAATTCATTCAAACATATGCATAAATAAAAAAATTACTCTAAAAAAACAATAACATAGACATGACAATCATTTTAAGTAATTACTCTAGACACAAAGAATGATTTATTGTCTAATCTTATTCACTAATCATTTTGTGTAATCATCATACACTATAAATGACATCTCAAAAGTACTAATTACTTTAGCCATAAAGAGAAGAAAACAATGGATAATCTTCTTCAGTAATTACTCTAGTCTTAAAAGAGATATTTAATGCCTTCATACACAATAAATGATATTTCAAAACTTATTCACCTTCACTAAAACGACGTTACTTCGAAACATTAATGTTATTCCCCTGTGTATAAAGCTAATAAAACTAGAGTAATTACACCACCTTTGTTACCCCTCCTTTAAAATCAAACTGGGATATTACACAATGTTTTAATGAAATACATTGAATGATATTTGGAATAAAACTGAATCTACAAAAATCAGAATGCAAAGCAAATATGAAAAAGAAAATTAAAATCAAAACATTTAAACTACATACCTTGAATCACATTCGTCATACTTTCAGCCATTGATGCAGAGGAATAATACGATCAGTGAGTTTTTGAGGGAAAGTTGAATAGACTACGAAAGTTGAATGACATTTAAACTTGGATGCTTCATTATGGAGGCAGTAGCAGGAGGAATGTGATGAAATTTAGGGGTTTTTTGCCTGATTAATGGAGCGTTTAGGGATTGGCAACAAGTTAAGAGGATTTTAGATAACTACAAAATTGCCACCGTCCTAATTTTATATATCACGTGATTCATACAGTTCGTGCGGATTTTTTTATATGTATTTGATCTTTTGTCTATATAATCGAAGAACAAAAACATATGATAAATTATAATCCAAATAAGAAAAATATATGTTTTTAAATGAAAACAAATGTTTGTTAGTGCAAGTTTGTGACAGATACTTAAACGGATAAACAAACGCTCGGGATTATTGACAGAAGACTTTATATTGTTCGTGTCGTTAAAAGAATTTGTCTAAGTTAGTTCTAGAATATGTAATTAAGCTTGCATTGTAAAAGCCCAACACAAGCCCAGTTAAAAGCCCATGAGGATGCATGTATATAAGCAAATGATGCATGGGGTTTTAGGTGTTGGTCAGTTGGTGTCATAGAGAGTTTGAGAGAGAGCTAGCTAGGATTACAAGTTCGGTGTGGGTCTTATTATTAATAAGAAAAACATTAAAAAGTAATCTTGTGTTCTTTGTGTGATATCCACGGATCAAAGATATTCCGCGTCTAAGATTCGTGTTTGGTTTGATTGCAGAGAAGATCTCAAGGGAAAGGGACCTACAAGTGGTATCAGAGCTTTCGGGCTAGATATCATTCAAGGAACAAGTTCTTGGTGATTAAAATCAATCGGTTCGCATTGTCTTAATTATTTTAATTATTGTTTTCTTTTGTTTCGTAATAAAAAAAGTTTAATTATTTTTGTTTCGTAATTATTTTTAGTTGTAGACACTTGAACGAGTTCGTAATTATTTTTGAAGCAAATAATTATTTTTTGTTGCAAACAAAACAAAACAAGGTTGTGGTGAATATGTAATTATTTTTTTCGGAATTTTTGAAGCATGGTATTAAAATTTTTAGTCATTTTCATTTGGTTATTTAAATTTTTAATCTTTTTCGTTTCTTATTTTTTTTGTTTGTTACGGTTCTTTTGATTTAGATAGTTTATTATTTTTATTTTTTTTTTGTGTTTTGGTTTTAGTTTGTTTTTGTATTATTATTTTATTTCTAGATCTCATGTTTGATTCTAGTTTTTGCAGGTTTGAAATCGAATTCAGTTTTGGTTTTGAAGGTTTATTCAAGAACAAGATCAAGAACATCAATAACACTTTTGATTTTTATTAAAACTATTAGTTTTGATCTTGTTTGTTGTTTGTTGATTGTGTTTTCGCAGAAAAAGGAAATTGGTTTCAAGAAGGAAAGGATTGAAAGATTTTGAATTTCAAATCAAGTCTTCAATCAATCCCTAAATTAAAGGATCACAACTTGTTGACCAAGAAACTTTAGTTCTCGGAAATTCACTTGGTTCTCGGTTAGATCAGTTCTCGGGCAACTCTAGTTCTCGAACAAAAGCTTTTGTTCTCGAACACAAAACAAGATGTTAGAAATGGACCATGAAGTAGGAAAGTCAAACTCACCACCTAAAATGATTTCGGTTAACGATTATTATTGGTGGAAGGACAGGTTTGAAGAATGGGCTAGGTTCTATATGATGAGAGGATGGATTTGCATAAGAGATGGTTACATACCACCATTCAGAGATGTTGATGGTCGAATTGTTCAGGTTGACTTCAAAAATATGGATGAAGAAGAAAAGCTTATGTTTGAAGCTGAGAATAAGGCACATGCTGCTATCACAATGAGCATGCCACAAGAGATATTGCACATGTTTAGAAAATTTCAAAATGCACAAGATTTGTGGGTAGCTCTTGAGAAACGTTTTCACGGAAATGACAATGTTAAGAAAAATACAATTGACTTACTCAAGAAACAATTTGCTGTCTTTAGGGCATTCACAGGTGAAACCCTAGAAGAGATCATCACGAGATACTACCATCTTGTTACGGAACTAGAGAACTACAAGATTGAGCACACCACTGTAGAGATGACCACCAAGATTCTGGATGCCTTGCCTTCAAAATGGTAAGTCTATACTCTTCTCATTAAAGAGAATCCAGAATTCGCCACCTACACGATTGATGATGTTATAGGAAAGCTAAGAGGATATGATTTGGCTATGAAGAGGAAGGATGAAGGTTTTGATCAGGTTCAAGATTCGGGAGTGTATTATGGGAAATCATCATCCAAATCCTCATCTGGTGGCACTTCAAGCAGCAGTGGGAATGCAACTGCATTCTTCTCAGGAGATAATTCTGGTAACATTGTGTTAGATTCTGATGGTGAAGTTTGTTTTGTGTCTGTTTCAGGTGAGTCAACAAAAGTGAAGGACATTCCCTCAGGAAAAGCCAAGGGAAAGAGCACTGCTGAGTCCAACAAATCTAACTCCACATGCGACCACAAGTCATGCAAGTCAATGCCCATGAGTGTAAAATCAGCAGAAGAGCAGCTTGCTGTTTTGTCTTCCTTTGTAGCATCTTATGAGAACTACATACAAGGGAAGATAAACGATCCAACAATGTTGGATGATGACTACGATCAGATAGATCCGGATGACTTGGAGGAAATGGATCTTTAGTGGAATCTTGCTATGATTGCGAGAAGAGCAAGAAAGTTCATGGAGAGGACAGGAAAGAAGCTAGTTGGAGGCAGACCTGGTTTTGATAAGTCAAAGGTCAAGTGTTACAACTGCTACGGGTACGGGCACTTTGCCAGAGAATGTGCGAGACCAAAGAGCCAAAATCAGGGAAACACCACAAGGCAAAGCTCATTAGTGGCGCCTTCTCAGAGTAACTTTAGCTCTAAAGCATTAATGGTGGCTAAGCCTGACGGTACATATGAATGGAGCAGTGTTTTAGATGGAGCTGATGGATTTGGAAATCAAGCTCTCATGGCAGAAATTATTGAAGAGGGGTCTGAGAATGCTGAGAAACCTGTTGAGAAAGTGACTGAGGAACAGGTTAACGAGACAGAAACATAAGTGAATGAGTGTAAGGAGAATGAAGCTGAAGCAGCTGCAACTAAGAGTGAAGCAAACAAGGAGGTATCTACCCAGGTGTTAGATCTGACATCAGCAACTGAAGGGATGTCTGCTAAAGAATTCATGGCATACATGGCAGACTTATCATCCAATGAGAAAAAGATACTCCTTCCTTTAACTTTAGTTGTAGAAGCTTGTAATAAGTGTGTCGATTATGCTAAGCGTATTTTGTTACTTGTGAAAGAAAATGATAAAGTAGCTGAGCATAACACTGACTTAGTTGTGCTTCTGGATAAAGAGAAAAAGTTTAACATAGGTAATAAGATTAGAGAAGGGAACCTGAAAACCTCCCTTAATGCTGCTAAGAAAGATCTAAAAGAACTTAACTATGCCCTCAGGGAAAAGATAGATTACCTTAATCTAACACAGTTGACCTTAGTTGATAAACAAGAAGAGATTGCTAAGAAAAATGCTGAAATAGACCAACTTAAGGTTAAGGTAGCCGATCTGAATAGGCAAATAGATCAAGTTCGCAGCTCTAAGTATCTTATTAATGCCTTAATAGACTCTAGAAAGGACACTAAGAAGCATAAAGATGATAACAGTGGATTAGGTTACCAAGATGTGCCTCCTCCTGCGACCGGTAACTATTCGTTTTTTACCAACTGAGAAGGAAGTAACTGAGGAAATTTGTAAGCCTAAGTTAGATGAAATGGAAGTTGATGTTAGTGGGAGTGAAGATAGATTTGAGAATGGTAGTTCATCCAATGTGTCAATGTATGAAGAAACAGATGAAGTGTTCAAGAACACCAAAGAGTCAGGGGTTAATAAAGGTAATACAGTTAAAACTAACCCAAATGAATCAAAGAAAGAAAACCCAGTGATTTCAAAAACTCAAACCAGAAAGGCTGAACTAAAAAATATTTTGAAAAATCCTAAATTTGTTAAACAAGGTGAAGCCAAAACTGAAGAAATCAAACAGGGTAATGCTGAATGTTCTGGTAACACTTCACCCAAATCTGTTAGCAATGAGGGATCGACCTCAAGGGGAGAGTACAAAAAGCCCCTTGAGAAGCGATCTTGTTTTAAATGTCATCAAAAAGGTCATGTAGCTAGCATGTGTATTGTCAAAAAGAAGGACAACACTACATCAACTTACACAAAGAAAGGTGAGACTCCTGCTAATTCTGAAAGCGGGAAAGAGGTAAGTAACTCTGCAAAGAAATCTTTGCAAAGGCAATTAGAAAAAGAATCTGATGGTTGGTCTAGGGATCCAGGCAAACGACCAGTAAACAAAAATTTTGAAAAGCCTGCGTTTGTCCTTAGACAGGTAAGTGTTGGCCAAGCAAGCACTTCTGGTGCTGTTCCTCCAAAGCAGGCACCTCCTGCTAATGCCAATAAATACCAACCACCACATAGGCAACAACGTCACCAAAGTCCACAAGGTGACAAATTCAATTTTGTAACTAATCAAAATGGTTATAGGGATAGACACTATTTAAATAACCAAATTTTTTCTAGAAATAACTACAATCAGGGATACTCCAACAGAGGGAGTTATCCTCAAAGTAATAGTAATGGGCCAATGAATCATGGAGGATATTACAATCCTCATCATCAAAGGCCCTATAGATATTATAACCAAATGAACAGAAACAATCCACCTAGATCCAGGACTCCAGTGGGGAGTGATGGATACTGGAGGGAGTTTACTGTTGTCGATGAAATGGGATGACCCAAGACTTTCACAGCTTGGGTCCCCTACTCTAACTAATCTTCTTAGTGAATGCAGGAGCTGCTGAGGGGGGTTATTAACTAGTGGTATGTTGATAGCAGCTGCTCCAGGCATATGACAGGGGAGTTGAGATTGTTGATTGAATTTATGAAATGTGATGGAGGTTACGTGAATTTTGCTGGTGCTAAACGCAGGAGCATCTCAAGAAAAGGAGAAGATTTTCTGCTGGTACAGGTGTACGTTGATGACATCATCTTCGGGTCACCAAATGACGACTTATGCAAGGAATTCGAGCAGGTCATGAAAAGGAAGTTCGAAATGAGTGCTATGGGGGAGTTAAAGTTTTTCCTTGGTCTACAGGTGAATCAGAAGGCAGATGGAATGTTTATCCATCAAACCAAGTATGTGCATGACATCCTGGCTCGTTTCAAGATGAATGATTGCACCCCTTATCATACTCCTCTACCGGTCAACCACGGTCTTAGTCCCGATACCGAAAGCGACAAATATGTCGACCCCACAGAGTACCAGGCATTGATTGGTTCACTCATGTACTTAACTGCTTCTAGACCTGACATTATGTTTCCAGTTTCTCTTTGTGCCAGGTTTCAGGCGGATCCAAAGGAGTCACATATGATTGCGGTCAAACAGATTCTTAGATACCTAAAGGGGAAACCCAAATTGGGAATCTGGTATCCAGCTGATGGCGAATTGGATCTTGTAGCGTATACAGATTCAGACTACGGCTGATGTAACCAGAATCGAAAGTCTACTACTGGTGGATGTCAATTTTTAGGAGGAAGAATCATATCCTGGCAGTGCAAAAAGCAGACTTCGGTGGCTATTTCCACTTGTGAAGCAGAATATGTTGCTGTTGGTAGCTGTTGTTCACAGGTTTTGTGGATACAACAACAGATGCGGGATTACGGTTTGAATTTCACTCATACTCCTATTCTTATTGATAATCAAGCCACCATTTCAATCACAGAGAATCCTAAAAACTTTTCCAAAACAAAACATATAGACATAAGGCATCATTTCATAAGGGAATGTTTTGAGAAAAAAATGATTTATTTGAAAAAGGTTGATACTTTGGATAACCCAGCTGATTTGTTCACAAAAGCTTTCGATGGAGCTCGGTTTGAACTGTTAGTGCAGCTGAACGGGATGAGAAACCCGGAATAACATTTCATTTTCTCATAAGTGCTGAAGCTTTTAGTTTTTAAGTTTTTAGTTAGTTTTTACTTTGTGTTTTATTTGCTTCTGCTTGGTTTCGAAAAAAAAAATACTATAGAAAATCTAGTACCTAAATGGAAATGATAGCACATTAGCTGTTGATTTTGTTACACTTATTAAAATTGAGCAGAAAAATTAAAGCTAAGTGTGGCTGCATCTTCATTATATGATGTACTGGTAGGCAATTGACACACGAATCTGGTCTATTAATTGAAATAGAAATCTTAATGACTGTTGATTCTGTGGGATACATGTCATTGGCGTATGATTTTATAGTCTTAAATCTTGCGTTGATAGCGTGTTACAAAATTCTGAGGTTTCAGGTCTTTAAATTGTTAAATTTATCCAGGGATGATCTGACTGGTCTTCCGCTGCATCCAGATACATGCTGACCTAGACTTTGTCAGAACATCTTAAAAGAGCATACGATAAATGCCAAAACCCTCAAAGGCTAAAAGGCAATCAATCAAAAACGCCTAAAGCTGAAAATTCGTACCGCATAAAATGGTATTTGTCTTAACCCTGGTTGAGTACACGTTTGGTCACTTTGTTGCATCCAGAAATATGCAGACCTGTACACCATCGTGTCTCGTGCCTTGTAAACAACATGGATAATGGCAATTTACTCACCTGTTATGATGAACCTTTGTGCATGACTTGATCGCGGGGGTATGTCATGTCTTGGGTAACATAGATGATTCGGTTTAATACACTTAAATGCTAATTTGGATTTGGAATTGTTAAGTGTTATATTGTTTATGTGGATACATAATACTGGTAATCGTCTTGGAATGCAGTCTTACACATTAAGAAGTTATTAAGAACATTAACTTGGTGTGACATCTTAATCTAGCTGATATGATCCTTTTAACCAGTGTCTGCTATAACAAAAAATATAGTGTTTTTATGTTTGTACATAGTTTACTTGAATTGTCTTTACGTTCATTTATTTTACTTGTCAAAAAATCCAAAAATACAAAAAGATTTTACTTTGCTTCAGGATTTGACGCACGAGAAACGGTTGTTCTGTGGTGGATCTGACTGTTTAGAAAATTTTGAAAGTTGTTTTCTAAAACACTTAGAAAATTTTGCAAAACAGCATATCTTTAGAAAGCTTATGAATTTTAACTGCAAAACAATTTTTGTCACAGGTGGTTTATAGACTTTGTAAGTTTATATGTGTGATGATGGTTTACTTACAAGTTGGTTGAGTGTGACAGGTATTTTGATGATAATGATGGATGTGATGAGGTCTAAACCTCCTTTTGGACAAATTCATGTGATTCAAGAAATTTTTTGAAGAAACAGAGACAAGAAGACGACAAAACACTGAAGTTCTAAACAACAGTTTCTGATTTTAGAAGACTTAGCAGCTCAGGGGGAGAAATATACATATAGGAAGAAATATTCTATGTTTCAGGGGGAGTAAAAAGACTTCAGATCGAGTAATGCATCCGTGTAGAGCTCAAGTGGAAGTTTTTACAATCCAAGCTTATTCTCAGGGGGAGTTACTTAATTCTCAAGAGATGCTGAACATAAGAGAGCTGTTAGAGACTAAAGATC